>CM048840.1:9166764-9544264 GCA_026545765.1 Plantago major
GAAAAGTGTAAACACCACGATCTATGTCTCTCAAAAGGGTAGAATTGCGAGGCTGGAAAATTCTCCCATGTCACTTTTACGGAAAGAAATTGGACCAACGAGACTAACAACTGCTGAGAAAAGATCTCGAGATAGCTTCAAGTGCTCGAAAGCAGTATTGGCTATAAAGGCATCGAAACAACTTGCTCATGAATACAAGCAGGAGCAAACGATGGCTAAAGGCTAGAATTGCTCAAAGCAATTATCGAAGTGGAAGTTGAATCAAGCCTGAAAATCTAAATGCAGGCTAGAAGAAATCAGCGAGGAAAGCTAAGTTCTTTGAAAAGCAAACTCGAAACTGACAGTGTGAAAGCACCAAATGGAGCACATAGGAACACGAGGAAGAAAATAATTCTTAATAATGACAATCATTCAATTAGAATTCCTCCTTATGTTCCTATCGGACAAAAGAATGTTCGAAATTCATTCAAAAATGGATTCCCTCTTGGAAGATTGTTTAGTCTGATGGTTCAATGTAAATTGAGAACCTAATCTCATGTTCCTGTTGTGTGCGAGAATGCTTCTGGACTAAAGCACAATGGCTATTTGATAGTGGATCTGAAAGCACATGGCGAGAAAGCAAATCACAGTCGATTACAAAGCTTGCAACACAGGACGGATATCAGTTCTTTGGAGGAGAATTAAATCCCTCTCTTGGATTTGTAGCGTCAAATTAGGAACATTAACAATCAGCGTATTACATGTTAAGGAATTGAAATATAATCTGTTTAGCATGAGCAGGTTTAGAACAAAGGTTTCTTGTAAAATTCAAAGCAAAATCTGCAAACTAATTGACAATGAGTCAGCGAAGACGGACTTGGTTGCTTTCGGCGGAAAGCGATGTTATGTTCTTGGATTAGGCATCTGCCTGGCGAAGAATGTCTCATGGTGAGTCAATCTGGTCACCTGAAGAGCCTTTGGTTATGGCCTGAAAGAATGAGTCACTTGAATTTCAAAACTACGAATAGACTTGCGAAAAGAGTTAGTAGTTGGTCTTCCCAAAACATCTTTTGAAAGGATGGTATCATTACGGCATGTCGGATGGGAAACAATCTAAGATCTCTTTCAAGTCCAAAACTAGACACTCTAGTGTTAGACCACTGCAACTACTACGTATGGATCTTTTTGAATCATCTGTAACTAGTTATGTAGGAAAGAAATATGGTCTGGTTGTTGTAGATGACTTCTCAAGATTCACTTGGGTTGTCTTTCTGAAACACAAATCTGATGCCAGGGTGGAGATACCAAACTTGCTGAAAAAGCTTGAAGTCATGAAAAATGACAAATTATGCAATCGAGCAGACCATGGTGCGAGTTTGTTAACCGATTACATAAAGGAGTTTTGTACCAAGGTATACAACACCAACTTTCCTCTGTAAGAACACCTCAACAAAATGGTGTTGCGAGAAAGGAACAGAACCATTAAAAGAAGGCGCAAGGGCGATGCTAGGCGACCTTTGAAATAAGTGAAGTTTATTGGGTTGAAGCTGTAAACACAGCCTGCTACACTCAGAACAGATGTTTGATAAACAAACACCATGACAAGACCCCTTATGAAATCTTGGTTGGTAGACCCCCTAATATCAAACATCGTAGAGTATTTGGTTGTAAATATTTGGTTGTGAAGTTTATTGGGTTGAAGCTGTAAACACAGCCTGCTACACTCAGAACAGATGTTTGATAAACAAACACCATGACAAGACCCCTTATGAAATCTTGGTTGGTAGACCCCCTAATATCAAACATCGTAGAGTATTTGGTTGTAAATGTTTTGTTCTAAACAATGGAAAAGATTATCTGACAACTTTTCAACCAAAGGCAGATGAAGGTGTATTTCTTGGTTATTCCACGAATAGCAAAGCCTACAGAATTTACAACAAAAGAACAAAGAAAATTGAAGAATCAGTTCATGTTGTATTCTATGAAGGAAGTAAGAAAACACCTCCTAATGATGAACTCGAGAAGGTTCAAAGAACTAATGTTGAGGGATTCTGAAGAAGAATCCTCAGAAAGGAGAAACATCATTATGGAAAGTGAGGATGACTCTGACGTAGAAAAGCTTGATATGCCTAGTAACAACAAGATGACTCACAAACATGATGAAGAATTTCCTATGAAACTTCCAGAAATGGAAACTGAAGATATTCATCATGAAGCTATCTCTGGAAATAATCTCTCTGAAAGACATGTTCCAGATAGCTCAAACACTGAACAAGTGTCAGACATTAATTGCCCTTCTGAGGAGCAAAATGTCTTAGATACTGAAAAAGTATCAAATCAAAATCCCAGTGATTCACATTCAAATCATTTGGATATTGATCCTACTAGCACTAAACCTATGATGAGATGGATCAAGGATCATCCTGCAAAAGATGTGATTGGACCAATTAATCAAGGTGTTAGGACTAGGAGAGCAATAGCTGAAAATGCTAATTCTCTCTTTGGATGTTTCATCTCAAATATTGAACCTAAAAATATAGAAGAAGCATTAGGAGACCAAATGGATCTGCAATGCAAGAAGAGTTGGATCAATTTGAGAGAAACAAAGTCTGAAAACTAGTTCCATTTGTGGAAGGAATATCTGTGATTGTAACTAAATAGGTTTTCAAAAACAAAATGAATGAATCTGGTGAAATAACCAGAAACAAAGCAAGATTGGTTGCGAGGATTTACCGGTGAAGGCTTAGATTTTGATGAGTCATATGCAGTTGCAGTTGGATGCAATAAGACTCTTTCTAGGCTTTGCAGCTCATAAAGATTTTAAAGTTTATCAGATGGATGTCGAAAGTGCATTCTTAAACGGTGAACTTGCAGAAGAAGTTTATGTTGAGCAACCACCTGGCTTTGAAGTTTCCTCAGAAAGTAGAATGGTCTATAAACTACGAAGCTCTGTATGGGTAAGCAGGCTCGAGAGCATGGTATGACACTTTGGCCAAATACCTACGGAAAGTGGTTTCAAGAAAGGTGAAGTTGATAAAACTTTATTTACCTTAAATCATGATGGGAAACTACTCTTAGTTCAAGTATATGTTGATGACATCATATTTGGATCAAAGGACAAGCAACTTTGTAATGACTTTGCAAATCTCATGAAAAGTAAGTTTGAGATGAGCATGATGGGAGAAATGAATTACTTTCTAGGATTGCAAGTCAAACAACTCAATGATGGAATATTCATTAGTCAAACAAAGTATCTGAAGATATGCTCACAAAATTCAATCTTAAGCCTTACGAAAAGAATGCTAAGATACCTATGAGCATTGGAACCAAAATGACCTATACTGAATCAGATAAGAGTGTTGAAGAACATAAGTATAGGAAATTGATAGGTTCACTAATTTACCTCACTGCAAGTAGACCTGATATTCAATACGGTGTGTGCTAGATTTCAGACAAATCCGATGCAAACGCACTACAACATTGCTATGAAAATATTAAGGTATGTAAAAGGTACAGTAGATGTAGGATTGTGGTATCCTAAAAGCGGATTGAGTTTATTTGGGTACTCGGGGCGATTATCTTTGGATCAATGCTTGATAGAAAAAGTACCTCGGGAACTTGGGTTTACGGGCACTAGACTTATCTCGTGGTTTAGCAAAACAAAACTCAATTGCAACTTCTACCACGGGATTTGAATATATTGCTTTGGTTGTTGTGCAACACAAATTACATGAATACAACAACAACTTAAAACTATGGACTCGATGAAAATAAAACTCCCATTTTACGTGACAACACAAGTGCTATTGCGATTACACGAATCCTAAATTTCATGCGAACAAAGCATATTGATGTTAGACATCACTTCATGGAGACCATGTTGAAAAAGCGATATAGAGATACTCAAGATTGTACTGAAGACCGACTTGCGAGATATCTTCACTAAGCCACTACAAGAAAGTAGATTCTTAGCCTTAAGACATAGTCTTGGACTAATGGAACTACCGATGAGCTGAAAAGTTCGGAATGCTGGAGCAGGCACCCGGAGAAGAGGTATCTGGAGCGGGCATCGAGAGAAGAGAAAGAGAAATGCAGAGCAGGTATCCGAAGAAGTCAAAAAGCTAAAAAGGCGACTTAAGATCTACGAGGCAGAACTCGGATATCGAATCACTCTATAAGCAGGAACACGAAGAGAATAGTACAACTATCTGCGATCGACTACTCTCTTGAAATTACATTATTTCTATCTTGATGAAAAACTTGGAAAAATCCTAAGTATAAAATGATTCGGATGCAAGCAGTGTTCTTGGTCATACAAAAGCGTGATTGAGATAGCTAATAGCCAAAATTCATTAAATGGGCACAATTACACTTGTTGATTGTGATCATTCTTTGAAAAACAATGGTGACCCTTGATGAAATTAAGCGTTTGATCTATCTGGTGGAAATTAATTCCACGATAAATAGTGGGTATAAAAATTAAATAAAGCCACTTTGCATTTAATGTCGAACTAGCTTTTGCTCACCTTGCAAATCACAAATCGTACACACACAAAATCAATTTGTATGTATTTATGCATTGAGATTCTATTGCTATATATATAGGATTTTGGCAAAAGAAATCACTTTCGCCTAATCCAAAATTCCGACTTGCACAAAAATAGCAAAACCTTCTCTTGATTCTCTGCAAACCTTCTACAATCTCTGCAAATCAAGATTAAGTTTTTCTGCAAAGAATTACTGAATCAAATCTCTTTCAAATACCAATCCAAATTCTCTACACTATATAAAGGGATGGCCCCGAAGAATTCTTCCACACAGAAATCTCAATCCTCCTTTGATGCTTTGAAAAGCAAGCACGAGTTGGTTATTGTGAACAACCATTTGGTAGGAGATTTTAATCCTGACCATTGGACTTCAAATCACAGAATGATTTGGGGTGGTGCCATGGTTGAGGAATACCTCACGGCTGCAATAGAGAACCAAGCCAACAGAAAGCTGATTCTTGACATGCTTGAAAAGGCACAAATCAAGGGTTTTCTATCTGCTCGCCCAAGTGGAATTTCATCACTCGATGTGTTGGAATTCTACAACAACTCCAGGATAATTTCCTGTGTTTACGAAACCTTTGCAATAGTGTATGTCAAAACCTCGATCGAGGAAAGGAAATCATACGGACTTAACAACTTTCGTAAGTTGTTTGAGTTTCAAAATCTTGGAAGCGATTTTGAAATAAACACCAGGATGATGATCTCCTTGAAGGTGTTAAACAATTATGCGATGGCGTGTGTGATCTTGAAAATCGGATACACCCTGAGTTCAAACTTTTGACATCCGAACCGGACATCGATGGTTCCTGGGATGTATTGGCTTGCATTCTTCACAGATGCTTTGATGGTCTACAAGGAGGTCTTGACCGGATAAGCCGAACGATGGATCATGATGTTCTTCTTTGAATCAACAAGACTAAATTTGGAAAACCCTTTTAAGCGAGGAAAATGCCTTCATGAAGTTTGTGAAGAAGATTCAAGGCTTGAGCCTAAGATGCCAAAGGACTAGGTGAGCGAAAGGCCACGATGAGCTATAGTGCGAAGATATGCTACTTCTTTGGAGAAGCTTGGCATTGAACTCGAGAGGCAATTTGAAATAGCCACATAACCTACTCTACAAATATGAGTATACAAACTTGATGAAAAAGGTTCTGAGGTCTCGGAAAGGTTCTAAGAAGCGAAAGTGCGAAAAGGTATCTGAAGAAAAGGTTGCGACGAAGCCAGAACTTCAAGAAAGAAGTCTGTGGCAAATCGATGAACACACCCATTGAGGTTGTCGATTCTCGGATATCTGCGGGCCTTGCCAATGGCGATAAAGGCGGATCAACTCATCAATCTTTGCAAAAAGTCATCAACTACTAAACAAGTAGACTCGGCAAGAGAAAGTCGTTCAAAAATGTTGCGACTAATGCGAATGCCTTCGATGAACTTATTAATGCTGCCAAAACAGATGAAAAGCACCAAGCCCCATCTGCAGAAATCGCAGGAGTAATGGACCAATCAGTTCCCAATGATGATGAGAGCTCTAACGATGAAGATGATGAACTAGTCATCTCTCAAGTCCTAGAAAGAATAAAGAGGGCTAAGGTTACTATAACAGTAACTGGTGATAAGGTTTCTGAAAAAGAACCTACACCTCATGTTGCTGAACAAGCACCTATAGCAAAGGTTGTTGGTGCAAACACATCATCAGGGAACGTTTCTTACGCACAACTTCAAAAAGCCCTGATGAGTGGTAATTTAGTGCTGGCAGATGGTGATGGAAATGCCACATCTAAAAATCTGGAAGAACACTCTACTGACCGATCCTCTGCTTCCAGACAACCACAACAACCACAAACACAACAACCACAACAGCCACTAGTGGTTGATGAAATGGTAAATGAACTCCATTTCGAATTACCAGCATTACAACCATTTGAAGAAAATCACGCAAAGAAGGTTCCCCAACTCGACAAGAGGGATCAAACTGAGACATTCACTCAGTATGATCAACCAGGGGAGGCAACTGAGTTACACACTCAGGAAAGGTTTGAAGTACCTAAAACTTCAAACAAAGAAGCTGTACTGGAACAAGAAGACCAAAGTATAAAAGGGTCACAAGTTCCAGAGACCAATCAGCCTGACAATGCTCGGTGGTGAATGGTTTAACTCCTACCTTTGAAAAATTTTATGCTTGTATATCTTGTTACTTATATAAAAATTCTTTATTCTGTTGAGTTAGAAAACGAAATAAGAGGAAATGAAAGCTTGCCTCGAAGCGAGAAGGAGGTTACTGACCTCGCCTCTTAAGAAATCGAGCACATACCACGGTGATAATTGATTCTTAATATAACACTTTTCATCATTTGTCTATGTGCTTAATCATTTAAAGTAAATGTTTCTAACAGGCTCCAAGCGAGAAAGAGGAAGATAAAGCGAAATGCGAGGCGAACCAGAGGCCAAGGTTTGAAGAACACATCATTGAGCCTTCTAGCATGAAGGTACATGAAAAATCGGTGATAAGTATTCTTCATCATGGGTTATCTTAAACTTCTTCTAAAATATTCAATACTTTCTACTTACAGGCTCATTCGAGTAGAAATGCAAAGGAAAAAGTTGTGACATCCCTGCATCAATGGAAATTGATGAAGCTCCCAATGACATCACATGAAAGAATACGAAGCGAAAGTTTACGAGAAAATGACTCTGAGCTTCCTATTGAGGAAGTAAGTCCAAAACTTCGAACTCATTAAAGCATTTTGCAGATTCTTTCAAATAATTTCCTAAGTATCGTATTAATCTTAATTCTCGAGTTCGAGAAAGAAAGGTTGATGAGGACCGGACTTCCAAGTCTCCACCTCCTGACAAGATATCTGAGACACCAATTGTCTCGATGCACAATCTCTGAGCACAAGTACTTACTCGTAAATCGAAACTAAACTACACTTCTACTCGGATATCTACAAAAGTTTTGAAGCTCACTCAAAACTCTTTCTTTCGAGCTCAAGCGAGTGCAAAGCGAGCTCCCGATGATGAGAAAAGGGACTACTTCCCTTCTTCAAAGCTCAAACCACCTTAAGCATATTCAATGCTTCAAGAAATGGCAAAGGTTAAGGTGCTCTGATCTCTCTGAAATATTGAGAATCACAGATCAACCAACCAGACGAGCATGAGCTCTTGACTTGGAGATGTATATCAATGCAATGTTCCCTACCGAACAGTACCGATTGCGACTATTGCATAAGTTTCTCCGAAGTGGCGCGATTTGATACAAGCCTTTGAGCAGCGAGATGGTCGACAAGATTACAGATGCCATTCAAGCCAGTTCTGCCCCAGACTCTGCAATTTATATCTTCTGAACAAGAAGAGGTTAATGGGCAGAAGATCACTATTCCTGAAGTGATCAATCTTGTATCTGAAGATGATGAGGAGGAAGAAATAAGCAACGACTTGATGAACCTCCCTTGACCATCACCAAAGGATGACACAAACAAAAGGATGATGATGATGATGCCCCTGCACCGGGGACGGAGAATTTCACAAAGAAATCATGCCTCAATGCTTTGAAAAGCAAAGCGAGGAAAGCGAATTCTCCGTCTCCATCTCCTCGAAAGTCGACTCGTCCATCTTCCCGATAAAGGTTATTCTTGAACAAGTAGTTGAGGATTACGAAATCGCTCGAGAAATTGTTGAATACTCGATCAGGCGCTCAACTCGGACAAGCTGTTGGAAGAAGAACAACGACTCCATCTTCAAGCTGGAAGACCGGATAGCTAAATCCGAGACAAGCTTGACCGACTACAAGATCAATATCTGCAGAGATGATTGCTTCTTGTGAGGTTAAAGAGCTACGAGGATCTTTGTAAATGCCATCACCCGAGAACTCGATGAAGAAGTATACGAAATTAAGCATGATGCTAAGGATGCATCGTCTTCAAAAGAAGTACCATCCTCCTCCCAAAAGGGAAGAAACCAATCTACGAGATAGTTCTTTGGACTCGACACAATCAATGAGAATGTCGAGGATGAAGATCCTTGGGCTGATTACTCGGATGATGAAGAAGACAAGACTTTGGCGAGCACCAATGAACATCTAAGCGGTTTCACACTTGAAAAGGCGGTGCTCTGAAACTTTCAAATAAGCGCGAATGTCCACTCCATGAATACATGAGCAGATACAATCTTGGCTCATCTGAAAAGGAGTTGTCTTCACGAACAAGGAAGTAATTGCCTCGTCCCCTCGAAATGAAAAAGTTCCTTTGAGCTCATCACTCGAGAGAATAACTAAGCGTAGTCATTGCTCGAAAGATGCAGGAATGATAAGGGGCGATGATCGTCTTTAGCTGAAAAAAGCTTTCCAAGAGGCAAGTTACCTGCTTTGGAAGCGGATGCCATCCTAGGCCCATTGGCGAGCTCAGATAAGGACAATGGACTTATCAAGCAAAATCGGGAGCTCAAAGCGAACTTGAAGTTGGTCACTGCACAATTATTTACAAGGGCATTTGCCTCTCTCTCGATTCTTTTATGAGGAGTCGATGACAATGACTAAGGGGAAAGAGTGTACAAATCTGGACCTCAAAGTCGGGGAATGGGAAGAAGGAGAAGAAAACAAGAAGAAATATGGGTAGTGCGGCTCGAGAGGAAGAAGAAACATGAAAACTTCGACCACCACTCGGAATCAATGAACCCTCCTCAAGCCAGTGGTTTGCAAATAGTAAATGCTTCCGAAACTCTTGAAGGAACTACAATGATAACAAGGGCATAGCACGAAACCTCGAAAGTACCGAGGCTCGAGGAGAAGGCAGGTTAAAGGGATTGATGAATCTTACGAAGAAAAGAAGAAGGCCGAATCAAGTCCACAGGCAATGAAGAAGGCGTAAAACTCTCACAAGATTTAATCTTGATGATGATGAGAAGCGATGAAGATGAAGCTCCTCTTCACGAAAAAGAAAATTGAAAGCCTAAGCGGGCCCATAGCCAAAGCCCTAGCGCTAAAACACCCTCTGGAAATACCAAGTCTATCCGGTAGTTCTTCAAGCAACAACCCCGAAGAGAATTCAAGGCAGAAGGAAGAGCAGGCCGAAAGGCGAACAAAGTCGACTTCCACTCGGGCGGAAGAAGCGAAATAGAGTATGTGAAGAATGACAATGATTCCTCTGTCTCTGAGTGCATCAATCGGAAAAATGGCTATTGGATTACGGAACTTAAGCATCTCTTGGTAAATTCAAGATTTCGAACGATCCATAAACAACTTATGGCATGGAGAAAAGATAAGCCGACCTTGATCAACACCAATCACATTAAAGCTGGTTGGATTTTGAAGTTGTCGAAGAAGCTGAAGCCATGAGAAAGGACCTCTCGATGAATGTCCATATGGAAAGCGGATGATGTGCATAGAATTACGAATATCACGAACAGCAAGAGCAAGACTCATTGTGGAACCACATGGTCGTTCTATCTAGCGAAGATCAATACAAGGGTGACATCGGATATCGAGGATTATCTGAATACTTCAAGCTTTCGGATATCATAATAGAGCATGCACGGAAGTGGGGAAAGTATACGTGGGTCGAACATTTTGTCGAAAAATCCTACCAAAACCTACTGAAAGTGCGTGGATTTGCCAGAGACACTGAGATGCTCGTCAGAACACTTCTCTATGATTATTCTGATGACATCAAAAGGTTTGGAGATAGGAAATTTGCAGACTGATCCATAGAACTACTGTTGAAGACTTGAAGAGTTGAAGAGTTGAAGAGTTGAAGACTAGTCTATTAGGATGTTTACTTGGAGCTTGGCTACTCCTGTTGTCCTAATTTACTATTTTTTTTTGTATTTTTGCTGACTGAGCTAAAACTTGTTTTATGTATTGAAGTTATCTGTAATCTTTCTTTGTAACTTATCTGAAGAACTTACTCTCAGATTGTATTCTATAAAAGATAACTTGTCAGCAAAGATCACACCTTGTGATTTGGTTGATGTTTACTTTCTACACTTAATTGAATGATTAGAAAAATCTTAAGAAATGATTAAGTGTTGGATTGTTCACTCATCCAGATTTGTAATAGGTCAGATAGTCATCGTTGACTGATCAAAAAGGGGGAAATTTGTTAGGAAATTTGTTAGATATTTTGTTAGAAATATCTGTTTAGATTTTGATTAGCAACATGATGACTTATCTTAGTCTCAGAAAGATGATTAGTACTCTTGGTTCACTTGAACATTGTAAAAGAGGAAACCCACTAAGTATGATAGTCTAGCTAATCTTGTATAGGATGTTAGGTCTCAAAATGTAATTTTTTATTTTATGAAGAAGACCGAAGAAGACATCCAAGCGAGAACAAGTTCAGCGACATTGAAGATTTGAAGGCGCAAGATTCTTTGAAGCAGTTTCTGATACCTTGGCGGATATCTTGAAGACACGAATAGTTTTAAACAAAGCGTGTCACGAGAGATATCGAGAAATAAAAGGTCTATCGAAAACAAGGAAAGTGTCCTGATATCTATTTTGGATACCTTGAGCTTTAACCACATTTACGAAAAGAAATATATATATTAAACAAAGTTGTTTCAATAAAGTGGTATCTGAAGTTAAAGATAAGAACGCAAAGAATCGGAAAAATCGATCAAGGTTGTCTACGATACAAAGCATAGTTCGTTGGCACTCTGAGACAAAAGTATAGTCTGATGCATTAAATGCACGGATAGAGATGTACGAACAAAAGCGGTAGCCGAAGAAGAAGACAAACACCTTCGATTACTATACGAGATATCAATAGTTTGAATTTGATTTAAGCCTAACGGATACTATTCAACGGCATTCAAATTCATCTATAAATATCAACACTTAGACTGCTTGAGAAGACACGCTGAACTGAACAACATTTACACGAACATATTCTCTCAAGCAAACTACTTATCCTCGAAGCTTTACATTGCGACCAAAGCTCACGATCTTAAGTAGTACTAAAATTCTAAGTGTCACGATCCTAAACAAGCACATTATCGTGAAAGAGTTGAATCAAAGATCAAGTATAAAATTCATT
Organism: Plantago major; assembly: GCA_026545765.1. Taxonomy (NCBI): domain Eukaryota; kingdom Viridiplantae; phylum Streptophyta; class Magnoliopsida; order Lamiales; family Plantaginaceae; genus Plantago; species Plantago major. The sequence goes on from CM048840.1 coordinate 9,178,322, forward strand.
CTCTTGAACACTTATCTAAGACTTGAGTCAGTAAAAAGAACAAGATACCATACATTGAAAAGTGTATTAAGTATACTTGATTCACAGAGCTATCTAATTAACTGAAAAGTTAACAAAGAAGCTCATCTGACAACTCAAACCAAAACCAACACCATCATGGCGTGGAGTCTGAAGTACTTAGTTTGAGAAACTAAGGAATAACTCAAGGTTATTGAGCACGGGAAGTACTTAGCTTGGGAAGCTGGAATAGCTCAAAAGGTTTTAGTCTGAAGTACTTGGTGAAAGCCGGGAACAACTCGGGGGAACATTTGGTTGGGAACCATTTGTTTAAGGAATCTTAGAATAGGATTTTTGTAAGGTGACCTCAATTATCTATTCTAGTGAATTCTAGGTCTTTGGAAGACGAAGTGGATTAGTTAGAGGATTACATACCTCCGGATACCACTATACTTCTTGTGTTATTTACTTTTACGTACTTACATTTCGAACACACACACACTTTAGCATTTACACTTATCTATCTTAAGTCTTCGCTCTGAATCTAAGTATCGGATATCTACACGGATATCGAGAAATAATTTTATCGACAATATTTTTAAAATAATATTACCCCCCCCCCCCCCCTAGTCTTTTACTTTGCCGTTATCTGGACCAACAACTACTAACTGCTTAAACCGACATGCTTCCAGTAGGAACCTCCTCAAAACCGCAGTCACTTACTCAACTGAAAAAAAAAAGGTGTAAGGGTGAGTTCCTGTCACTTTTACCCGGATCAATCTGATGAGTAAAACATACATATATATACACTCGCCAATATAGTCAAAATCATTTGCATGGAAACATTATCAAAACAATATCAATGTACATATTTTGCTCAATCAAACATACACTAAGGCCACACGAAACGTGGTGGCACACAGGTCGGCTTTTACATAACAATAACAATGCCCTACCAAAGGGATAACATATCAATGGGAGATCTCCAAAAGCACGACATTCCCTCGAAAGGGCCCAAACAATTCATAGGCATATCGATGAGCATAAAATATATTTTCAATCCATGCTTTATCAAAATAGCTTTCGCAAATCGCATACACAGACAAGACATTTATGGGATACACATACTTGATCCTTTTTCGAATAGACTATTATATCAAGTCCCATTACTTGATATAATAACCATAAGTTGTTTGTCAATCATAAAACCATACATATATATAACAATACGGAAAATAGAAGTAAAAGTGTCAAGAGTTCCCCTTACCTCGAAGACGACTCGAAACAAGCTTAACCTAGCTAAACCACTTAATCTCAACCAACCGCTTTGAATCTCCAAAACTCACCACTACAATGTAAGAACCCAAATTAAATATATTAAAATAAAATGTACGGGTTCTTACATTTCTTCCATACATGATACATCTCATCTTGACATAAAGTATGAATCATGATCAAACTATTACTCCCTCCGTTCCATTAAAAGCTTTCTAGCTTTCCTTATTTGGAGTTTCGTTAGAAACTTCCTAGGCTAAAAATGGAAAGTTTTCAACAAACAAACATCCTTCTACTTTCAACTTATTTACTCATTTTGCCACTCACTTAAACACACTTACACTTAAACTACACTTAATTAAATCAACTAATGGGCCACATAACCCGATAAGAAACCCTAACTTGATACACACTTCCATTCACACAACTTGCCGTCCAAGACCCCTCTCTCTAGAATTTTCTTCTTGCTAGCTACTTTGTCTCTCATCCTCTTCTCTTCCGATCAAATCAATGTCGGAAAGAGATTCAACCATCGATCCCCACCATTCCCTCACCCATATCGCCTCGACTTTACGGATTCGATTCGATTTCACGGATCCGTTCATTTGGAGGAGCTCGGGGTGATTTGCGATTGCCGAGCCAATTGACTCACCATCGTCTTCTCCTTTGTCTACTAATGACACGGATCTCATGTCTTTTGTTAGGACACCTATTTTGGCATGGCGTCGTCTTTTATTAGTTCTTGATAACTCGGATCTGGAATTGGTGAAATGGGCCTTGTCATTCCCGAAACAGTTCGGCGAGAATATGAAGGTTGATTTAACGAAAAACAACCGATTGAAAAATTGAATCGGGTAAATCATTTGCTATTTTATTGAAAAATCCTATGTTCTTTTGCTCAAAACTTTCGGTTCATAGTATTGTTTTAGCTTGAAATGGAATCTTTGAAATTTTATGACTATTATAGACTTTCGGTTAATAAATGGAGTCTATTTGAGATCCTTTGAAATGGGTATATTGAAATGGGCATCTTGATAATAGTTGAAATTGGGTGAAATGGGTATCTTGAGATTATTTGTATCACTATTTAAAATTGATGATATCTTGTTTGTATGAGTATGATGACCAATTGACGGAAAATTTACTAACCGGTTCTCTTTTATTGGTGTGAAGCGTAAAAAAGTTGTTGAGGACATAGCCATTCCACTCCACTATGGATTACGAAATGGTATATTGAAATTTTAGATTTACGTGACTATACTAAATTTTTGATTTGTATGAGTATCATGAAATTATCGTAAGTAAAATTGTATTTATGCATTCTTGAGTATGACTTTCACTAATTCTTTGAAAATTTATGATGTCTTATGTGTATGAGGATTTCATTTATGATTTACGAACGATTTTTGAACATTTACTAATTCTGGTTTTATTTTCACAGTTGCGAAGCGTAAAAAAGTTACTCTGAGCATGCTTTCCACCTTTGCTGATGAATCCCCGATGTTTTAGGACTAAATCTTACAGACTTTCTTATATGGTTCATTTCCTCCCTCTAAGAAGAATTGTGCGGATGGTTTGTTACACGATGCTAAGGTCCTTTAAACCCCTATATTTGAACTATAGAATGCCCTTATAGGGACTTTATTATGCTTATGTCAATTTGCCCTTGTCGGGCTTTATTATGCTTATGTTGGGTACCCTTGTCGGGACTTTATTATGCTTATATCATTTTGCCCTGTCGAGTTTTTTAGTATGGAGGTTGTCTATAACCAAGGTTATGTGAGTCTGTTGGTGTGTAATCTTGATATGATGACATTTATGTATTGGAAAAATGATATGCAATTAACTTTGGTTTGGAATATGGCTTTTGGTTATGTTTCTATGGTATGGTTGTATACTTTTGGTTCACTAAGTGTTTGTTGATTATGAGCATTAAGTCTTGGTGATCGATGATTACTTATAAAGATTAGTGCTCCTCCATCCGATCCATTAAAAGCTTCCTAAATTTTTCTATTCAACTAAGAAAAAGCTGAATGAGTCTTTTATGATGAAATGATTTTTCGATTGAATATGTTGTAATGCCAATTGGACTTCTATGGGCGAATTTCAATTATAGGAGGCTTACAAAAAATGTCCCATGTTGCATTCAATGATGATTGAAAAATCGAGAGTAGTCGAAATACAAAGGTCGGAAAAATTTTCATTACCTTGGGTTTCTGATTAAAACATGCATCCTTTCTTAGGATATGTTTTATCACCATAAACATGATATACAAAATATATGCATTTGTTCATATGATTTCAAAAGCTTTGATTTATAAAGAAATCAAACCAATCGACTTCTTCATATCCTAGGCTGCTACATGAGATCTTCAAGGCTGTTATTTTTCCGGCAACGAATAGTCAATGCATTCTCTTACCAATGTTGCATCTACCTCTAAATCATTGGTAAATTGCCCGACTGAGTAGAGCATCCTTCCCCATATGAGGGATCTGTAGTTGTTGCATCACATTTTTTCATGATTTCAATCAAACAACTTTGATAAGTTAAATAAACCTTGTTAAGTTTCATTGTCTCAAGATTTTCAAAAGATTTGATCTTGCCTCAATAAGATCATCAAGCTATTAGTGGTGTTTCTTCATCTTTAAGAGGCTGCGTGCCCTAAACCAACCAAGATCATTCACATTAGTGTTTGGTGAATTTGGTGGTTGACAAACAAGGTGGCTATTAAATCCATTAGCACTTACTCTTGCTCTAAAGTCGGGATCATCATCATTTATGTCTTGAACAATTGTCTTGTTGTATTAGTATATCTTTGCTCATCCAAGCGGGCCATTTAGCCTTTATATTTGGTAAGATCTGAAAACACAGTTTATATAAAGTCACTAGTTAGCAAATATGAATAGGCGGGGATTAATTGCGAATATAAAAGAAAGATGACACTGATTTACAATGCGGTTTTATGACTTCTTGCGTAATGATTCAATTGGCTTTGTTTCCAAAGTTCTGTTGATACATTTTGCTCTTTCTTTGTGATGCTACCTTCTTTATAAATGGAAACATGCCTATCTTTCCATCAAATAAAATCTCACCATTTTGACATACATAGGCCTTGCTACCTTTTGCATAAACATGACTTTTGTGATAAATCTTTTGCTTTTACATGTCCTATGAACTTCTTCTTCTCCTTCGAGGATGTAGTACCTAAGTGACTCTTTTGTGAGGTTGAACCACTTCTCATCTATGTGAACTATGTGTTGCATGCTCTTAAACTTGACATTGTGTGAACTAGGGTCTACATGCAAGTGTTTGAGACTAAACCCTAGCCTATGTAGTTTTCCTTCAAATGTTAAAGCAGGTTTAATTGCATTTGTATGAGGTCTGATCAGCCCTTGTTTAATCCATCTCCAACATGTAGATTTACTTACCTTGAGTCCGAGGCGACCTCCTAAGTGTACTTATTTGTACTCTTGATAAAGCCCCGACAACTTGTTTTTGTCTAGCTTCACTCTCTTGCTCCTCAACTTTGATTTTTCATTGCAAAGCCATATTGGCTCTCCTTTCATTAACTGTTTCTTTGCTTGGTGCCATATGGTCCTGATTGCTCGCCTACTCCTCCCAAACTTGCAAGTAGCCTCCTCCATCTTCCCAGGAATGACATTCAAGTCTGTAGAATGCTTGAATAGAAAATGGACAATTTGGTTCCTCTCTTGGGTAGTTAAATTTCTGGGCATTTTGTAGTTTGTTTACAATCTGGATGTAATTTTTGTACATTGGTTGGTAGGCAGTAAATGTTGTTGTAAATTGTCTATTTATAGGTGTATTTCGGTGGGAAACTTTCTAACTTTTGGAGCCAAAAGTATAGTATATCCAGTGTATTCAGCTTTGTATTTAAATTCCAAGTTGTACAGTGATCTGGAGATTTTGGTGGGAATTATTAGCATAAATGAATATGCTAATTTTTCCCTCCATGGAGTTAATCTTGGGGCCACAGGTCATTTCATTCACTATTTTGTGGGCCTTCAATTTTAAAATTATTTTTTCTTAAATGAAGAGAAAGCATCATGTTAGGAAGGTTTAAATGGATTAGAGGGAGTATTAGATTACTATTTCTCGACTTACTCCTGTTTGACATGAGAAAAAATATAAATAATAATTGAAACTTTCTCCAAAGCATGAAATCTTACATTGGAAAATTAGAAAGAATTATTATCTGCTTGCTTGGCTTCCCGTTTAAACTAACAAAATCTGGTTAAAAACACCATTTTAACTTGATTTTCTGCGAGTTATGCATCAAAGCTGGAGTGTGATGCACGGTATGGAGGTTCAGAAAATTAACGGCGATAGGATACTCTTCCAATTCAATCACGAATTGGATAATTTTTTTCCATCTATTTTGTATTTCCATAGTAAGAAATGCTTTTTTTTTTGTTGGTAAAAATCCAAAAATCGTATGGGTAAATTTCGATATAAGAGTGGGTTGCCCGGGATTCGAGATTTTGAGAAGAGTTGCTCTTTGGAGAGCACAGTACGATGAACGTGTCCTAGATAGTAGTCTCTGGTCTTTTGAGAAGAATCTAGTGGTACTTGCTAAAATTGAAGAAGGTCAGGATCCTCTAACTGTCAATCTTAACACGGCAGAGTTCAATGTTTTTGTTGCTGGTTTGCCTCTTAGCATGATGCATCGTCTGATAGCAGTTATTGGAAGCAACATTGGTGCTTTTGTGAATTTGATTATAGGTGATAGCAGATTCACTGATGGTGTACAAATGTGTATCCGGGTTAAATTGGATATTGTGAAACCACTTAAGCGGGCTTTGCGCGTCAAATGTGTTACAGGGAATGAGATTTTGGTTACTTTTACTTATGAGAAATTTCCGAATTTTTGTTATCGGTGTAGTATCCTTGGTCATACCTTGGGGTAAGATTGATTTGAGATCGGCGACAGGTAATTCTAGTGAAGACTACGCTTGAATGGGCGATTGGCCGTGCGACATCTTAGAATAATCGCAGTTATTGGTGGAAGTTTGGAACCACAAGGAGGAGGAGGGTTTTCGTGACAATCGGAATCCGATGGATAATTAGGAATTAATGATGTGAACAACAATGATGTTACTAATGGTGCGTTACTTTGGATCATCAAAACCGAGGTGAGAACAGTTGCCAATATGGAAGGAGTCCTAAATTGATTCCTTTAACTCCACAATCCTCCGGCCGATTATTTTCTTCCTCATCAAGGCTCCTTAATGACAAATCAACAAATATAACCTCCTCCAATTTTGAAACCTCCACCATTACTCCTGCGCCTTTAAATCTCACATTTACCCACCCATTGGTCCTCCCACAACAGGCTCTTTAATTCCTTTTACTTCATCATGACCCACTTCCATTTCATTGACCTCGAGCCCAATCTATGCCTTCCTTTAACCAAGGTCTACTCTGACCTACTCATTTTGGCCCATCTACGGAACTTACGACTCTCGAACCCATTGGACAAGAAAACTACCAAATTCACCTTCCCATTCTCATAATTCTCCAGCCCCAAACCTTACCAATACACAACCCGAGAAGAGGGTGCCCATCGACTTTAGACAAAGAAGCGGATTGTTACCATTTGAAGGACACTAATGGTGAGGCGATTTGGGTAATGGCGGGCCTTAAAGCGAGCTAATCAAGGAATTGTGATTGAGATCGTTACGAGGCGAGGTTGCTTTGCAACCCCGCCTATCGATGAGTTGCATAGCTTGGAATTGTCGAGGTCAGAGGCCTTTGGACGATTCGAGAACTTGGAGATTTGATTAAGAATCTACCCCACCTTGTCTTCCTAATGGAAACCCGATTAGGGGATCGTGAGGTGGACAATTTGAAGTCGAATTTAATATGTTTGGCTTTTCGGTTGCGTAACAAGGTAAATCGGGGGGTTTAGCTCTTTTATGGTCTAAGGAAACTTTAGTTACTCTTCAAAGTTATTCAAAGCACCATGTTGATGTACTTGTTCAATTAAGCAAAAAAGATGACATTTGGCATTTTACGGTTTTATGGTGAACCGGATGTGGGAAAAAGGAAACATACTTGGAATATTTTGCGACGTTTGAGTGACATGTCTACTTTACCTTGGTTGTGTATGGGTGATTTTAACGAAGTCCTTTCTAATTCGGAAAAAAATGGGAGGTCTAACTGTTAGCCCGGATCTTTATAGTGAAGGCCCTCTAAAAGTTTCTTTTCTAATCCACCCTACGCTTTCTGATTGGGATTTGTCAATTCTCCATTATTTGTTTTGGAATGATGACATTCAGGAAATTTTAAAGATTCCTTTAGCTGGTACAACAACTGCTGATGTTCAAGTCTTGCATTATGACATGGCTGCTATACGGTAAAGTCAGGCTATCATTTAGCAATGACTTTGATTCAGCGCACTTTGGATAATCAACATGGATCTTCTTCTCGGCCTCTTCAACATAACTGGAATTTTATTTGGCAATTCAAAGTCCCAAACAAGGTGAAACATTTTTTCTGGTGAGTGCTACATAATTCTTTACCAACATGTCTTTGAATTGAATGAGCGTCATATTAGTACTTGTTGAGCATGCAATGTGTGGTCATGATAATGAATCTATTCTACATCTCTTGCGTGATTGCCATTTTGCGAGACAATATTGGGCCATCTCCCACTGCCCCGTCTCATCAATTTACTTTGAAGCAGAAAATATTTGGTGCTGGATTTCTGGCGTTAGAATCAGAATGGATTCTAATGAATTCCATTTTTTTGTATACTCTTGCTGGAGCCTTTGGTACAATAGAAACAAGCTGATTCATGAACAAAAAAGGTACAGTCCCTTGGATACTTTCAATTTTGTTGTGAATTTCTCCAGCTTCTATAAGTCAAACATGTTCAAGCCGGTTGGACAAATCAATGGGCAACGACTCTTGTTCATGGGCCGTAGTGCACTTGCTTAGATGGGTGGATAAAAATTAATTTTGATGCTGTTGTACCACAAAATGGCATGTGTGGTATATCTGCTATTGTTAGAGATAGTATTGGATTGGTTTTAGCTTGGAGTCGTAAAAAACTTCAAGGGCATTTTGATGTTGAGGTTCTTTGAACTTTCGGCTTCCTTCTTTATTTCATTAGCAAAGGACATGGGTTTCAATAAAATTATTCTGGAAGGTGATGCTTTGCTAGTTATAAATAATCTACAATCTTCTGATGGGCCTCGAGCTACCAATGGACATGTTTAGGCTGTTGTTGTTCAAATGCTCAACGACTTTGCTGAATTTCGTGTGTCTCATATACGGCGTGAAGCAAATTGTCACCACTTTGCTACGGATTCACATGGCTACTTATCTTTGCCTTTTGAGTTTCATGAATTCATGTAATATGTTCTTTTGAGTGACTTGCTACAGTACTACGGTACTTTTTGTATTGAGCTATGGCTCCTTTTCCTGATTTTCTAATGAAATCTTCTTTCTCCAAAAAAAAAAAAAAAAAAAAAAACATATAAGTAATATTATACGACAAAAACTTCACACTACCTGGACCTTCTTCCACGACAGAACTATAACAATTATTACTCCTCTAGTCGTCCTCTCAATTCTTACCATACTCTCGAATTCCCGAAAGATGGCCGAGGGAGGGATTGAGTGTGTCTCATTTAAAGCACCATAATACAGATTTTGGAATGATCTACTTAAACATATTTGAAGATTTCGGGTCAGTGAAAACTTTGGCATTTTTTAGGTAAACTAAATGCTACAAATTAAGCATTATCTAAAATAGACATTGCAATTAAGAAAATGGATGTGATTCTGGAATTGAGGGGAATAGTATAAAAATAGATTTCTTTACTTGAATATAATTGTTTTGATTTTTTTAGTCAAATAAATACAAAAAAATTGAAAGAAATTCATTGATTTTTTAATTGAGTTCTATAATTTTGTATGGGATTTATATAATATATTGATAGATAGATTGCATATCCTAAAATTTCTTTTAATCGAAAGGAATAGTTGTTATCTAAAGCAGGTAGCCTGATTGACCAATATGTTTGTTTATGGTGTGCTGTATTTTGGTTCTAAAGTTGCAACCTTTTATTACTAAGGCTATTTCATGTTAAATTGAAAACTCATTCAGTTCAGTTCCGTTCGTCTTCAATTCAGTTCAGTTCATTAAATTCATATTATTGTTGTTGTTGTTGTTGTTGTTGTTATTATTATTATTATTATTATTATTGTTGTTGTTGTTGTTGTTGTTAATATTATTATTATTATTTTATCATTTATTTACACACCCAATCTTTTGTACGAGGAAAATAAGAAAATTATCAAATTGAGTTATTTTCAATTTTTTTTCTTTCCTTCTTTTTAATACGACTTTTAGTAGATCAATGAAATAAAGAGTATAGTTACAATTTGAATTACCCTTCTTTTCTACCGTAAAATGTGAGTTAAGATAAGAAAGTACAGGAACCTGAGAGTATGTAAAGTTGTTGGCACGAGCTTGTGCATGGTTTATGGACTAGTGATTTTGGTTAAGCTTTTAATTATTTTATTTGCCGAATATTGTCCATGCTCTTGTAAACGTTTTCAAGTTGTAATAAATTTCACCGATTCAAAAAAAAACTAGATAAAAACAGTTTGTACGACGATTAAGATTCGGTTTTAATCGAGTTATCATTCTCATATTGTTTTCCACGCGGTTGGTTTTAAAGTTTGTTATACAATAATAAATAAAAAAATAAAGTGACAGAACAAGAGTAGTAAGAGTGTGAGAAAGATAACAAAAATAATATTTTTTTTAATTGTGATTATATATACCATCATATAATTGTTATTATTATTACAAAATAATTTCTTCAGTTCAGTTCAACTCGTTTCAATTTCAGTTCAGTTCAGAAAATTACACTTAAACATAACAGAGCCTAAATAAATGAATTGATGCTTTATCTTTCCGAGTTTGAGAATCATCCTATTATTAATCATCATTATGATATTGAAGAACGAACGTACGCCTAATAATCAACATAACATAATAGTGAGTATATTATATAGTGGATACTCCTAAGTAGTACTAACCAGACCACATCTTTCTCGACCATATCAACTGGAGGAGCCAAATATTCTCTACTCTTTCAATAAATTCATTCAAACTGTAATTAGTAATTAGTATTGACTAACTAGATGATCAAAAAGGATTATTGACTAACTAGTACTTCATTTTGGGAAAAATCAATTTATGAGAATTCGATTTTTGCACCGATCTCCTACTTATTTACCACTCAACCGCCTAATAATTTAATTTCTCCTTTTCTGTCAGGTCATCCAAAATTTAGTTTCTTACATACAACATAGTGACATACTACTTTCCTTATTTGATATAATTCGAAGCACATAAATTGGGAATTAATCCGCGTGGTGGCTCATTAAATTAGAAGGGATGATCAATATGGTTTGTGATTGTTAACTATTAAGTGTTCATTTGGAATTTTCCGAACCAACCGGTCCAGAAATGGTCAACTTATCCCCATTCTTAGTATCTAATTCAAACAGTGACATTACAGTTTCTTACCTTCTACTGCACTATACAAGAAATGTCATGAAACCATTGTCTTCTTAGTCAAAACAACACCAACCAAAACAAAAGGCAAGACAAATAGTAGGTCAATTTATTATTCATTCCTTGATATAATCTAAGGAAAATTATCAGTTTCATCAAACCCCTTGTTTCTCCATCTCAAATCCCATTAAACAAAAAAAAAAAAGCAAAATGACAGATTGGTTCTGTACTTAAAGACATCTCTCTTTGTTATATACTCGTGTTACTTTTTCTTGGTTTCCAATGACTTGTATTTAAGTCACAGTATATATATAGCAACTGCACCTTTCAATGGCTTCTATGAAAGGTGATGCAAACTCAGGCACACTGCTATATGAGATGGCTTCTCTGTTGAAGGTTCTGGGGCTCAGCCTGTGGCTGTGCCAGCCACACAAGGTTCAAACACCGTTGTTTCGCAGAGTCCTGCAGTTGGAACAGTTCAGGTCGATGGAGCTAAGCCGATTGGAGTGATAGATGAGGACTTCATCTGTGCTACCATGGATTGGTGGCCTCCCACGAAATGCGATTACGGGACATGTAGCTGGGGAAATGCTTCACTTCTCAATCTGGTAATATGTTGCTTCTCATCATTCTTTTGCTTCTTGTCATGGCCGTTCTGTGATCTTCTTTTAAAAGGTCTAGTCTATTGTGGAACCAGTTATTGTCCAATTGGTATAACGTTATTGCAATTTGCACTCCCTCCTTTTCTGTCGTACATTGACATCTATTAGGCTTTATCTCCACTTGATGAGTGGTTGGCAACATCTACTATTAGCAATACTTTGTAGATATGCTTTCAGTGTGACTTTTAAAAGATTGAAAAGCACGCTCAAAAGATAACGATGAGTTGATTGGTAGCCGAGTAGATAATAAAGTAACTTTCGAATGAAGTCGAGTAACAAATCAACTTACAAGTTAGCAAGTATTCTTCAACAAGTATTATAGTCGGACTAGTGTTGTGGATTTTGAATTAGCTAGTTGACTAGTTAGATATTGACATAACAGACTTATTAAGATGAAAATGAGTCGGTTTAGCTAATAAGTTCGAATAACTTATGAATAATGAATTGATCAAGGCAGTGGATTAACTGAGGAGTCTCCGTGCAATACAAGTTCCAAGAGGTTTGAATTCTACAATAAATCGTTCTGACATAGTTCTGTTTTCTTCTGTCACAGGATCTAAGCAACAAAATTTTTCTGAACGCAATTAAAGGTACTTCATTTTTTATGTTTTCTCTTTTCCCAGCTGTAAGTTTTAAGGAATCGCATGACTAAAAGTTGCTACCTTTGCAGCATTTTCTCCCCTGAAAATTAGACTTGGGGGAACTTTGCAAGATAAAGTCTGGTACCAAACAGCAGAAGACACCGCCCCATGTACTCAGTTCGTCCACAATATTTCTGAGATGTTTGGATTTACCGGAGGTTGCTTGCCAATGTCTCGTTGGGACGAGTTAAATACTTTCTTAAAATCAGCAGGGTAATTTTACTTGAATCAACTTTTGATGTACATCTGAGTTGTATGTAAATCCTAATCAAACTGTCTGTGGTTTATAATAGAGCACAGATTATATTTGGTCTGAATGCATTGAGTGGGAGAACAATCCATTCAGGTGGCACTTCTACTGGAGCTTGGAATTCCACCAATGCAGAATATTTCATCAGATACACTGCTAACAGTAACTACACTATCTATGGCTGGGAGCTTGGTAAGAATCTCATCACTGCATTCATAATTCCGAATTCCAGCAGTGTATCCCAGATATGAAGTCTCTTCCATTTACAAGATCGAACTCGAGACCCTACGTATTTTGAAATCTGAAAAAACAGCTAATGTTGATGCCAGGAAATGAACTGAGTGGCAGTGGAGTTGGAACAAATGTAGCAGCAGACCAATATGCAGCTGATACAATCAATTTAAAAAACATAGTGCAAACTATCTATAAAGATTCCAAAACCAGGCCACTAGTCCTTGGACCAGGGGGTTTCTTTACTACAGATTGGTTCACGAAGTATGTAAATCTAGCATCCAACTCACTTCAAGTGGCTACACATCACATTTACAACCTCGGTCCAGGTACAATCCAATACCAGAGCCACTGCTATTAAGCACCCAGATGAGCACCTTTTTCACTTTCACTAAAAATGTGAAACTATCATGCACATACAGGTGTCGATAATCACCTGATTGACAAGATACTCGATCCATCTTATCTTGATGGTGGAGCTCAGCCCTTCAGGGATCTTCAGAACATTCTCAAAAGCTTGGGAGCTTCAACTGTTGCATGGGTAGGTGAATCTGGAGGGGCTTACAACAGTGGCCGCAATCTTGTATCCAATGCATTTGTTTTCAGCTTCTGGTAAATTTGTTTGTGTGATAGGATTTTACTTTCATTTTCAAATTACATACCAAATAGTTAAAAGTAATGTTTACTAACCAGGTACCTAGATCAGCTCGGAATGTCCTCTTCTTATGATACCAAAACATACTGCAGACAATCACTGATTGGCGGAAACTATAGTCTGCTCAATACCACGAATTTCATTCAAACCCTGATTACTACAGGTTATCTACAATCTGCTAAACTTTCATTTCAGATTAGTTATTTTCACTCTTTGGAGTGGTAAGCACAATGCTTTTTTATATCTATCTTTCTTTTCTTTCCTTTTTTTTTTTTACCATACATCAATGTATACATTGTCACCATCATGACCATTAACTTATCCATCAATCAATATCACTCTATTAAGAACAAGATCATTACTTCAACTGGTACTGCAGTAGAAATCAAGTCAGACTAATCCCTATGAGGCTATGACCTCTAGGTCAAGATATCTCGGGCAGCAACTAGGCCCAGTCTAATCGGTAACTGCTAATTTAAGATACTAGAGATTTTGACATTTTACCATATATTCACAGGGTCTTTGTTATGATTTCACATATAATGTTATTATGTTAATGTTAGAATTATGTTACAGTGCCCTTCTTTGGCATCGTCTAATGGGAAGAAATGTTCTATCAACAAGATTTATTGGAACAACAAAGAAGTTACGTGCATATGCTCACTGTTCGAAGAACTCAGTAAGTAGATCAACTATTCATCAACTGTGGTTTTCTAATGCATCACGTCCATCTTTATGAGTCCAAGTTAGTGATGATTGGACTAAAGTATTTTATGTTTTTCATGCATTGCAGCCTGGAATCACAGTACTTTTGATCAACCTAGATAACACTACAGCAGTTCAAGTTAATCTGTTGGTACAAAATGCCATACCAAGCACGACATCAGCAGTTGAGACAAGTCAACAATCCTGGAAGATAAACTACCTAGGCAGATACAAAAGTGAAGCTGTAAATGAGATGGTTAGAGAAGAATACCATTTAACAGCAAAAGATGGTGACCTGCATAGCCAGACGATGCTTCTGAATGGGGAAGCATTAACTGTAAATTCTTCAGGGAGCATACCGCCATTAGAACCAAGAAAAGTTGATCAGTCTGAACCAATAATAGTTGCTCCTTTCTCTATTGTATTTGCCCAGATAGCCACCATACAGGTTCCTGCTTGTAGGTAAAATAAAGCCAATATGTCGTTAAAGCCTAAAGATAGTATATGCCATTCTTATTCGGTAGATAATCATATCTTCCGAAATAGAAAAGTTATGCACTGACTAAATGTTCATATGGAAATTCCACGAGTTATTCCACATGTTTAGACACTATGCATCACCGGTTGAACACTTAAACCGCATCAAGTATCAGTATACATAAATAATAGATGAACATAACATGTGCCAACTCCTATAAACTAGACAAACTCCCTTGTTTCTGTAATAAAAAACTAAGAACTGAACTGCTAAATCAAATAACTAACAACTATGACACCTCTTTTATTGCTTGTCTGCAGTTTCATATGAATGTTAAAACAATTTAGTTTGGTGTTCAGAACTTGATTGTAGAACCTCAAAAATATCTTGGGCAAGGCCCACTCTAAACCTATGCCCACGATGACTTAACTTGCAGCAACTTGCTGCTCTTGCATTGCCAGAGGAATTGCTGGCCTCCATGTAGTGCCCTCAGGGTTGTCCATGAGTGCAATGCCGACAGCTGCTAAATCTTTTCGAATTGCGTCAGATTTTTCAAATTCTTTATTTTTTCTCGCATCATTTCTTTCTTCTATCTTCTGCCGAATGTGATCTTCGGTCAACTTAGCGCGCCTCAATGAATAATCTCGAAATTGCTGCAACGCCTGGAACATATATAAGCTAGATATATCATTTAGGTTCATAAACATTAAACAGAAAAGAAGTCAAAAAAGAATTTTGTCATTTATAAATTATAAACCAAGAGTGTCAAGTCCCTATTGTCAAAGAAATGACACATTAGAAACACAAAAACAACATGACCATTTTTTCCAGTCTTAACAAATGAATAACAGGGAACTCCAAAAAGTAAACCAGTACTGCAAGCAATTTGGTCTGTGACTCTGTGTTGTTCGAAGTGTAGTATTCAAACTTGAATGCAAATGGAGAAAACCAGATGAATGTTCATTGACATTCTCAGCCATTATAACACAAGTAAATCATAAAGAAGCATAAGCAATCTCACAGGCATGCTCATTCTTAGAATT
The DNA here is from genome assembly GCA_026545765.1 of Plantago major. Lineage (NCBI taxonomy): Eukaryota > Viridiplantae > Streptophyta > Magnoliopsida > Lamiales > Plantaginaceae > Plantago > Plantago major. Next base: position 9,193,813 of record CM048840.1, read on the forward strand.
GACTGCACCCTGCCATTAGAATATGCATGTTTGTGTGTGTATATGATTAGAGAGAGAGAGACTCTACCTCTGAGTAACTATCTGGCAAGAGCCCCAAAATAGTCAGTATATTTCTGACTGCATTTTCTAAAGCTGCAAGGGACTCTATTCTTGACTCCTGCTTCTTTCCCTGTACAATGTGCACACAAGTCATAACTATCCATAAAGAATATTCCTCGGGTTTTGCAACCCTGTGTGAAATATAAAGTGAAAGGGCATCTATTTGAATGATGAACTAAGCTGCAACCCAAAAACAGATTGTGAAAATGGATATTATTATGCGAAGAGGACAACTGCACAAGAGAGTACAAAAGCAGTTGACATTGATTAAATTGCAAGTACTCTTCCGTGTTATAAAATCTCTGTCAAACCAATCTTACAAAACCAGTTTTAGAACTTTTTTGTTTTTACATGTTTAATGTAAAACACGGCCGTATGACATGTATGGTACAGATTACTTAGACTTGGGAGGCTTTTATCTAAGTTGTTGCAATTTGCTCTCCTGAAAAATACATTAAACTAACTAATATATAACTCAAGGTGGAAAATCTCTTATGATGCATGCGGTTTTGGCGAGCAAGAAAAAATTGCAATCATCACTAAACTGATTAGCCTCAATTGAAACCGTACCTTCCGTGTGTGTAGAAGATCATTGATGGTTCTCAATGGATCAGAAATCACAGATAAAGCAATATTTGTGTGAAGATCATCTGACATTGACGTCAAACAGTCATCAAGAAATTTGTTCACACAACTCACAGTTCCAGGTGGAACCGAGTCTTTCTGACTGAACACATCTACATCATGCTGGGCCAGGACACTTTCACAGTCATGTAACGTCTGCAGTCAAATCATATAAATCAAGACTAAGACGAACAATATGGCGATAAGATAATAACCTCTCGATCTCCCAAATTTTGCTCACTTTACAGTAAGCCACGAACATGTCAACTATATATCAGATAAGAGAACTAAAAGACTAGTATGATCCACTCAACAGTATTTGATATAGAGCATGCTAAGTTCTTATAATTAGGCAAAGGGAATAAATATGCACAGCACCAAAAATACAAGATAAAACGGTTCCATGCCTACTCATTTGCTTGAGTGTGATAATTAGATCGATTTGAGAGAGAAATCAGAGAACGGCAAGAACAGCGGGGAAACTTATAAATCCAATATGAATTATTAATCATTGACAGTGAAAACACGAAGCTTAGCCTGCATTTTAAGCCTATAAAATAAAGCAACACCAGCAATAGATATAATGGATTCTTAAGGCAATCTAGAATCCTATAGTATTAATTATTAATGATTCCAAAAATGCTTTAATATCATGCATAACAAATATCTTCGTCATTTTTATCAGCATAACAATACCTGATAGATATAGAAGATACGTTCTGATGCATTTTCAAGCAGTAGATCTGAGAAATTCATAGGGGAGCGATAATGAGTTCCCATCAGGAAGAGCCTTAAAGCCAGTGGATGGTACAGTTCTATAACCTTGTGAATAAGATGCAACGAATGATCAGAGTTTTGAACAAAAAGATACAGAGTTACAAATAACATGCATGCACATTTGAAGAGAGAAATAAGATACACGGAGAGGAAGCTTTAAATCATCTAGTATGTCCTTGTACCTGCCGAATTGTGAAAAAGTTTCCAAGTGACTTGGACATTTTTTCATTGTTAATGGTCACAAATCCATTGTGTACCCAATAGCTTATGTTGCTCTGATGACATGCAGCACAACTTTGAGCCATCTCGTTTTCATGATGCGGAAAAACGAGATCCATCCCCCCACCATGTATGTCAAAAGAATAACCTAAATAAGCAGCACTCATGGCACTGCACTCAATATGCCATCCAGGTCTTCCAGGACCCCATGGACTCTCCCAGGAAGGTTCTCCCTCCTTTGCTGACTGCAAAAGATCCAACAATTGTCTCCTGAGAGACCAATAATTCATAAAAGAAAATGATTTTTCTCTTCGCGGAACTTGCAATTTCTTGCAATAATTCAAAACCATAGCTCCTCTATTTTGAGAAACTTTTGCTTTATTAACAGAAAACCTCAGTAAAAGAAATTGAGCTAGGGAGAATAGGTAAAATGAGGACTGCAAGGATCATCTATTCTCAATGATGATTTAATGGTAAGAAAATAAAAGTTCAAAAGACGGCGAGGATGTTTCTATATCAAAATACTCCGAAAGCAAAGGAGAAAAAATTAGTCTGAACAATAATGTATATTAAAAGAAGTGTCATATTTTAATTTCTTTTAAAAAGAACCCAACAAATAACCAACTTGTGAGCAAGTCTAGTGTAGAAGGAATTACCTTCCATAAGGCAAAATCAGCAGGGTTATTCTTCCTTGAGTCCACTGCGACCCTTTCACCTGCTCTATTATCTTCCAGTTTACGCCCAGATAATCTGCCATACTCGGGGAATTTTTCCACAGAGAAGTAAACATCATTGTTGATTATGTATGCACACCCATTCTCGATTATCTGATGTAAGAGCAAATTTATACAGTTATTTTGACATAATGCCTACATATTAAGTGTTACGAATGTCAAAATAGTTTTGGGGAAAGAAAAGAAAGATCAAGAATTGCCAGCTGCGTGTTTAGCTGCTAGCTTACAAAGGGTAGACTAATTTTGATGTCTTATAGGACAAAATAAAAAAATCTGAAATGCTAAATGTGAAATATAGTGCTAAGCTCCAGATGATTTTTTAAACACCATAACTACACACATACAGATTTTATCAGAGATATACCTGCTTTATCATATCAATAATTTGAGACATATGATCTGAGACACGAGGCTCTACAGAAGGAGGAAGGCAGTTTAAATGTGCCATGTCATGATGAAATTCTTCACAATATCGTCTGCTCAAGTGCAGTGGATCTTCACCCATTTCCTTGGCTCTGGCAATAATCTACAGAATGTGAAAATGCTGACTCAGCATCCTGTCAGACATATAAGAAATAGTTGGTACGTATACAAGTTCAATGTTGACCACTTCAAAAAAAGGCTCTTATCTTCACCAAATATTGATTTCAGTGATTCAAGAGCTAACCAAAATACCATGTGTAAAACTACAAAATACCTCACTGAGACCATTGCACCAGAACCGGATTAAGTGAATGTAGAAATATTGTAAAAGCAAGTTCACGATTCATGCCACAGAAGTTAATAATCCATCATATAATTGCTTGTTATACAGTCCCAATAGGCTTTCTCATGTGCTAATCTACACACATGAAGCTACTGAAGCCTATTTCTCAAGTACATCTCTTGTGCATCTAATTGCTTAAGCTTTTCGTACGAAGCTAGAGAAGCCCTGAAGTACATCTCATGTGCATCTAATTGCTTAAGCTTCTCATACGAAGCTACTGAAGACTGTTTCTCAAGTACAGCTTTGTGCATCTTATTGCTTGCTTTACAGTTCTAAGCTTCCCAGTGTATAAAACTACAACTATTGAACCTCAACCTAATCATCTAACACAAAAGACGGGTGATATTAATACTTAAAAGGAAAAGTTACATCTTCAGCAACTCCCACAGAACCATTAAAATAATAATGATTCAACAAAAAATAAAAAGGTGAAGGCAATCGTAAAGAGAAGAAAAAGACAGGTACATGCACTCATAAGAACGAATAAACATTTCCAGTAGTAGAACCACACCATTACTCACCTTGTCATCTACATCAGTGAAGTTACGAACGTAGTTAACCTCATATCCCAAGTGCTTGAGGTATCTGATAATTGCCAAAAAGAAAAAAGAAGATAGAGTCGCAGATTAGTGGAACACTCAAAATTCAGACATATGCTTCAAACACAGTCCATAGGCTTTAAGTCAACACAAAGAAAAACTGTTGCACAAAAAAAAAACGATAATGATAATAATAAGTTTGCTAACTTTGTCCAATTCCTACTACAGATACCAAGACAGATAGTAATAATACAAAGCTGAAGGATACAGTTCACAGCTCATAAGGTTTCATAAGCTCTTATCAATTAACTTAACGGACAAATCCACAATTCTTTACTAAACATACAATTCTTTCACTAGCTCCAAAATCCCTTGATCAATGTTCTAATCCAAAGTCCAAAAATCCAATTAAGAGAATCAACACCATTCCATACACCTATGGTGCTAACTAAACAATGTGAACACGATTCAAATTTAACAAAGCAACACCCTGATAGCTCACTTATAGACAACATCATGCAACTTAAATGTGATGTACTATTCCAAAAGTCCAAAAACTCAATTAAGAGAATCAACATCATTCCACACACCAACATGCTAATGTGAACACAATTCAAATTCAACTACACAAAATGCAGATAGACGACATCGAACACAATTCGAATGCAATGTACTGATCCAAACTCCAAACACTCAATTAATAAAATCAACATTGCTCCCTACACCTATCCTCCATATTAAACACATAAAACGTAATTCAAATTCAACAAAATGGGACAGATAGACAAACAAACAAACCTATAGAGAACGTCGAACGCAACATACACGCGAGCATGTCCAATGTGGCTGAGATCATAAGCAGTGACGCCACAGACATACATTCCGACTTTACCTTCAACTTTGGGCACAAACAGCTCTCTTTGCCTGCTCAACGTGTTATGAAGCCATAGCTCATTCTTCAAAGCTCTGATAGTATTATCCTTGCTTTTATCGGTAACGGAATCGCTCGTACGGTGTTTATCAGCACAGGTGGTGGATTTATTGCTGATAGATGAAAGGGCGCGAAAGCGGAAATTGGATTTTGAACGGAGGAATTTTGTGAAGAATTTGGTATCGGTGAAAGAGAGGTGGAGAGGAATTGATGGTCTGTAGAATCTGAGTAGAGTCGCCATTTGGGATTTTTGAGGTGAGTTTGTCTTTCAGGATAATGAAGATTCATGAAGACGAAGCTCCTTTCTAATTGTTCGGTTTTTGTTAATTCATATGAAATACGGTCCGACCATCCTCCGGTTTTATTAATTTTATAAGTTAAACGTTTCTTTAAACTATTGGGCCAATTACATAGGTGACCCCTCTTGTTTGGGCCAATTACAAATAAGTATCCAATGCTTAAACAATTATATAGAAACCCATTTTCACCTTCCGGCATTGACTCCGACTTCTACGTGTCAATTATTGACGATTTGGCAGACATATGGATAAATGATTAAGGAAAAATAAATATTAATTCACTTTCCATATGTAAAGAGCTCATTTATAACTCTGTTTGGAGCTCTTTACAACACCAGTGAGGCTCTTGATAGCTCGAATGAAATTTGAACAAGTTGAGCCCGAAAAATGGACCGCCGTAGATAAAGAGTCAATTTATCGACCGATGCGGACCGTATTGGAGCAGGTCCATTTCGGGACCGACGGTAAAATTTGGGCGGTCAAAATTGGACCCATTTTGACCCTGTTGAGTGTTGATTAAAAGAAATGACTAATTTAATAATTAGTTATTGCACATTACACAACAAAACTCAGAAATAAATAATTAATCTGCATTAAGTTAAACAACACCATTAAATTGATTACCCGACAACACTACTTAGTACCTAGTCACTTTATGCACATCATTTTCATTTCAAATTTAGGGAACTACTACTAGCAATCTAGCACACTCACTTGGGTAAATTAAAATTTAAAAATATTATATTCTTTTCACTGTCTAAGTTTAAGTTAGTAAGTAGTAATAACATGCAAATAGACTTAGTTTGATTGTGGGAAAGATTAGATGTACCAAACCTTGTCAAGACCATTCCGGTTGGACCGTTTTTCAGGTTTTGACGACGAAACAATTTTGGTAAAACATAGACCCGAGACCCGGACCCAAAAAGGGCGGTCAAGGTCGGTCGAATCGAGTAAAATTAAAGTCCGGTCCGATCGATGCTCACAGCTCAATGTTTATTGCTCGATTGGGCTGTAAAACAATCCCAATTGGAGCTTTGTTGGGTCTCGGGTCTCCTATGGTGACCCATTTCAAGCTTTTGAAAAGGAGTATCCATTGGTGATTTTTTTTTTTTTTTTGCGATTTTGAAAAGCTTTGGATTTCTATGTTGTGAATTATATATTTTTGGAATATTGTGTTGCAAACTTGCAATAATGTTTGGGTTATTTAGAAAAGTAAATTTTATGTATGGGTTTTTTTTAAATAGTTTTTTTGGTCAATTTAGTAAAGTATAAGACATAGAGATCGAATTTGTAAATTATAAAAACATAGAAAATAATTTATTTTTATTTATTTATGGGTCAACTACCTGATAGCCTAAATAAGTTTTTAAATCAATTACAAACAAACTCAGTCAAGATTATTAATAAAGGCAAAAATTGATGACTTAGCAGCCCATGTCGTCACTAGGCGTGTGTCTCCGGCCAATGTTTGAGCTTACATCAACACCCACATTGACTTTCAGGTTTATATGTAATTAAATTGTATACGTTGTTCAAAATTATTTGGGTGAATTTGTAATAACCAAAACTGGAGGCATGAATCTGAGATGGAGCTGTCTATGAGGGGTTGGTTTTGTAATTTTTCGTTCCCCTATATGATCAAATTCATGTTTTATTTAGTGTATCCTAATGTGGTTAAAACTGGAGTTTTCTTTATATTCTTCGTAAAGTTTGAAAACACTATCTAAACATACCCTGAATAGAATTATAAATCTGCCCATGTTTACATCATATCAAAATCATAAATATATAAAATTCACTTGCAGATTTAAGATGTGACAAAGAACACTATATAAAGCCACCAAGAAAATTGTAAAATATCTCGTGCAGCAAACAAGAATCAATGACTTTCTCAAACCAAATATACAATATGGCAAAAAGAATTTGCCAATCTCTTTCATATTTCTGTTCTTTTGAGTGTTATGTTATTTGCAATTTGCATGAATGGCATATCTGCGGTATGTCTGAGAAACACTTGCTCTCATTTCTCGTACCATTTTTTCACTAGACAGTGTTTTATTAAGTACATGCCCAAGTGTCTCAAATTCAGTTTCATTACCACTTGACCATGTTAAGTTTTTATTACAATGTTACATTACTTATACTTTTGTTTTGGATAATGCAGCAACCCTTAGGCTATTGCATAGCCATACCTAACTTCAGCTCGAATGCAACGCTGCAGTATGTTGTAGACTCGTATTGTGCGATGATAGTCAATTGTCTTTGCGATTAAATGAGGGAATTGTTACCTTCAAATGTCCCATATAGTCACGCTTTGTTACGCCATGAATCTAATGTTCGACATAATGGTACTTGTAATCTTCAAATCGACAGTTCTAACAAGATCTGATCCTTGTAAGTAATTCGCATTTTCGACATTAACCTTCTTTACATTTCCGAGTCATTCTAATCTAACTTGCTTATGTTTTGTTTTGCAGCTTATGGTAAATGTCACTACCCATGAAGACACTAAAACTAATTTTTTGGTTACAAGCTTCATTTGTACTAGATATTTATTTGAATAATTTGTCACATGTTGGCAACAAAAAACCTAGTGAATTTTTTTGTTACCTAATTTATTTTGGTATCATGAGTAGGTACCTAATTCTATTCAAATGAATAATTTTTTTAATTTGATAATGTTTATTTATATAATAATGTGATTATTAAAAAAAATAGTACCCTTTCGTCTTCATAAAAATTACAATATCTTTATGGTGTATCAGAACTATGACCATACGGATTATAATTTAAACTTCCACCTTAAGGCTCTGTTCGGCAAAACTAGCTGATAAGGTTATGTTTGGCAAACCTTCCACCTTTGGAGACTGATAAGATAGTTGAAATTTGAGGCTGATAAGGTTACTGATTTGAATCGATGTGTTTTGTAAATTGACTGATAAGTTGGCTGATATCTAATTTAAAGAAGAAAAAACCTCACCTCTAGCGAACCATCACGAGAATTTTTTTTTTTTTTTTTTTTTGTACTCTACTATGAGACGGTGCCACTTTCGATACGGTAGAACGACCCTGTCCAATTTCAATACACTACAACAACCAACCTCGAAATTTATATACTCCGATCAATTTTCCGATTAAATTGATGATGTGGCAGCTGAAGATTCGATTTTCCCGCTAAAATACGTATGTTGACCGTATGCTCATCGATTTTGACAAAAAAATAAAAAAAAATACATTATGAGGACATGTGTCGCAATTTCATTCAATCTGGAACATTTAGTTTTTAAAAAATGTAAAATAAATTTTTAAATACAATAAAAATTATAAAAAATGAATTAATTAATTTTCCAATTTTTTTAAAATTAAAAAATACTTCTTTCTTCCCCAATTAAATTAATAAGAACCCCAATTCACTTCACTTCGGTTTTATTAATTTTAGGGTAAATTACATCCACACACCCCCCCCCCCTCTTAGATTTCGTTATTACACATGGATATATACCCGTTAGTCAAAGAATAACATGCAAGTCCAGAGCGAAAAAAATCAATTAAATCTAAGTCCACGAATTTGACTTTTGGCGATTTAAAAGCTGGAAAGTCCATTTTTGCCCCTGTTCAATTATCAACTTTTAGGAATTTCCAAACTGCCTTAACTTATCGTTGTTACGTGCATGGCACGTGTGGGCTTCAATGTAATTAAAACTGAACTTCTAAATGTTTACATGTAATTGAATTATGACCGTTATTTTTTTAAAAACTAGTCGTTTGGAAGTTAATTGGAGGCTATTTGTACACCAAAACTTGTGATTTTATCACTTTATTTCAGATTTTTTCACTACAAGTATATACGTGTTCATATTACGTTGGTCGAGTATCAAGCACTATATAGTACATTTTATATATAAGTATTGTATTGGCCAAAATTCGCTCTTGTCAACAAGACTGTCAATTTGGCCCATCAAGGCTACGGCCCAATCCATAGTCCATTAATGAGTCCATCTTGGCTTCATAAGCGAGTTGGGTTCCAACAGTCATTGGTAAAGCCACCAAGTTGAGTTGTCATCGACGAAGTAGTCTACATGCTACAGGTGACTTGACCTATCTAACCTCGGTAGGTTGACAAGCTAGACTCACCTGAAGTCGACCCCAGCATTTAGCTGACAGACTATGGCAGCCAGCTTTTGGCTGGCTGACCATGTCAGTCAACACTCGACTAACAAAACTAACCAACTCGTTATTGCTTGACCGACTCGATCGATGGCAACCAACTTGAAGGACTCCTCGACTACGACACCAAGTCGACCCACTTAGCAGTCCATGACCTCACCCGAAATTCAGACGGACCCAACGACGATTGAACTATATAGAGAAGAGTGGGGAGACGTGGAAGGAGGGCATTCTGACGGCAACAAACCCTAGCAATCAATCTCTCACGCCTCCATCTCTCTCAAGCTCTCTGATCAACATCAACCGTCACTTACCATCATCCACCATTGTCCATCACCATCCACCGTCATCCACCATCATCATCCACCGTTGTCCGTCACCATCCACCATCACCCATCACTGTCCGACGACTACTAGCTAGCTCCCTCCAACAAGGTCATTAGCCTCTCATGGAATGCTCATCTATACTACCTTTGACCCGGCGAGGATAAGTCGACGCTTGTCATCATCTCTCTCTCTCTCTCCTACCTCTTTTATTTGATTACGCTATCTGCCATTCCTCTAACTTTAGCGTCGGAGTCCATACGGTCGGCACCACACCGGTGTCACCTCGGAATCTCACGTCTCTGTTTGCTATTATTGCCTTGCAGGTTGTCGGTGCCCCCAATCTCTAACCCTAATTTGATTGTAGATTTCTGAGCGTCTACAATTTGGCGCCCACCGTGGGGCCCCGGCTATCAAAAAAGGTAATCTAGTAGCAACCGCGACACGCTAAGCAATCATCATGACGCACTCAGATGAATACGTTCTGGAAGAGGTAGAGGAGGTAGACGTCGTTACTTAGATCAAAACCTTGGCGGCCCAGATGCAATAGAATGCCCAGAGGATCAAGCTCCTTGAGGATGATAACCGTGTCGTCCGTCAGGAGAACTCTGCTTTGAAGGAGAAGGTGGAATCCTTTGTCCACCAGGAAACTCCAGCACGGATCACGGCTTCGTCTGCCGGTGACTCATGTCATTGGAGTGGAGAACCACCACATAGCGCCATTGAGGCTCGTCGGTGACCTTTGAGGAGGCGAAGGGGTGATTCCATAACTCCGATCTCTCGGTGGTGGCGCCCATTAAGAACAACCCTTGAGATCCTCCGCACTACTAGTAGAAGGGTCTCGTTTGGGGTGTTAACCCGAGGTGAGCGACGAGTCACCACAACAACGCAACAGGCGTAAGTCGGTAGATAACACTAACCCTCTTTGCGGGTCATGGAAAGCAATGATGAACTAGCCTCCAATGGTGAGCTTGGAAGAGATGATCGAAGGATCCACAGAGTGCCGGCACTAATCAAGAAGAGCTTGCCCAGCTTTCTTTGACTCTCCCTTCATGGCAGCTATAGCATTGGTGGAAATGCCAACCAAGTTCACCTTCCCAAGCATGAAGCTCTATGATGGAGCAGCAGATCCGGATGACCATGTCTCCAATCTGGGAGGATGTTCACCATAGCTATCCCGGGGATCTCCGTGAGGCTTGCATGTGCAAAGGTTTGGTTCGATCGATCGGACCGACCCTACAATGGTATACCAACTTACCCAACAATTTCATTTCTTCTTTTGCCCAATTAGTCGCTTTGTGGAACAATTCATAGCGATGTGAAGCTTTAAGCCTTCGGACGACTTGTATAGCGTCGACAAAGACTAACGAATCTCTCGGGAGTGCGTGCAAAGATTTAACAAGGAGAAGGTGTCAATCCCAAGCGCAACAAGGATCTGCTGTCGATGCCTTTTCGCAAAGGGTTGCCACCCAAGTTGGGGTTGTCTGAGGCGACCATGTACCCAGCCGAACAATGGAAGGCGTGCTGCCAAAGCATGGGCTTAGATCAAATGGGAGGAGGATGATGCCAGACCTTACATCAAGCCGATGTGTTACAAGGATCCTAAGCACTGACAGACGAGTTAAGCGAAGGGTTCTAGACTATCGTGCTAGCGTACCCAGTGAGAAAAGACATGGACACTGCGAATCCACCTTGCCCTCGATCCAACAAGGAGGATGACTTCGAGCACCACCTCAGAGCTACTCCCTCGACATTGAACGAGGAGTGTGTGGCGATCATGAAAAGCATGGGTGTGAGTTAGATGGCGGAAAACTCGAACACCTCCATATCAAAGAAACTCCGGCAAGTGGTGTGAGTTTCATGCACCATGGTCATACTGTTGCAGTGCATCTCCCTGCGATTGGAGGTAGCCGAGCTCTTGAAGAGAGGGCACTTGACAGAGTACCTCTCTGACAAAGGTAAAAAGACCCTCGCTAGTCGGCAGGGCACTGATCTGCCCGAGCCCCCTCAGACCAACAAGGTGATCAATGTAATCTCTGGGGGGGTCAGATATCAGTGGTGTCTCATACTCTGCGGCAAAGCGCCACAGTAGGCAAAACGGTAAGGCCTGAGCTCAATGCTCGCAGAGCATCAGACACCTCTTCGTCTGACCTGACTATTAGCTTCTCAGACCAAGAGTCTAAGCAACTAATCAGTCCTCATGACGATGCTTTAGTTATTTCAATTCTTATTGCAAACTGTCTTACGAAGAGAGTTCTCATTGACAGTGGGAGCTCTGCTAACATCATTTTTCTAGACGCTTTGACAGAAATGGGCATAGATGAGACTGCCATTCTTCGTCAGCCGACAACTCTATATGGCTTCAGTGGAGAAAGGAAGTATACCGTTGGGAGTGTTACCCTTCCTGTCTATGTAGAAGGCGTCAACCTAACAACAAAGTTCCTGATTGTGGATAGCCCATCAAGCTGCAATGCCATCCTCGGTAGGCCATGGATTCATGAGATGAAAGCGGTGCCATCAACCTACCATCAGGTGATTCGCTTCCCAACCAAGTGGGGGGTGAAGGAGATTTTTGGCGGCTGACATGATGCGAGGACATGTTACATGGAAGCCTTGAAGCCAAGGCGTGAGTTATAGCAATTCTGACCTTTCGACCCCAATCGACCCAGACCAGCCTGGGATGGAAGAGCTCGATGAAGTTCAGATTCACCCAAACCATCCGGATCACAAAGTTCAGATTGGGGCAAGGTTGAGGCCAGAGCTAAGAGAGCAACTGATCACATTTCTCAAAGTTCATCATGATTGTTTTGCTTGGTCACATGCAGATATGACAGGAGTTGACCCAGAGGTTATCACCCACGGACTTGAGGTTGATCCAGATTACCCACCAGTCAGACAGAAATGGAGGAAGTTCACTCCAGAAAGAAACAAGGTTATCAATGAAGAAGTCCAAAAGTTGCTTGATATCGGATCAGTCCGCAAAGTACATTACCCAGACTGGTTAGCCAACGTTGTGATAGTAAAGAAGAAAAATTTCAAGTGGCGAGTGTGCATAGACTTCACTGACCTCAACAAAGCATGCCCAAAGGATTCTTTTCCACTTCCACACATAGACATGCTAGTGGATGCTACAGCAGGACATGAGCTCTAAGCTTCATGGACGCCTTTTAAATTACAACCGGATATTGATGCACCACGAAAATCAAGAGAAGGCGACCTTAAATCACGAGAAGAGGACCTTCTACTACAAGGTCATGCCCTTTGGACTCAAGAATGCATGAGCCACTTACCAGGCACAGTCGACGCATGTTACTTGACATCTTTGGGGACACCATGGAGGTGTACATTGGCGACATGTTAGTCAGTCATTGGTCGCCACCAACACGAACCATCTTCATAAGCCTTCTTAGTTCTCCGCATGTACAACATGAAGTTGAACCGTCAAGTGCTCCTTTGGAGTTTCCTGCAGGAAATTCCTTGGATACTTAGTCACCTGAAAGAGGTATTGAGGCTAACCACGATCAAATTCGTTCTATTGCTAACATCCCTTCCCCAAGTGTGTTAAAGATGTCTGAAATTGGTAGGAGGTGGCGACCCTCGATGAGTTCATACCCAAATCTTCCGAGAAGTTTCGTCCATTCTTTGACACTCTGCGGAAGAGTAAAGATTTCCAGTGGACAGACGAGTGTGAGGATGCCTTACAACAAATCAAGCATTACCTTACCACACCTCCAGTGCTATCAAAGCCCAAGGCCGGAGAGACTCTGTTTATTTACCTTGCAGGTCTCAGGCTCGGCACTAAGTGGCGTCTAGTCGAGGGAAGAAGATGGAAACCAACTCCCAGTCTACTACGTGAGCAAGTCCTTACTAGATGCAGAAACTCGGTACAGCCAGCTGGAGAAGCTAGCCCTTGCACTAGTCACCTCAGCAAGGAAGCTACGCCCTTACTTCCAAAGCCATTCAATCGTAGTCCTCACTAGCTTTCCATTACGCAACATCCTGCACAAGCCAGAAGTCTCTGGTAGGCTCTCAAAATGGGCGGTTGAGCTCGGTAATCTGACGTCTCCTTCAAGCCATGACCATCAAGTCTCAAGCACTTGCAGACTTCATAGCGGACTTCACCCCAACTGAATTAGGTCAAGCGGAGAAGGAATTGTTTTGTTTGCAGGAGAAAAGCAATTTACAGTGGAAGCTCTCAGTTGATGGTTCTAGTAACGTCAAAGGAAGCGGACTTGGCATAGTCCTAACCTCACCGAAGGGACACAATCGAAGAGCTATCGGATGTGGATTAAGCAACCAACAATGCGAGTATGAGGCGCTTACGGTGGCCTCGACTAGCTCGGGACATGAGCATAAAAGCATTGATGCAGTCGGACTCACGGTTAGTAGTTAACCAATTGAAGGCTCATACCAAACCGGAGACACCAAGATGGCGCCTATCTTGATTAGCGAGGCGCAATCCTCCTTTGAGGAGTTTTACATTTCGTAGGTGCGAGGCGGACAACGATCGCGGGCGCCCTTGCCAACCTAGCCGCCATCGAACCACGGTGCAATGACTATTCACATGGTGTATGTACAATGGCACTGCAACATGGAAGGTGAGCCATGATCGACGATGGCGATATAACAAGCTGAGTCAAATTGGATGACTCCGATAGCATTGTACTTGTCGAGCGGAGAACTTCCGGAAGACAAAAGCGAGTCGAGGAGGTGAAGGCAAAGCGGCCGCTTCACGCTCCTCGATGGACAACTCTATAGGAGATCCTATTCGGGACCCCTACTCGGTGCGTAACTAATAATGAAGCGGACATGTTACATGAGTTGCATGTAGGAGAATGTGGCAACCACTGAGCCGAAGTCTTGCCCACGAGCACTAACAACCGGATACTATTGGCCAACTATGAGGCGATGCTCTAAACTTTGTGAGAAGATGTGACTCATGCGAAAGACACTCACACATCACCGTCTCCCACGGAGAAGCTACACCCATCCATTGCTCCATACCTTTCATGAAATGGGGAATGGACATAGTAGAAACTACCCTCTGCACGAACGAGTGTACATGCTAGCGATAACGATTACTTCACCAAGTGGGTGGAAGCGAAGCCTTCAAGCAAGTCCGTGACACGGTAAAAATTTCATTTGGAAACATGTGATTTGCAGGTCTGAGTCCCTACGAAATCGTGATGACAATGGCTCCAGTTCATAAGCTATGAGTTTCAAGATTTACGCAAGAATGGGGAATCAAGCTTACATTTTCCACTCCACGCTATCCCCAAGCAAATGGACAAGCGAGTCGACCAACAAGACTATCATGAGCAGGTCTCAAAAAGCAGGTGAAACAAGCAAAGGAGCATGGGCGGATGAACTCCCAGGCGTCCTATGGTCATACCGAACCACACGAGGACTCCAATGGAGAAACACCATTGACATGACATATGGGCCAAGAGGTCATACCCATAGAAGTGGGACTACCAGCACAAGATACAAAATGGCTAGCGAAGCGGACCAGCAGCCTAAAATTGGCACGAGCTCGACTTGGTCGATGAGCTCGGAAAAGAGCCATGATCCGGGCGCCGCCTACCAATGAAAATGCACAACACTTGACAAGAACATTCGTCTGAACCTTCAAGCAAGGCGATTGGGTTTCTGGCGGGTATTCGAGAACACAAAGGAGGCAGAATTGAAGCTTGGACCAAATTGGGAAGGTCCTTACAAAATCACAAAGGTAGTAAACAGCGAACTACTGAGCTAGAAACCGAGGAAGAATGACGGATAGCAGCATGGCATACGCCATCCACCTAAAGAGGTACTTTTTGATACACTTGTTCTTTCGAGGTTGATCCTTTGTTGAAAACACCCAGTGACCCGAGAAAGTCGGTTATCTAACCCGACTAGCGGTTGAAACGCCCACCCCATAAGCGTCTTGCGGGAACATGAGACATCTGACTAGTCTCCGTCCTTGATGCTCACAAGTCACATAACGACATGGCCATACATATCATCGGTGAAGGTCTGACATCTTATACCCATGAGATTGATTTCTCACTACAATCGGCCGACACGGCAAGCTGGTAGTCACCTAACCCACTATGCGAATCGGTCAAGCCCCACCCCCAAAACCTTTCCAAGAGGATCGATTCCACTCATATTGCGGTGACACATCATTAGCACGATTGAAGTAATGCCCACGGCACATCTCACTTCGGTGATCATCGAAACATTATGCCCAACAAAACCGACCATCCACTAGGATGAGAACAAAACACGTGGACTCACATCTATTTTGATTGGCTTGCACTTGCTTAATCCATGAGATGCGCCAAGCGGCTCCATGGTTTAGACAAGTGGAAGCCTTTCAAAATTGATGATCACTACCATACAAAGAATGTCGCTCCATCCACTTGTTAACGAGCATGAGAGCTCTTGCTTATTCCAATGTCTCAATCGATTTATCTAATTTAGTTGCCAACAAAAGTAAACAGACGAGCATGACATGCTGCCACACCATTTGTATTCCAAGGTATGAACCAAAGTCGCCATTTTGAGATTGATTTCTCTCTATCACAACCGACCTGACGAGGCTAGTCGGTCAACTAACCGACTAAGCGGGCGGTTAAAGTCCTCCCTCTCGATAGGGTCCATCCTTTGAATTCTACCGTTAGGACACAGGGTGAACTCCACAAAGCCAGCCTTCTGACAGACAGACATGGCGCCCAATTGCAAAGCCGACGACACGACCATTTGGCGTAGCATGGCGTGATGCGGTGGACCACGACCATCCGTGGCGTAGCATGGTGATTGCGGTGGCCTGACCATCCATGGCGTAGCATGGCACCTGACGATAAGTTGACATACATAGATGTCTGACCGACCCGGCGTGGCACTAATTCGACGAAGTAGGCGGACGAACACGATAATAGCCTACCTCAAAATTTTCTGTCAGAAAATTTCCATCTTGCTAGATGGACTAAGTTGCCTACCCCAAAATTTTCTGTTAGAAAATTTCCATCTTGCTAGATGGACTAAGTTGCCTACCCCAAAATTTTCTGTCAGCAAGTTTCCATCTTGCTAGATGGACTAAGTTACTACCCAAAATTTTACGTACAAGTTTCCATCTTGCTAGATAGACTAAGTTGCCTACTTCAAAATTTTACGTCGACAAATTTCCATCTTGCTAGATAGACGAGTTGCCTACCCAAATTTTACATTGAAAATTTCCATCTTACTAGATGGACTAAGTTGCCCACCCAAACTTTTAAATGACAAGTTTCCATCTTTCTAGATAGACTAAGTTGCCCACTTCAAAATTTTCTGTCAGCAAATTTCCATCTTGCTAGATAGACTAAGTTGCCCACTTCAAAATTTTACGTAATAAATTTCCATCTTGCTAGATAGACCAAGTTGCCTACCTCAAAATTTTACGTGACAAATTTCCATCTTGCTAGATAGACCAAGTTGCCTACCTCGAAATTTTACGTAAAGAATTTCCATCTTGCTAGATAGACTAAGTTGCTTACCTCAAAATTTTCTGTCAGAAAATTTCCATCTTGCTAGATAGACTAAACTACCCATCTCGAAAATTTCAATCCGTAAACACCCATCATGCTAGGTTGGATTTTTACAACTGTGAACACTTGTCGATGGCTTACGCCTTGCCAGTCGGCGTCTTGCTACGGCGAGCTAACAACATGATCACTACGAGTGAAGTCCATCTTTCTGATCAATCCATCTCCTTATCAATGAGCTTACCATCTATTATTCTGTTGCACTTACAGGATAATCGATACCTTTGAAAGGGCAAAATAGCATACGACTGCGACCCAGCGTGCATCACTTAATTAGGCACAAAACTTCTACTCTCCAACTCGAGACACTCGACTCAAAGAGTGGGGGACAAACTGTATTGGCCAAAATTCGCTCTTGTCAACAAGACTGTCAATTTGGCCCATCAAAGCTACGGCCCAATCCATAGTCCATTAATGAGTCCATCTTGGCTTCATAAGCGAGTTGGGTTCCAACAGGTCACCGGGCGAAGCCACCAAGTTGAGTCGTCATCCAACCAAGTAGTCTACATGCTACGGACTTGACCTATCTAACCTCGGTAGGTTGACAAGCTAGCGACTCACCTGCAAGTCGACCAAGCATTTAGGCTGACGGACTATGGCGGCCGACTTTTTGGCGAGACCATGTCACTCAACACTCGACTAACAAAATAACCAACTCGTAATTGCTTGACCGACTCGATCGATCGATGAAACCAACTTGAAGGACTCCTCGACTACACGAGACCAAGTCCGACCCACTTAGCGAGTCCAATGACCTCACCCTAAATTGGCAGACGGACCCGGCGATTGAACTATATAGAGAAGAGTGGGGAGACGTGGAAGGAGGGCAATCTGACGACAACAAACCCTAGCAATCAATCCCTCACGCCTCCATCTCTCTCAAGCTCTCTGATCAACATCAACCGTCACTTACCATCATCCACCATTGTCCATCACCATCCACCGTCTTCCACCATCATCATCCACCGTTGTCCGTCACCATCCACCATCACCCATCACTGTCCGACGACTACTAGCTAGCTCCCTCCAACAACGTCAGCTAGCCTCTCGCCGGTGCTCATCCATACTCTGCCGAACCGACTCAACCAGCAGGATAAGTCGACGCTTGTCATCATCTCTCTCTCTCTCCTACCTCTTTTATTTGATTACGCTGTCTGCCAGTCCTCTAACTTGAGCGTCGGAGTCCATACGGTCGACACCACACCGGTGTCACCTCGGAATCTCACGTCTCTGTTTGCTATTATTGCCTTGCAGGTTGTCGGTGCCCCCCAATCTCTAACCCTAATTTGATTGTAGATTTCTGAGCGTCTAGAAGTATTATTTCTGAAAATCATATTCTACAATAACTTTTTCATGTACTCCCTCCTATTCTTTTTATAAGATGTTTTGACTTATTGACTATTTGGTTAATATAAGATTTTTGGGAGATTCTACCATGTGATTTTGTATTTTCACCATTTACTATACATCTAACCCATTTATTTTATTGTTATCCATTTATTTTTTGTTGGACTTTACAAAAAGCAAGGATAATTCTCATATTCCATTGGTGGATTTATTTATCCAAGACACCAACATTTTTGTTTTCAATATTTCATAAAAAACTATTGATAAAGAGAAATTTGTCTTAATTTGTGTGAAAAATCTATAACATCTTATAATATGAATAGGAGGGAGTATTTTCTTGAACAAATGTACATATTAGTATTTGAAAATCCAATTCGTAAAGCATGTACTTAATTAAATAACAATAATAAAATAAATATTATTTTAGAAAATAATTATTAATTTAAGGGACCTTAATTTAATTTGGATGCTCGTGAGGTCACATACATACACACGCTGAACGAAACAATATATATATATATATATATATATATATATATATATATATATATATATATATATATATATATATATATATATATATATATATATATATATATAACTAAGGCCTTGTTTGATTTGTCTATAATCTAAAAGTGGTCAACAAAAAAATAGTTTTTTGGACCCAGATGTAATTGTTTGACTAACGGGTACCCATCTGTGAGAAGAGAATCTAACATGGGGTATATGTAATTGATCCTTAATTTCATAAGTTAAACGTTTCTTTAAGTTATTGGGTCAATTACATAGGTGACCCCCTATTGTTTTGGCCAATTACAAATAAGTATCCAATACTTAAACAATTATATATAAATCCATTTTCACCTTCCGGCGTTGACTCCGACTTCTACGTGTCAATTATTGACGATTTGGCAGACATATGGATAAATGATTAAGGAAAAATAAATATTAATTCACTTTCCATATGAAAGAGCTCATTTACAACTCTGTTTGGAGCTCTTTACAACACCAGGTGGGGCTCTTCAATAGCTCCAAATGTTTATTGCTCCGATTGGGGCTGTAAAAACAATCCCAATTGGAGCTTTGTTGGGTCTCGGGTCTCCAATGGACCCATTTCAAGCTTTTGAAAAGGGGCCTCCAATGGCGATTTAATTTTTTTTTTTTTTTTTTTTGCGATTTTGAAAAGTTTGGATTTCTATGTTGTGAATTATATATTTTTGGAATATTGTGTTGCAAACTTGCAATAATGTTTGGGTTATTTAGAAAAGTAAATTTTATATATGGAGTTTTTTTTAAATAGTTTTTTTGGTCAATCTAAATATATAATAAAAGTGGTGACCTATGTAATCAAAGAGGCATGCCACATTGACAAAATAAGATGTGGCATGTCTTTTTGAATTTCATGGAGTTTCATTCACGAAATTAAAATAAAAATAAAATAATAATTTACAAGTGTACAATTTATTTTTGCTATGTTAATTGTATACATAGTTTTTATTAAATCACATATAACTTTATCTGCAAAACTCCGAAAAATATTTTGAACATATATTTGGATTCATCACGACAAGACGAATCAATAGATACCAATCTTATATATTATTATTATTATTATTATTATATAAATAAATTATTTATATATTAAAATAAAAAATCAATTTGTTAAATGATAACTATTGGTTGTGTAAATTCTAAATTTGGAAAATAAGTCCTGGAACATTTTATTCTTGACAATGCAATGCACCTTATAACTTCCACTATTTATATTTTTAGTATGTTCACTACATATATAGTTTTTATTAAATCCCATATAACTTTATCTGTAAAACTCTGAAAAATATTTTGAACATATATTTGGATTCATCACGACGAAACGAATCCATAAACACCAATTATAAATATAATTATTAATAAATATTTTATTCATTAAAATAAGATATAAATTTATTAAATGATATATATTGGTTGTGTAAATTTAAAAATTGAAAATAAACTATGGAACATTTTAATATTCAAAATGCAATGCACCTTATAACTTTGATTGTTTATTTTTAGTATTTTGACCGCATAGTATATAGTTTTTATTAAGTCCCATATGAATTTATCTACAAAACTTCGAAAAATATTTAATTAATTAAATAAATCATTTATTTATTAAAATAAATATAAATTTATTAATGAAATTTATAGTTGTAGACATTTATATGAACTTATCTACAAAACTCTTAAATATATTTAAGCATATATTATATTCATCGTGACAAGACGAATTCATAGACAACAATTTGAATATTATTATTAATTAAATAAATTATTAAATAATATAAAATAAAATATTGGACTTTTAAAAATAGAGTATTTATTAAATATTTGATGTTGTCAAAGCGTTTATAGCCGGGTGGCAAGCTGAGACACCCTGTACCCAAGAGTTCACGGGTTCGATCCCCGAAATGGGTGATTATTTTCTCCATATAGAGAATGATTGAAATGTTGTTAATTAGAGAATTTATTGATGGTAAAGTTGTCCAATACTAAATATTGTAATTGTAATATTGTATCTCAAAAAAAAATATAATAAATATTTAATACTGCTCCATTCATTTAAAATGAAATTAATAGTTATTGAGATGTCCAATTATAATTTTGACTTTACGGTTGAGCAGAGCCCGAATCTGGGCGTTATTAGTGTTGTTGTTAGGGATCATGAGGGCAATGTTATTATTTAGCATCAAAATTTTATGTTTTATGGTTGTTGAAACTACGGAAGGCTTGACAGCAAAATTAACATTTGAATTTGTTCAAGGTTTTGAATCCTAATATGTTGTATAATTGAAATTGATTGTTCTTTCGTAATTAAATCTCTTAAATCTTCAAATTTTAGATTTGACTTTCTCATTGGTATCCGCTACATGCGACTAATCCGGTAGAAACCTTTATCGGATCCTTTTTTAGAAGCGGCTTTCACCGGTGTTTTTACATCCTGAGCTCGAACGAGACCTTGCTTAAGTGAACTCAAGTCTCTTATCACTTGAGCCAGGTTGTTAGTCTCAGCAGTTTTATTAGCGCATACAAAAAGTATAATAAGATATCAAAAAATAAATTGTTTTGTTTGAAACATCAATTTTTTTAATCAATAACTACTCAAAAAAATAAAAAGAGCATATGAGATACGAATCTTACAAGAGTCAGGGACACTATTGAGCACATGTCAGACTATATCTTACTGCATTGGAGTTACGTCATTTTACCTTTAAATGGGTCGGGTTCCATCTAACCCGAATTCAAACCCATTCACAATAATGATGTTCAGGTCCAGGTCGGTCATATACTCAAACCCTCTCCACACCTCTGTAACAAGACTCAGACTACAACATTTTATGGTTAAATTAGTAAAATGTACATTTTTCCCGAGGGAGGAAAGGAGGTATGGTGGGGGTGGGTGCAAAAAAAAAAACCACCGTAACATGTGGAATTATATTTGTAAAATAATATTATTTGTGTATGGGGCAGGGAACCACATACCACCAGGAGCGTTGGTTGACCAACCATGTTAATTGTGTTATACACTTTTGTATTTTAGTTTTGTTCGGAGGGATATAATCTTAATTTAAGAACATGTATCGGTTACTAATTAATTGGTCTGGTACGAGTAGATGACCCGATATAAAATACTCCCTCCGTCCCGGACTCAAATTCCCGTTGGTCGAGGCACAAGTTTTAAGAAAACAATGAATAAAGTATGAGAGATGATAAACTAAGAAAGAGAGAGAATAAAGTATGAGAGAGTGGGAATAAAGTATGAGAGATGATAAATAAAGTAGTAGAGATAGTATTTTTATAATGATAGTGGGTATTTAAATTTTCAAATTAGGAAGGGAAAGTTGAGTTTGGAATGGACTAAAACGGAAAGTGGGAAATTGAGTTCAGGACGGAGGGAGTATATGTTATCATCCCGTTGGTCGTCGGGTCCTGAATGGATTCGGGTTGGGTGGGATCATAGTGTTGTTCAGGAGCCAACCCTGTAAATTGCGTTATATACACATTTATTTTTTTCGGGTTTGAGGGGTACAGTTTGTTAAGAACGTGTATCATTTACTACTTAACAGGTCTGGTACGAGTACATGATCCGATATAAAAGTACATGTTATCAACCCGTCAGGCCCTGAACGGTTCGGGTTGGATCATAACCTTGAAAAGCATATCCGTCATCATTAGTCGTACCATAAAAAGACACGGTGATATATTATTGAATGAAGAAGGACATGAGGGCAATAACATCAATGATTTTCTTGACAGTATATGTTAGTCTCTTGATAATTTATATAGAGATGGTCTCTCAGAAGACTTTACTCCAACCCATATACTCCCTCTGTCGTCCTGGACACAACTTCATGTTGGTCCGGGCACAAGTTTTAAGATAAAGTGAATAAAGTGGGAGAGATAATGAATAAAGTAGCAAAAATAGTAAATAAAGTACTCAAAGAGTGTGATTAAAATATGAGAGATAGTAAATAAAATAGGAGATATGTCAATAAAGTAGGAGATAGATTTTCTATTTAAAGAGGGAGAAGTTTAGTTTGGAACGGACCAAAACGAAAAATGGAAAGTTTTGAGTTCGGGGCGGAGGGAGTATATAACAAAAGTGGTGAGTTAGGCCTAGAGACGGTCTCTTGACAAGATTTGCATGTTTTCATCTCGGCATATATCTTACTACAGTGGTATTTCGTTATTTTACTTTTAAACGGATCGAGTTCTATCCAACCCGAATTCAACCCTCGAAATAATGATGTTTAGGTCCGGTCTGGCATATACTCGAACCCGTTCCATATATTTGTAAGAAGACCTAACCGCAACATTTATGATTAATTTAGTAAAAACTATTCACTCCGTCCCGCATAACTTCATACATTTGTCATTTTTAGCCGTCCCATAGAACTTCATACATTACCAAAAAAGCTACCCACCCAACAAAAAATAAACACTCTCAATTTTTCACTCAAATTACGCACTTTGCCACTAAAAGTACACTTTATCCCACCTTTATTATATTCTATCAATACTTTAGCTTTTCACATAAAACTGCGCGCTAGCCCTAATATATGAAGTTCTCCGGGACGGAGGGAGTACATTTTTCCCGCGGGTGGGGTGGACAGATACTCTCTAGGCGGGGAAACTCTCTTCGATCTTCTCTCTACTTTTTTGATCCATAATAAGGCCCCGGAGGGGGGGGGGATATCTGATACTCTCTAGGTGGGAAAACTATCTTCGATCTTCTCCCTACTTTCTTGATCTTTTTAACGAGTCGGGGGCATATACTCTCTAGGTGGGGAACTCTCTTTGATCTTCTCTCTACTTTCTTCATCCATAACGGGCCTCGGGGGTGTGGAAAAACAAATATAGCATGTGAAAATATGTTTGTTGAATAATAACTTTTGTGTCATTGGTAGGGTGACCACATAAGACTGCAGGGTTGTTGGAAATTGGGGGGGGGGGGGGGACATAGCTCAAACATGTAAAAATTATGTTTGTACAATAATAATTTCCGTGTGTGTGGTGGGGTGACCATATATCACCACGGGTTGTTGGAAAAAAAACCCTATTGACCGTGTTATATACTTTTGTATTTTATTTTGGTTCGTTTCGAGGTATACAAATTTTTAAAAAACATGTATATGTTCCTAATTAATTAACAGGTCAGATACGGTAGGACCCCATATAAAATATATGTTATCAACCCGTCGGGTCCTGAACGGGTTTAAGGTTGGATTCTACCCCTTTTAAAGCATATCCATCATGATGAGTCGTACTTTTAAATTTTCTATAGTTAGTATAAAAAAAGATTCAATAATATAGTATTGGATGAAAAAGGACTACCACCGACACAACGACCAACGTTGTTTACATAAGTTTGACTATTTTATTTTCTCGACTAATTTATGTTGTCATCCCTTTTTATTTATTATTAAAAGTAAATAATATCGTGGCATCGCCACGGGTTAGTACTAGTTTAGTAAAGTATAAGACATAGAGATCGAATTTGTAAATTATAAAAACATAGAAAATAATTTATTTTTATTTATTTATGGGTCAACTACCTGATAGCCTAAATAAGTTTTTTAATCAATGACAAACATACCCAGTCAAGATTATTAATAAAGGTAAAAATTGATGACATGGCAGTCCATGTCGTCACTAGGCGTGTCTCTCGACGATATACGAGCTTACATTATGCAAACATTGACTTTCAGGTGTATATGTAATTAAATTGTATACGTTGTTCAAAATTATTTGTGTGAATTTGTAATAACCAAAACTGGAGGCATGAATCTGAGATGGAGTTGTCTATGAGGGGTTGGTTTTGTAATTTTTCATTCCCCTACATGATAAAATTCATGTTTTATTTAGTGTATCCTAGTGTGGTTAAAACTGGAGTTTTCTTTATATTCTTCGTAAAGTTTGAAAACACTATCTAAACATACCCTGAATAGAATTATAAATCTGCCCATGTTTACATCATATCAAAATCATAAATATATAAAATTCACTTGCAGATTTAAGATGTGACAAATAACACTATATAAAGCCACCAAGAAAATTGTTAAATATCTCGTGTAGCAAACAAGAATCAATGGCTTTCTCAAACCAAATATACAATATGGCAAAAGAATTTGCCAATCTCTTTCTTATTTCTGTTCTTTTGAGTGTTATGTTATTTGCAATTTGCCCGAATGGCGTATATGCGGTATGTCTGAGAAACACTTGCTCTCATTTCTCGTACCATTTTTTCACTAGACAGTGTTTTAAGTACATGCCCAAGTGCCTCAAATTCAGTTTCATTATCACTTGACCATGTTATGTTTTTATTACAATTTTACATTACTTATACTTTTGTTTTGGATAATGCAGCAACCCTTGGGCTATTGCATAGCCATACCTAACTTCAGCTCGAATGCAACGTTGCAGTATGTTGTAGACTCGTATTGTCGATGGTCGATTGTCTTTGCGATTAATTCGGGGAATTGTTACCTTCCAAATGTCCCATATAGTCACGCTTGTTACGCCATGAATCTAATGTTCCGGCATAATGGTACTTGTAATCTTCAAATCAGCGTTCTAACAAGATACAATCCTTGTAAGTAATTCGCATTTTCAACATTAACCTTCTTTACATTTCCGAGTCATTCTAGTCTAACTTGCTTATGATTTGTTTTGCAGCTTATGGTAAATGTCACTACCCATAAAGACACTAGCTAAAACTAATATTTTAGTTACAAGCTTCATTTGTACTAGATATTTACTTGAATAATTTGTCACATGTTGGCAACAAAAAAAAAACCTATTGAATTTTTTTGTTACCTAATTTCTTTTGGTATCATGATTAGGTACCTAATTCTATTCAAATGAATAATTTTTTTAATTTGATAATGTTTATTTATATAATAATGTGATGATTAAAAAAAATAGTACCCTTTCGTCTTCATAAAAATTACAATATCTTTAAGGTGTACCAGAACTATGACCATACGGATTATAATTTAAACTTCCACCTTAAGGCTATGTTCGTCAAAACTAGCTGATTGTATTGGCTAAAATTCGTACTTGATTAACCCACAAAGGCTACGGCCCAATCCATGGTCCATTAAGGAGTCCATTTTGGCTTTATACGCGAATTGGATTCCAAAGGTCAAAGAGCTAACCCACCAAGCTAAGTCACTCACCCAACCATGTAGTCCACAGGCTACTTGACTCACTTGACCTCGCCGACCTTTCAGCTGGTAGACGAGCTAGCTATCTTACCTAGCTCAGTCAACTAACCAGCTAACGTGTTAGAAGGCTAGTCAACCAACCGACTAGATAGGAGGCTAGCTCAACGGACAAGTGGTATGGCAGACGACTCTCCCAACTGACCATGACGTGGTCCAACCCACTAAGAGACTCCAGCTACCTCACCCGAAATATAGGAGAGGTGGGTAGGATGGACTCTAACGGGTGGAGAGTCTATATAGGAAGGCAGGTGGAAGGAGGAACGCATCTCATTCAGACTATGAGAAACCCTAGCTATCACTCTAACGCCTCCATCTCTCTCAAGCTTTCTGATTAACGCTTCCGGCCTTCCACCATCGTCCATCAGTCATCTATCACCTTCCGCCACCTTACCTCACTATCCGATGATAGCCAACCAGCCACCTCCAGCAAGGTCAGCTAGCCTATCGTTGGTGCCCATCCATACATTCCCGAACCGTCAACAGGATAAGTCTCTCTCTCTCTCTCTCTCTCTCTCTCTCTCTCTCTCTCTCTCTCTCTCTCTCTCTCTCTCTCTCTCTCTCTCTCTCTCTCTCTCTCTCTCTCTCTCTCTCTCTCTCTCAGCATACTAACTTGAGCGTCGGAGTCCATACGGTCGGCACCACACCGGTGTCACCTTGGAACCTTACGTCTCATTTGCTCTTGTTGCCTTGCAGGTTGTCGGTGCCCCCCAATTTCTAACCCTAATTTGATTGTAGATTCCTAAGCGTCTACACTGATAAGGTTATGTTTGGCAAACCTTCCACCTTTGGAGACTGATAAGATAGTTGAAATTTGAGGCTGATAAGGTTACTGATTTGAATCGATGTGTTTGGTAAATTGACTGATAAGTTGGCTGATATCTAATTTAAAGAAGAAAAAACCTCACCTCTAGCGAACCACCACGAGAATGTATTTATTTTTGGTACTCTACAATGAGACGATGCCACTTTTTATACGGTAGAACGACCTTGTCCAATTTCAATATGCTACAACAACCAACCTCGAAATTTATATATTCCGATCAATTTTCCGACTAAATTGATGATGTGGCAGCTGAAGTTTCGATTTTCCCGCTAAAATAAGTATGTTGACCGCTCATCGATTTTGACAAAAAAAAATTTTTTAAAAATACATTTTGAGGACATGTGTCGCAATTTCGTTCAATCTGGAACATTTAATTTTTTTTAAATGTAAAATAAATTTTTAAATACAATAAAAATTATAAAAAATAAATTAATTAATTTTCCAATTTTTTAAAAATAAAAAAATACTTCTTTCTTCCCCAATTGAATTAATAAGAACCCTAATTCCATTCATTCTTCCCCAATTCACTTCCTTCTTCTTCATTATTTCCAAATCCACTTCATTCTCAATACATCATCAATGAAAGTATCAATTGAACAACTCAAATCATGAATGAAACAACTTAAATCTTTCTACCTTCTTTCCCAAAACTTCTTTCTTCCATGGAAGCTCCTTCCAAGGAGCTTCCATGGAAGCTCCACAATGGAGCTTCTTCCGGTGGAAGCTCCGGCATGGCAGGAAGCTCAATTGAGCTTCCTGGCCATGGCTTCCATGGAAGATTATAAAAAAATATATATATAAGTTATAAAATTTTAATTATTAAACATAATGTGGATATGGAAAGAAAAATCAAAAAATTATTTATTAATATTAAAGGCTTTATAATTTAAGGTTTTATTAAAAAAAATCTATTTTTTAAAATTCGAAGATAGAACGAAATTGCGACATGTGTCCTCATAATGTATTTTATTTTTATTTTTTGGTCCAAATCGCTTAAAGTACGATCAACATACGTATTTTAGCGGAAAATTCGGAACACCATCTGCCACATCATCAATTTAGTCGGACATTGATCGGAGCATATAAATTTCGTGGGTGGTTGTTGTAGTGTATTGAAATTGGACAAGACCGTTCTGCCGTATCAAAAGTGGCACTGTTTCATTGTAGTGTGCAAAAAAAAATCCCCAACCACCACTATAAGAAGAATTACGGAACAAGAACATAAAAAAATTTGAGGTTCCAATCGAGACCCAACAAAGCTCCGATTGGGATTGTTGTAACAACCTCAATCGGATCGGGCTACTTGACTCAAAGCCCGGTTGGAACTATTGACAACTCAAGCGGTTATGCAGACTCAAGCGAGAGTTGAGCTCGTCGAAGCTCTTCTGATTCATTTGCTTTTGAAAGCTCCAACTGGAGCTTAAATGGAGACCCACTTCATGATTTTGAAAAGGGTCTCCAATGGTGAATTAGTTTTTTTTTCTTGTGATTTTGAAAAGATTTTAATTTCTATGTTGAGAATTAAAATACTTTTAGAATATTGTGTTGCAATAAAGTTTGGGTTATTTAGCAAAGTAAATTATATATTTTAGGTTTTTTTTGGTCAATTTAGTAAAGTATAAAACATAGAGATAAAATTTGTAAAGTATAAAAACATAGAAAATAATTTATTTTTACTTTGGGCCAACGACATAATTGCCTAAATAAGTTTAAAAATCAATTCAAACAAACCCAATTAAAATTAATAATAAAGGTTGAATTGATGTCATGGAAGTCCATGTTATCACTAGGCGTGTGTCTCCGGTCAATGTTTGAGTTTATAACAGCACGGGGTTGATTTTCAGGTGTATATGTAATTAGATTTTATACTCAATTCAAAATTTGGGTGAATTTGTAATAACCAAAATTGGAGGCATGAACCTGGGATGGGGTTATCTACGTGGGGTGGGTTTTATAATTTTAATGTAACCATGTACCCTGTTGGAGATAGTTCTCCGAAAGAATTCTATGCATTCATCACAACTCTTCAACAATTGTACATGCAAACATGATATCAGTTGATTTCTAAACACTGGTTTTACATAACTATTCACGTATTAGTTAAAATTGATCAAACGTTGAACTTGTAGGGAAATGTATCGATTCTAATGATGCAAGTACAGTTTCTCTACGAGTTCCGAGTGTTTTAGATGAGGCGGTGACAGTTTTCTTCGGCATTAGTTCTTCTGTACTCTAGAACAATCTTGTGCCAATATTTATCTAAAACCACCTGCATTGGTGATGCGCCATCGTCTAATGATAGGATCCGTGACGAGATTTTGTTGCATTGGTGACGTATCGTCACGCCGTCATGGAATTATTTTTTTAATTTTTTATTTTACATGTTTACCATATTATAAGAGTGTTTAGAAGTTGAAATTAATGAGATTGCATTTATATAACTCATTTTACAATTTATTAAGGTTGAAATAAAGCCATTGGTAATTTTTATTTATTTTTTACATTTTTATTTTTCAATATATGGACGTTTAAAAAGGGGACAAACATTTTTTTTTTAAATACACACCCCATAAGGCAACACTTGGCAGCAGCCAACAGCACGCCGCGTGGTTCTGATGGCGCGCGCCGTGCCTTGGAGACGAGCTGCATGCAGGTAAGCTCTGCAAGTAGTCAAGTGTGTGTTTCATTTCCAATTTTAAATTGTAACCGTCACAATGTCTGTAACAGATTTTTGTACGTGCAGTGGTAAAATGCTGGCAGATGGTCATATCATATGTAGACTAATTGACAACAATAAGGAACTTTAAACTAACTATCATTTCTATAAAGTTGAAGTTTGTGATGCATATAGTACAAAGTACAAACTCGGTTCAGACTGTGTCAGGTGCTGTGTAAGAGTATCTGCAACTGCAACCTCGCACCATGTAAAGAATGATCTAACTAATGTTCCACCAATACTCAACTGGAAAACCTGCCCCGCTATCACCATATTCCATATTTACATTCTGAATCCCGAATCCAACAATGTAAGGAATAAGGTCTGAAAAATGCCAAAACACTTCTACACATCTGCTGTTCCTCTCATGCCAATGAGCAAACCTTGTCTGCAGCAGACAATGCAGATCATAAGCATAAGGCTCCATTATTGTAAATGGTGATGATAATATTAAACCGAATGTTTACCTTGACCTGAGTAACTACAGCATAGGCGAGGGTCATCGATATAAGTTGTTTGAAGACCCATCATCCACGATCCCACAGAGATATCCTCATGAGCATAAGCCTTCAAAGATGCACTACAAGGACATAACATGACAAGATGTGACTGCTAATAAAGTAGGTAGACCAGGACAATTGGAAAACATCACTTTGAGCAAGGTGAGTTGGAGAGTTAGGAAATTTTGGCTGGTATTTATGGACTTTGGATTATAAATTTAAGGAGATACAGAAATTAGAACAATCTTATTGAAGGCTATTATTTTCCTTTATCCTTCCTCTCTGTAAACTTCAATTTTCACATGCTAGGTGTAGGAGACTAGAGGGAGAAGGCAGAAGTATTCATCTCATTAATCCAAACAAATATGATACCTTCTAAGATAGAGCAGCCACATGAAATACTATTTGAAGTTTTGAACTATACGTTTTTTTTTAAATTTTATTGATGAACTATAAGATTTCACTGACCTGTTAATGTGTATATACTGAGCAAGATCCTTCGTGAGTATTAACAGTGAACCAGTTGCATGGCGGAAGTACCTAAAGAAAACATAATATCATAAAGTGAACTTAAGAATTGCAAGTGTGAAGATCTGCCCTAAGCACCAGCTCATTAAGCTCTACACATGTAAAACAGATCTACTTACGATTTCTGATCACCAAACTTCCACCATTCTGGCTCATACCACGGCTTTCCCCTGAAAAGTAGAGAGAATAGCATGAAGTTAATCTAATAGAATATTCAGCACAAGTTTAAGTTGTTTCACATTTGAACTATCTGCCTTCAAGTACATTGGAATGCACACATAATAAAAGGCATGTTATGGGAAGGACCAGTTAAAACACACATCAAAATATAATATGTTCTTCTGTAATGGCTCAGAGTATATAGAGCTATATTAGAGGTCCGCAACTGAATAACAAGACTCAACAGCATGTTTAGCATATCTTAGATTATCCTACTAGAATAGAACTTCAAAATCAATACAACTTAAAGCAATGAATCAAGTTAAGTAGCAGTACTCTTCAGTAACTACTTCCCCAGACTTCATGCAACCAATGTAAGAAGTGTCTTGACCACGGCGACTTTGGAGAAGTTCTAACAGGCCATCTGCATATTGTAACAGATTTAAAATATATCTATGGAGCAAAGTCGAGGATGATGGGAGCTGCAACACATCATATTCACAACTTACCAAAATTCAGATCAACGTTGTCATCCACCTTTACATAAAATTCTGCATCCCACATCTGGACTGCTGTGCTAAAGAAAAATTTTGCTTTCTTGGGTAATTCCTCTTGGGCCTCCTCGTGACGATCCTAGCAGAAGATAAAGATAAAATATTAAAATACCATTCCTGAAAGCTTTTCATGCAGGTAAAACAACTACTGTTGGAAATGTCAAATTGCAGTGAAAACTAGCATCAAAATTTGATCAAAGACATTACAGCATTTCTGGTGACAGAACTATCATTCATAAACGTAAATATATTAAAATTAATTTCCACAGCACCAGACAAAAGAAGTATACACTAGATAAAAGTAAAGCAACTATAGAAGTATACACTGCATCAAGGAGATTGCTTAGCATCTGAACCAACACAGAATTTAGCAACTCACAAGAATCAAAAAGTCCTTTGTTGTGGTATTTTCTTCATCAATATTGCGGTCCAAGCTATCACCCCGATTAGGACTGCAAAATTCAAGGTACTAAGCAATTTGTAGTTGATGAATAAGAATAACAGTATCAAAAGAATACTTTCAAATAAAAATGATTAAGAAAGAAAACAAAGTGTTTGAAAGAGTGAGAAACCTCCTGCCAATCACAAACTGTACAATGATTCCTTTTTCTTCAAGTCTTGATAAAGCATCACCTGCCATCACAATCAGGGAAATCCATGTAATTTCGAAATTGTAGCTGCGTCACATACCTAAATAAAGCTTGTAATTTGTAAATGTAGCCTCCATGGATTTTCTGTCTATATCAACAGGAAATAATAGCCTGGTTCGTTCCGGCTTACTTGAACTTGCAAACATGCAAGTTTTCTATACAGACTAAATATTGGATGGAATGCTAGGTTGTTGGCAGCAGAAAAGGGTTTAAGTAGGACAGGCTGCAGCTCACCATAATTCAATCATGGAGACAAAAACCTTGCGTGGTAGGTTGAAAGGATACACAAGACGATGGGCAGTGTCTTTAATTAACTACTCAAGATTTATTATGCCAGTTCCAGGCATTTCCAGAAGAAAATAAGAAATTAATTAAGATCCTGTATGTCATCTAAACCAAAATTTTCAATCTATGGTCATAGTCTTGACTCTTGTGTGTATGTAATTTCATTCTATTGGTACCAAGAAATGACAAAATTGGAAATGCCAATTGAAACATTGATGTATTCAAAGATCTTTGCATGAAAAAAGCATCCATTATATCTGAAACTACTCTCAGTTGGCTTATTTATGGTAACTCAACCAATCAGATAGTCAGATAGACCAATTTGAGTAAGCATTAATGACTTCAACAACCATATTTACATTCATCACCAGGGATTATCCACCGTATTACTAATTATACACAGAAGATCAAATTATCCAACATTGAGTAGCACAGTATATAGATATTACTATGAGGATCGAACTTTAAGCTGACCTTTAGACATCCATGAACCCCTGATGACATTGCGCCGCAACCGACCCCCAAAGCCTGTATAAACTCCAATAACAGCAAGCAACTTTTTACTGGAAGGTTGACTTTGCTGCAATTGATTTTTAAGATAACCTTGACTTTTTGCCAAGGTCAGTTCCATCTCGGCTTCAACGATTCTCTTCTCCAATTCACTACAAGATACATCACACTAAGCTTAATAGTCTTCACTCTTTAGCATGCTAGAAATCAGCAATCACTTGAAAGGTTTTCAAAATGTTATCAGAGCAATAGGAAGCATACTTGCAGCCAAGGACCATTAATTTGTCTTCCATGGTAAGAACCTTAGGTTTCTACAGGAAAAACAGAATATCCGTCAGATTCTCCATCCTGGCGTACCATATGAAAGTCAAAATTGTATGCATGGACATATATATATGAGATAAGCAGCACATCAAGGCTATTATGTTTCAGAAGCTTCCATCAAGACTATTATGTTTCAGAAGCTTCCATGCTAATTAAGTAAGGTGGAAATGGACAAAGGTACGAGTTACACAATATCTACTTATATATACAAAAATGGTAGGAAGCTGATGTCATTGAATTACTCTCCTTAAATGTCATGGAGGAGACTGAGGCTTCATGTGTTCTTGTGCTTATATATCAGTAACAAACTGTCATATCACCAATCTTTTCTTCGATTCATTAACAAGTAACAACAGCTCACCAGTTGTTTCAAATTTCAATGAAGCAAACAAGCCATACAACATGTCTAGTCAAAACAGCTCTATTCCATTTCTCTCTTTATTTAAACACCAATTTCACCTTCCTCTCACCCCTTAACAACCAGACAGGAGTCTATTAAGTCACAAAAATGCAAAAAACGGAACCGAACAATCAACAAAAGTCATATTTCGAGAATCAAACCTGACCAGAAATCTTCTGGAGCAAATTCACCAGCAACATTCTGTTCTCCGCATCTTGCCACAACCTAAAACATAAAGCATCTCAAAAACGATCAGCTAACAGATAAATTACTTGGATCGAAAATCAAAATTAGAAAAACATCAATCTCACCTTCCAGCTACGTAAAGCCAAGCGAAGCAGGAAATGAACACCATTAAAATAGCAGATTTGGACGTGCTTTGATTGTTAGGCTTGGACTTCGATCGCCTATCAGGTTTTGCTCTTGTCACCGGTAAATTGTTCTCCATTGCTGTTTGATCGGCGATCAGCTGGGCTAGGACTATCACAGTACTGTGAAATGGTTTACGCCATCTACTAGAAATCTCGGAAAAATTCCGATTCGATTATTTAATGGAATTTCCAAATTAGATTTGATGCAGAAGTTACAGAGAGGAAAGCGGTTCTTACTTTACTTCATGGGCCAGCAATTAGTCCGCTACTCCGCTATATTTACCAAGCCCGGCCCATAAAACAGTTCAAGTAGTTTGTGTGAAGTAAAACGGTCAAAGATAATTTATCGGGAAACACGACTGCCGGATAAGTGTTGGTCTCACTATACAACAATGCATGTACTTTCTCACGCACATATTATCGGCCCCACTAATTACAATAATTCGACTAGTTTAATCAACAATTCCAGAGCTATATATTGTACAGAGGAAATAAATCAACCAAATCCGAGGGAATCGAACTCGTTACCTTTTTATTAAAGATTTTCCGACTTACCCATCAATCCATGTTTCTCCTTGCATGTTTGTTCCTCTACATTTCAGGTAACTTGAGTTTTTTATCGGATTAAAATCACATAACTTGAAAATGAATTGTTTATTTCCTAAGTCCTAGTTGAACATTTTTCATTTGCATTTGTTGATTTTATTGAAGTGCATAAAAAGTTAATTAATAAATTTTTATTATAAAAAAATAATTATTATAATTTCATAATACAATT
This sequence comes from Plantago major, assembly GCA_026545765.1. Taxonomy (NCBI): domain Eukaryota; kingdom Viridiplantae; phylum Streptophyta; class Magnoliopsida; order Lamiales; family Plantaginaceae; genus Plantago; species Plantago major. The sequence goes on from CM048840.1 coordinate 9,228,571, forward strand.
TTATTAATTTTTCTTCTAATAGTATGATCTAAAGTGAGCATGTATCGAAACAAATGTTATTAAATCAACAAAAACTAAATGAGAAACTTGATACGAAATAATTTTAAAAAAAAGTATGAAATATGAACAATAACAATAGTTTCAAATTTCCCCCGAAAATTACTAATATTAAGGTCATAAAATATTTAATCTAGAATATTCCATTGCCTACGAATTTCCACGGGTTATTGAACTACTCTAAATTCTGAGTTATTGAGTTAGAGTTATTGCAATAAAAAAAATTAGGCATGAATAATTCTGGACGTGTAGAAATCTTGGCATACAACCATTTTTTATAAAATACTTACTAGTAGGATATTTCTATATTTGTAAAATGATTTCACAAAATGTACTCTGCTGAGTAGGGACAGAGGAATACAGTTGAACATATGAAATGAAATTGAAAGATATAGCTGAAATTGTTCGTTTGGATGTGCGGCTAACCAACCGAGCTAGCACTAGGTTACAATTTATAGAACACAAACCTACTCTACCAAATCTTACTTATCAAGGCAAGACATAAACATGAATTCCAATTCGTGAACAGTGAAATCCAACAGAGAGCTTGAGAATAATGACACCAGAACAAGGTGTCTGTATCAAAGAAAAACTACACAGTTCAACAGCAAAATTTTCCAATACAGCTATATAATGCTTCTTGTCAGAAGTACGTCAAACCTTCTGCTCCTATTTTCGATCTTGCCCCGTCTGTAAGACTGGATACTTGTTTGTACATCAAATGTCTAATTCCTCTGTGCTCCAGATAAAAGGCCAGCAAGAGATGGAACGCCTTGGTTTCCCATTTCTTCTTGGGCTCGCTTCAGCTCTTCCGTGTCTGCCACACAAAATAAAATTCATATATTCCCAATGTAACGATTACATTATTAATGTTTAATAGTGGATTATATAACAAAACAGATGCCAACTAAATCTGCATTTAGACATCTATGTTGATGCAGAGTAACTTCTGGTTTTATTTCCAGTAACACAATGAAGAAGCTGGCTTTCTCAGTTGCACTCACTCAAGGTATAAAGATACGTTGTAATGCAATATTATAAATCTCAGGTTCCACGCGACAGGTTAGACTGCTGAATTATCACTACTCTGACTGTCAAGAGAATTTGTATGGCATCACTACTCTATTAAGTGTCAAGGACTTGGGCTTTGCATGGCTGAGGATTGGATCAATCGGTTTCTCCATATACAAGTAAAATACATTACTAACACTAATGACACCAATCAGTTCCATAAGTTGTGTTCGAATTTTTTTTAGTCCATCAGTCGATGTACCCAAAAAGTACAGCTCGTATAGCATAAATGTATAATGAATTGACTATGTAAGTTGACCCGGAAAGTTCAGTGTAGTCCTATTACAAAGTTGGAAATCCTTTCTAAGGGGTGTTGTAATAGCTGCAGCTTTCTAAAAGCTCCCGAATTAGAGAAAGAGAGTATAGAGAGCAACTTACTAGAGAATCATCCGTTTTGAGAAAGAATGGTGAAAATTTTAAAATATTGACAAAAAGAAAGAAAACTTAAATGGTAGAGTGATATGCTTAAATTTAGAGAAGAGAAACTTCAAAGCTGGTTCTGATTTCTGCTTCGGTCAGCTTAATTTTAGAGGACCAGACCCTGTCAACTCAAACACCAATATCCATGCCTTTGCAGGACATAGGTTACTGAGGTAGATGACTTTCAGATCAGAAGTGCATAAAATGTTGAAGTAGACAAACGATGATCATTGATTAGAAAATATTCATGTTGTACGTTCAGGACTTCATAGAAGTTGGATAACAAAAACTTACCAACTAGTTTGGGCATCACAAACATCACAATCACCATAAAACCGATCATCAGACCCATCGGGCTCTTCAACAGGGACATTGGGTTGAATGGTTCTCTTAGCTGAAAGCATCAGAGAAAAATGATTGGTTGGGCTGGCTGTTTGGAAATACAGGTTGCAGAAGAGAAAATTACCTCGTAATACTGTTCCTCTCTCATGGGCTCCAACACAAGCTCAGTCAAGACTCTCCTGTTCTCAGTCAGCGCTGCCTGAACCTTGCCAGGATTTCTGGCACTGACATCAATTCTGACCTACAAGCAAGAATCTTTTGAGATGATGCATTGATCTGATGTTTAGATATATATGAAGGATCTAAGAAGAAAGATGCTCACTGGAGAGAAGAAATAGCCACTAGCAGCCACTTCAATAAGATGAGTCCCTGCTGGCACATTATGGCTGAAAAACAATAGTCGAGGAAAAACATTCAGTATAACAAACCAATTGACCATATTTCAAGAAGCTTAATGCTGTCTCAAACTTAAACCAACACAAAACCTATAAGAAAAGGAATCATACAGTTCAATCATACAAAATTTGAAGTGTTAAAGATATATAGATGGCACATACAAGGAGAAATATCCATCAGGTCTTAAATAGGTAACTTTTTGGCCACCATTAAGAATGACTTTCACATTTGAAACTTTTGCTGGAAGAAGACCATACCCCGATGTGCTGACTCCTGGTAAAAGCAAAATAACTTCAGTTAGCTTGACTGGATAGTTAATAGTTATATGGCCGCAGCTCTTGGTAAAAAGCGAATGGACACATAATTACAGATCAACTCATTATGAATTATCTCTTCCATCATCCCAGTTATGCGATTTTACACTAACCGTCAGACTTCACAGAAATCGTTTAATTCTATCTGACCTGCTACATCCATTTATACAAGAACAAACCAGATTCGGCATCAATTTCTATAAACACACAGAGCTAGCTACAACAAGTCATCTTTTACAAACCCGAAAGTTCATATAAACTGATACCTAAAAACACCCAGAAGTAAAATCCAAATTGGCAATGAATACTTGAATGTAGGTAGGCTCAAGTAGTGTTAATTTACAACATACATGTACCCACAGAATCAATTGCAATGGATGGTTCATGAATAGCCATGTTTATATAACTAAGCACCAAAACAGAGTGAGGAACTATATACAATCCAATTTCTATACATACAACGTGAACTATATAAACCTTTCTAGTAAATAGCTGAAGAACACGGACCTGGAAATTTAACTTTGCCATTCACACTGAATCCCTCAACGTTCCTGCAAACAAAAGCATAATATTAGCTTCCAATAAACAATCTATTACAAACCAATACGAATTTCAAAGATGCAATTTTTATTTCAGATTGAGGATCGTAAAGAGAAGCATAAATTGAAGGAAAAGTGTGTACCCATTAGAGATCCCAATAGCAGAAGGTAGTACCAGCAAGAGTGCGTATAGAAAGATCAGCAATTGATGTACTGCCATCGGAAATTGTTCGATCAAGAGAGGGAAAAAGAAGCAGCCAAACGAAGTTCTTCGAGACTTGAGAATGACGAAAAATAAAAATAAGTGGAGTAAATAAATAAATTGTGCCTATTTGATTGGATTAAATTAATTTTCTTTATCTAATTGCTCATGAGTACCAAAGAAACATGAGTTGGTACGTTTAGTCCTCCTTTTCTATTAATTGTAATTTGACCATTATTGGTTTTTCCCCTCTTTTGTTTTTTAGGGTAACTGGTGATATATTTATGTCACGATATAGCAGAATTACAAACTGAGTATGAAATAATATGATTTACATGACGGAAAGACAATGATAGGTCTTGCTGAACAAAAGAAACGAGTTGATCAGGGCAACTATCCCAAATATGGACTGGATTACAAGTAATTCCAGTCTTAAGCGCTTGTTGAAACCTTACGTGTAGATGTCCACTTCCATATTTAGATAAAACATCGGCAACTCGGTTCACTTCTTAGTAAATAAAGATAGCTTCAACTTCATCAAAACCATGCAACACTTTCAATATCCTGAAGTAGGCCCGGACCGGGTGATATGCGAGGTTTTGGGTCATGTTGATACAAGAAATAATATACTGTATTTGGGGTTGCTAATCAGCCCCAAATCAGAGTTGTTGATGGTAAAGAAGAAAAGAAGGGTAAGGAAAAAAAAGAGAAGGGAAGAAGGAAGGAAGGGGAAGAAGGTGATGTTTTTTTTGTGAGTAAGTATAGTAAATGGGAAGATTTTCCTAATTTATAGGAAAATCCGATTTTCACAATAAAGAACCGTCAAATCTAAAAGCAATAATAGCTTATATAAATACTCAAATAAACAACACACTCCCACAAATATCACACAACTCAACAATCTTTCTCTCTCTACAAAAGCCCTAGTGAGAGAAACATTCTCTCTCTCCCTCTCTTTCTCATCACTCCATATACTCCGCCGGAACCATCGTCGGAAACATGTCCTCCGCCAGAAATTATGGTGCTCCAACACGGGGCAATCAAATCGTACCGGTCAATCTCTCTCTCTCACGCGCGATTTCGCCGGATCTTGCTGGATTTCCACCGGATTTTCAGATCCAGTTAATAAAAGGTTCAAATCCATCTCGTTTTTTTCAATAAAATCTCACTTGGAAGTGAAATTTGACATTTTATTTTTCGTTTTTCGGTGATTTTGCGATCTGAGTTTCCAGATCTAAAACCACATATGAAATTCGTACAGTGAAAATCGAATCATGTTATCTGGTGTTTTGTTATGGTTTTAAGAGCTGGTGTTATAGTTGCAAGCATCATTGTTATGGTTTTTAGCTTGTGTTGAATGTTTCCGCCTGTTATTGTTTTAGCGCATATGTTATAGTTTCAAGACATATTATTGTAATTTTAAGCAGCAACGTTAGTGTTTTTAGCCTCTGGTGAAATCTTTATGATTTGATTTTTTGCAAATGCTTTGTTATATGTTTAAAATGCATTGTTACATTTTTAAGATGCACTATTATGATTTTGAGCATCGATATTCTTTATTATGTTAAATGCTTTGTTATCGTTTTAAGGGACATTGTTATAGTTGTAAGATGCACTGGTATGGTTTTGAGCATTAATATTACTATATTTAGCTTATGTTGAATATTTTTGCCTGTTATTGTTTTTAGCACATATGTAATAGTTTTAAGACCTATTATTGTAGTTTTAAGCATCAACATTAGCGTTTTAGCTTTTGAGATATATTTATAATTTGATTTTTTGCAAATGTTGTGCTATAATTTTAAGAGGCACTGTTATGGTTTTCTGTATCAATGTTGTTGTTTTAGTTTGTGTTGTATATTCCTGCTTTGTCATAGTTTTAAAATGCAACGTTTTGGTTTTAAGCATCAATGTTATTGTTTTAGTTTGTGTTGCATGTTCCTTCTTTGTTTTTAGGCACCAATGTGATAGTTTTGATGATAGTTGTTATGGTTCTAACCCAGTTAGTGAATGTTTTAAGTAGGTGCTGATGATGACATCGAGTTTGATGATAGGTTTTTCAATGGTGTTATTGGAGTATTGAAGCAACAAGCACAAAAGCAACAAAAGGCAGGAAGCCGAAGTTCACCAACGAGTTTAATCGGAAAAATCATATTTTAACAAACTCAGTTTGCATTGCAACAAAAAACACCGAATTAACGTTTATTGTAATTTTTTCATATGGGAATAGATGTTTTAAAACCTTTAGATGACTGCAAGTTTCAATATTGTAATGATTGAATGTTTCAAGTAGCTTATTTTAAGTTTGTTTATTGATGTTTAACAGGCATTTCTGAAACTTTCAGACTTGTATAATAGTGGTTTAATGATATTAGATTGTAACTTAAAACTATAACGGGCCATCTTAAAACTATCATGTAGCTCCTTAAAACCATCACACCATCTCTTAAAAAATTAACAAAAGAGGTTAAAATTATTATTGAAACATACAATACCGACGCATTAAAACAATCACATCATCTCTTAAGACATTAACAAAATGTGTTAAAAATGTAACTGAAACTTTAAATGATAACAAACTAAAACCATAACATAATCTATTAAAAGCATAACGAAAAAGGTGTGTCTCGGCGGTTTTTTAAGAAACTCGACCGGTCAGACCGCTAAAATCCAAAAACCGCGAAAAACAAAAAAAAAACCTTGACTTTTCTATCATTTAGGAAAATCTTACATTTTTCAAGACTTTGACTTTTTTTGTTGCTTTTCTTCAATTATAAATTAATTTTATTTTTATTTTATTTCATATACCAACCTCTAAATATCCACATGGGAGAGAGAGAAAGGTGTTTGGTGAGTTGGTCAACGACAAAGGGGTAATTGTTATTACTTGAATAGTGCGGGTAATGTGTGAGGGTGTATTGCAGGGGTACCAAATGTAATCATCTATTCTTTTATAGATTATCTCTACCCCTACTTCAAAGTTTAAAATGTTGTAGTTTCATTTCACAAAGCTCACACTCAATAACTTGTGTCGTTGTATAAGCAGGTGCGAGAATTATTTGATCTAATAATAAAGGTAAAGTTATAACTGGGTCTCTGATTTAAAATATGTAAATGTGAAAGGCATATCTTATGCTATAATTGTGCTCTTATTCAAGAATTGTGAATGTAATAAAACGAATCCCCTCATCACCCCTTTCTTTACCTTTTTCACCTAGTGCATAGACCTCATGAGTCATGTTTCACCAAATCCTACTTTTCTAATTTTACATCTATAATACAACATTTTTAGGGAAAAATTAAAAATGAACACCACCTTCTTCGTTGTTATAGTAACTGTGAATACTACTTCAACAAACTTGTGTTAAGTCGAGAAATTATTTTGAAAGACTTGATTTTCCTTAAAAATAGGAAAATACATACTACACCTTAGTGTAAGTTGGAAGAGCGTGTCATACACTTGTCTTGAGACTTGAGATGAATATGAATATATGATTTTCCTGCATATTAGAAAAATCCCGATCTTTACCAGAATTTAACTAACGATCATGACCTCTACAATTATTTGACCAAGGGGAATCCCATTAACAGTCACTCAAGCAGCAACTCTTTCCTATTTCATGTCCAGTGAGTCTGTAACCATTCAATGGTAAGAATTTGAGCAGAAACAACTATTCACCTTGGAATCCTTAAATGTCAAAATGTATACAAAATGGCCAGACTTCTCTAAAGCTAGGAAAATACTAGTGAGTCTGTAACAAACTGAGAGACGCAAAAGCTGTATCGATCTCAAGCACCATACCTGTTCATCACAGATACAAAATTGTTCATCTGCACCAGTATTGATTCAGTATAAACATGGCCTAATAAATTTTATGGAGGCTTGTATGCACAACAAAGAACACAAGAGACGGTAATATATCTGTACTACACTTCTTGCCACGTGCTATAAGCCCAGCATTTTCGCAAACCTATCAGAAAGATTTGCAATCACAAATCCTACGAAAACCTGCAATGCAGTTACAAGAGAAACAAAGATAGAACATGTTAAAAGAATTGAAGCAAGGAGCATGTAACTGTGTTCGTATGTTTTAGATGCTGATTTAGCTTTTATTAAAGCAAACAAGCAGATTTAGATTTTGGAGGGCATCTACGTGAGTTCTTTTAGTGAATTTATGTAATTTAGCTTCCATATTAGTTATTAGCCTCTATACAGTATACAGTGTTATGCGGATGTTTGGCTGTTTGCAAGAAGTTTTCAAAGCTACTTGTGCTTCTTACGCGCTTATAAGCACTTCTGTCGTGTTTGCAAGAGTTGCTTTTAAAGAAGTAGCGAGAAGTTTGCTTTTAAAGAAGTTTGCAAGAAGTTTTGGCTTCTGCTTGAAATTTATAAGGCCAGATATGTAAAAGCCCGCACAAACACCCCCTTAATGTGGTTTATGGCCTCTGCTTATCTTTTTTAAAATCATGCAGAAGCCCGAGAAGCATCTTGCAGGTACTTTTGGGAGCTGCTTAAGATGATCTTAGTAGCCTGAGCAGAACACGTCCCAATCTTATTAACACTACTTGACGTGTTCTCGTCATAAACTTGGAATTGCTTCAGTTAAGTATTTATTTGATAGCTAAAAACAAGGACATATGAAGCATATATGTGATTCTCTTTTCCCACAGAGAACTTCATTTACCTGAACGGAGCCAAGAATGTAAATAGCAGAGTAATGTCTCCCGTGAATTAACATATCCGCAACCATGGCAAGTGGAATAGTGAGAGACATGCCTAATGTGGCCACTAGAGGTGTAGTCCATACAACACATAATGCCCTACAAAGAACAGATCAATTCCTAAAATTAAAACTGGACGAGTTGAGGTTTAAGCATGAACAAGTTGAGTTCTCATACCAAAAATAGTCAGAAAGGACACTTCCAACAAGCCCATTGGATATTAGAACTTCATCCATCTTAACTGAATGAGGAACTGTAAATTTGGGCTCAATACCCAAAGCAGTCAGTGGCCAAACTGAAATGACGAGGAAGTTTCATACATTAACAAATCATAACCGACGACAGGAACAGATATTGGGTGCATCTGTAATGGTGTAAGACAATGAACCTCTTACCAAGCCACCAAAGTGCCACAAGTGTGAATAGTCCGATATAACCAAACAACTTCTGCACATCGACCCTCTCTCCTTCCTCCCCAGAGAACTTCTTAAGAAGTACTGCAGAAAAGAATAGGAAAACATCATTCATCAACTGTTCATCATAAGGGCTAAAGAAGGTTCATGTTAAGCCATAGTTTTCTTTACCGGTAAATAAGCCATAGCACAGAGCTGATAGAAGGCCAAAGAGATCCCCAACGAGAGAGCGCTCGCTACTTCTTTAAAAGAAACAAAAAGTTGAACAACCAGTCAATTACCTGAAACATTACATTGCAAAATGCAAATTGAATTTATTTGCTTGCTACCATGCACAGTGCATTAAATTTTCATCAACAGAATTTAACTTTAAAAACAAAAAGACTTACGAAGACGAGTTTAGTTCTGACTCATCAGCAGCCCAGGTTTTGCCCAAGGTTGTCATGACAACACCAGCTATACTGACAAATACGGCAACTACCTTCGCGGCGTTTAAGGAATCTTGTCCCAAGAAGGCACCAATAAAGAGAGTAAACAATCCTGAGGTTGAAGATAGAACTGTAGTACTTGCAACGCTTGTGCGTGCAAGAGCAGCATTTGATAGATACTGAGAAGGAAAGGCAAAATCAGGCTTCATATTTTGATTTACGCATAATTTGTTGCAGAAAGAGAATTACCTCTGTGATGAACCAAAGAGGTGCAATGTAAAATCCATAAGCAGCGATTTCTTTGGCTGTGACTTCCTTCTCATGCCGGATAATTATAGCATCATCCGGAAGTTTAGAAACCAAAGGCAACACCTCATCCTGTGCTGAAAGGTTCATATCACTGTTTTTCTTGTTCAGAACAGGATCCTGTTCAATTTCAAAGATTGCATGCCCCGCAATGTATTTCAGAGGAGATTCAAGGCCAGGATTCCCACTTTGTTTACTTTTACGTTTCTTGAGGTAATTGTATATCAAATCCTTGATAAATGATATAGGGAGATAAATCACCATTAGAGATGCTCCCAGATATGTTACTGCAAACGGTTGCTTGTAATCTGTGAATATATCCTGTTCAAAGAACTTAATGTTAATATAGTCTACTATTTCCTGTTAACAAAAGAGGTTAACCTGAAGCACGACAAATTAGGTGCTATTACTAGTATTTGTTGTTTGTCATGGTCATCTAGAACTGAATACAGATCGTAACTCATTAACAGAAAGATGAACATTTAAGACCAAATTACCAATCACACGACAATTTTGTTTCCTATGGATTAAGTGAGATAAATATAGTCCAGGAAATAAAACTCAGTTCTAGTGGCGTTAGGAGATCAATTCTACATGAATACTTAATCCCAGCAATAACAACTGAGACCATGCCTGTCAATTTGAAGCTGAATATATTGAAGTGAATCGCCGGTAAGCCATTGTCACAGACTAGAAGAACCGAGCTATAAAATTATAATCTAGATATTTCGTGTGATTAAAGCATGCCAACGGCTTTAAAAGCAGGCGAATACATATCGATATATCTCACAATGCTTCACCTTCATACTTCCACTAGATAATCTCCACCAAAAACATTTAATGGACACCACTTGAAGCAGATTAATAGATAAAATGTACCAGAAACCAATGTATCTAAGTGGCTAAATATGAAGTTTCAGGCCTTTAATCCCCAACCTATAAGTCCCCAAACTTACAGCATAAATACACAGCTTCTATGAATGTCTAAGAACTAAGCAAACACAACCGCAAGGCACAATCTTTAGCCCAAATTCCTGAAACTAATACTAGAAACAGAAGGATTTCCAAAACAAATACCAGAAACAGAAAGAAAATGAGTATGCAAGTAGAAACAAAAAGGCAGAATTGGTACAGGATCATACCTGAGTAACCTCAGCAGAGGTAACCCATATAATAACAACAGCAGCAATCAACATAAGACCAGCCTTGTATCTGAACCCCATCACAAATCCAGCAAATCCCACAAGTCAAAACCGAAAGATCAACCAAGATCCCAGCCTCTCAATGTTCCAGATCTAGTTTCACCCAAAAAGATTGGACCTTTTTCTTTTCTTGATTCCACTTTTTGTCTTTTTTCCCAAGCTGAAAGAGAGAATTGACTCAAAAGGGTGTTAATTGCAGCTTCTTGGATAGGTGGGAAATAAGACAAGCAACGATGGTATCATTGTTACGGGCAGCAGGAAGCGAGGAGGAACTGGAAATGTGCCGTGGACAATAGAATAATGTTGAAAACGTTGAGTAAATTAAAGAGGGAAACAAATCTTCAAGTGGTTATGATGGAGATGGTTAGTTGTGTGGGATTAACTGTTGGATTTCTCTAAATTTGGTAACTGTGATTAGAAGTGGTGCTTAAAGTGGAAAATTTATGGAAATCACTCGTTTGGACAGATGAGAAGATTTCTTCAGAATGTCTTAATTAGTCTGTGATTGTGTGTAACCATATTATCATGTGGTTGTTTATTTTCTTTATCTATTTTAGTTTGAATCTGATTTTTTTATAAAATTATCAAAATTCGAAGGTAAGTTGAATTCTACACGTAATTTTCAGATGTTTATGGTTATAAAGATAAAGTTGCTCTCGATTAATTAGATGATTATAACCATTATATTGATTGAAATCGATATATGATTGGTTTCTCGATTACTTAAGCTCGACATCCAACTCATGAACTTCAAACCAAGATGAAAAAAATCATCATAATAAACTAAAATCTCTGATTTTCAAGGGCAAATATTAGATATATATATAATTAGCATTTTTCTTATAACATAATTAGTTATCTGATAAATGATGACAACATAAAATTCTATAACATCCTTCATCACATTTATATTTTTATATCTTTTGGTGTGTGACTGTGTATTTAGTAAATGAATTCAAAAGGAGCTTCTGATTTGTTTTTAATGAAAAAGTCAAGTTCTCTCCTTTTCTTTTTTGTGTTGCTAAAGTCTAGTTGAAGTAAAGGTTGTTGCCATATTACTTCCGATGTAATTTCTTCCTTATAAATAGGGTCAATGCTTCCTTTTACCCTATAACAATGGTACAATGTACATTTATTTTTGGTCCTTTATTTTTCCCATTTTCTTCATGCTTCCTTTTTTCTTTTATAACTAGAAAGTATTTACTATTTCGAAACCCATCAAACCAGGTACGAAACTACATTGGAATAGGAGGTAGCACTAGCAAGTGCTACCCTCGATTTTTTACATTAAATGACAGATATATCCTTGGTTTTTTTTTTAATTATAAGAATATGACATATTGTTGCCCTCTATTGCATTGAATACCATTGTAGTCTAGTGGCAAGAATCTCCGCCTTCAAATCCTTGTGACCTTGACCCATGATCCACCGGGTAGATTTGATTTCCATTTTTCCCAAAATTTATTTATTTCTCATTTTTTATTTCTATCTCTCTCTCGTTTGTTGTATATTCATTTTTATGCGTATATTTTAGTACATTATATACATTGAAATGAATATAATACAATTAAATCAAAATATAAAGGTGATACAAAGGTTCACACTAACATAGGGGATGTAAGATAATTATATAAGAAGACACACTATATATCTATATGACATTTTACATGAGCTGCAACATCTCATGCAATTTATATGCGACTATGTGTTATGTGTTATGTGTAATTTACTGTAGTACTTTTCTACGAGAAAACTAAAATGGTAAAATATACGAGATTACTCACCAAATGATCCACACAAATAATAAATCTCATGATTATATGTGAATGTGACCTTCATATAAATTACGTCACTTCTCTACCAATGCTTGCCACCTTGGACTAAATATGTCACAAACGATAAAAATGATATTAAGACTTCATTGGACACAATATAATCTATCATGTCGGCATATTTCAATGGTGAAAGTGTAGATTATGATATGAAAACAGTTTCAATCTCACACCTACGAGAGTGATGAACAAATGCAAATTATTGCAAGCTTTATTATTTAAATAAAATCAACTGTGAATAAATACACCGGAAGACACCCACTCCAGTGATATGATCAGTGTCCACACAATATTATGGAGTAAATATTGACAAATCAAGTGCTCGACCGGTGAGTGGGAGGATTCCCACTACTACATGTAGGTTAGTGGAGTTGTATATAGTGCATAACCGAACTTGAGTCTTATTGATATTACCTAACTTGTTTTAAAGTCGATATGAAGCTATCGGTGTGCAATTTAGCTATCTTTCTTTCTCTTGTCTTACCAATGATACTTGATGCATTCATAGTTTTCAACTTTTCATACACAAACTAGCAATTATACTTCAAAGTTTACAACACAAAAATCTTGAAAACGATCCGAGTTGCCAAAATTCCCCGCGGACAACTAGCAAGCTATGCAATTCGTCAACACATATACAAGAAGGAAGGGGACCGCGCAACAAGGGAATAACTTATCATATAAATCATCATACGAGTGGCTAGCATAAATAACCGACGACAAGTGAGAAGAAGAGACGGAACGCATTTGGAACATATCGAGGCAACGCCAGAAATGAACCAATGGGTCGTGAAAAGTCCTTAGCAATGGCCCATAAACAGATAAACTGGACCCATCACAAATGATGGGTTGAGAATAAGATATTTTTTGGGCTGAGTGAGAAGGTACAAAAAAAGCGGATCCAAATACCAATATCCTTCCACGTGGCATCATTTGCAGCACCTGCACGTTCAGCTCAAGCTTAACCGCCTACTCCTCACTCCACTCACAGAATTCCAACAAAGACACCCAAATTTTTCAAACCATTTTATTCTTTCGTTGAATAAGGACTTTCAGATGATAATTTTGATCTGAGAATTCAGTGGAATTGCTCGTTACGACGTCGTTGAAGGAGGTTTCAGATGGCGGGAAATGACTGGATTAACAGTTACCTGGAGGCGATCCTGGCCGTGGACACCGGTGGGATCAACAATCAGAAATCGTCGTCTCTGTTGCTGCGTGAGAGAGGGAGATTCAGTCCGGCTAGCTACTTCGTTGAGGAGGTGATTACTGGATTCGATGAGACGGATCTCCATCGCTCCTGGGTTCGGGTAGGTTTTTTAGATCCGTTTGCGATGATCGTGGAATTGATTTGGTGTGATTTGTGGTGTTGGTGATCGAGTAACTGGAATGTGTTTGTAATTTTGATAGATAGAGGTTTATGGGACTGATGTTCTGATTTGTGTTAATTTTAGCTGGCTTGTGATGGAATTTGAATGGAGTGCTATTCGTGAAATTGATTTGGTGTGATTAGTGGAATTGATGAGTCGATTAAACTGAAATGTGTTTGTAATTTTGATAGATAGAGGTTTACGGGGGGTACTGATGTTATGATGTGTGTTAATTTTAGCTGAAGCTAGTGATGGAATTTGAATGGTATGATATTTGTGAAATTGATGAATTATCTAATCAAAACATGTTAGTGGTGAGGCACGAGCATTGGATTGGTGATGTGTTAGCTGAAACTTGTGAGGAAATGTGATATGATGGAATGTGATTGAATGATCATATTCTGGATGATTTGAGTCTTAGTTGTCATGTACTCCGTGCGTCTTGGAGATATGTTCTGTTATGCGTTGATGAATGTGATTTGTGGTTTATGATGATTTCTTCATGTGAGATGTGAAATCGGTGATTTCATAAACCTTAATTTCTCTAAGCAAAATGTGGTAGTCAACTAGTTATAGTATGCAAGCTTTGGTGTGAGCTGTTGAATGCAGCTGAAACTTTCAAGGTAATTGTGATATTATGGAATTTGAAAGGAATGTTATCAGTTTGTTTGTATTCTAGAAGATATGTTCCCCTCTTGTCATGCACGTGGTGTTTTTAGTCTGAGTGGCAATATGGCATGCTCACGGTGTGTTTCCACTTACGTAATGTAGGCTTACGGGACATAATTTATGAGTGTAAATTTCAGCTGGAACTTTCTTTATCTTCTCATGGATGTGAAGAAGACTGATTATGGAGTTCAAATGACATGCTCAGTGTGTTTACTCTAAATATAAGCCTCTCAGTTGTCATTTACGTTTTTGGAGTCAATATAGTTTATATAGTTTCATATCTGATTGTGTTGGGGTCTATCTAGTGTATCGACTATGAAAGTGGCTGCATCTAATTGTTGGATTACGTATCCAGGCTTCATCAATCCGAAACTCAGAGGAGAGGAATACAAGGTTGGAGAATATGTGTTGGCGGATATGGAACTTGGCCCGCAGAAAGAAACAGGCATGGTTTCAATTCCCTCTCTTTTCATGTAAAGACTAAAGAAATAATTCCTGCCATCTACACATGTCTATGTTAGTAAATGTGGAACTTGTTTATTAGACCTGTCGTAACATTCATCTCTAAGCTTTATGCAATAGTCAAAGTTGAAATGGCTAACTCGGCTTCATTTTGTTTTGATGAGTCAGCAGCAGCAAACTAGATTCATTGTCTTGATGATAACAAATGACCAGTTCCTTCTGCATAGTCATTTGAACATGGCTGTGCAGTATGTTTCACCTTGTTAACACTTAACATGGTTTTTGGTCTAGATCGAGAGTGAAGAAGAACAGCGTAAGAGAAAAAAGCACCTTGACCGTGAAAAGGCCCGTAAAGAGGCAGCTGCTGATATGTCCGAAGATTTATCAGAAGGAGAAAAGGGGGATACAGTTAGTGAACTTTCAGCTCATGGTGGTGATACTGCCAGAGGAAGAATGCCTAGGGTTAGCTCCGTGGATATGATGGCAAATTGGGCTGATCAGCATTCAAAGAAGAAACTTTATATAGTCCTCGTCAGGTGAGGCATATTAATCACTGATCTGTCAGAAGATTACTTTTTATTCATGCACTCAAATCAAGGTGTGGGGTTTAATTGCTTTTACTATCCTCAGTATCCATGGGTTAATCCGGGGTGAAAACATGGAACTTGGCCGAGATTCTGATACAGGAGGTCAGGTATGCTTATGCCCAACTTCTTTCAGATGGTTTCTTTCCAATTACATTGTAACCAATATGTATGCAAGTTAATACAAGTTTACGTGATACCGTATTTTTGTAATCAGGTTAAGTATGTTGTGGAGCTAGCCAGAGCCTTGGGCTCAATGCCTGGGGTTTATCGTGTTGATTTACTTACAAGGCAAATAATGGCATCGGATGTGGATTGGACTTACAGTGAGCCAACGGAAATGCTAAACCCACTACACGCTGAAAACGAAACGAATGAAATGGGGGAGAGTGGGGGTGCTTATATAATCCGTATACCCTTTGGCCCTAAAGATAAGTATCTGTCTAAGGAGCTTCTCTGGCCTCATATTCCAGAATTTGTGGATGGCGCTCTTAGCTACATTATGCAGATGTCTAAGGTTCTTGGCAAGCAAATTGGAAGTGAGCAGCCACTCTGGCCTATAGCAATACACGGGCACTACGCAGATGCTGGGAATTCTGCTGCTCTCCTGTCTGGAGCTCTGAATGTGCCAATGATCTTCACAGGCCACTCTCTTGGCCGTGACAAACTAGAACAACTTCTGAAGCAAGGTAGGCAGACAAGAGAGGAGATAAATTCTGCTTACAAAATAATGCGGCGGATAGAGGCTGAAGAGATATCTCTTGACGTCTCTGAAGTTATTATTACCAGCACAAGACAGGAAATTGAAGAGCAGTGGCGTTTGTATGATGGATTTGATCCAGTTTTAGAGCGAAAACTTCGAGCTCGTATCAAACGCAATGTGAGCTGTTATGGGAGATGCATGCCACGGATGGTTGTAAGTCACATGTTTCCCTTCTTTCTAAACACAATATACACCTTTCTGTTACAGTGTCATCATGTTCCCCTGTAGTCACAGTCATTTAATTCTGTATGGTCTTCCTTATTCTTGCTTCTTGGTGATAAACTGAATCTACAAGCTTTTACTGGGTTCAGGTGATTCCTCCTGGCATGGAATTCCGTAATGACGATGTTGGAGACGTGGATGGAGAATTAGAAGGAAATGAAGATACTTCTGGCTCTCCAGAACCGCCTATATATTCAGAGGTTATTCTATTCTCTGAATTAATCTGTAGACTATATCAATTTTTTGTCATATGATATATCATATCAAGCGTGGAAAGAAGTTTCCAGACCCATTTGGATCAAGCGTAAAATTTATTCGTCCGATACTTTATTGTCAGATTGTATTCCAAAACACACAATGCCCTACAAGTGATATCGGAACATTCTGTCACTCTCACTCATACTACTCTTACTTCTATGCCCAAAAAGTTGATCACAAACAACTGTTAATCTCAGTTCCACCACAAGAACCTGTGAAAAAAATTACAGTCAATCACAAACAACTTCAGTCCAAACAGGCTGCTATTTATTTATTTATTTATTTATTTATTTTGGGGGGGTGGGCCTCTCTGGCAACTTTTTGTTCTTTATATTTATATCCGTTTACAGAGAGTTGTTGTAATCATATTCTTTCTTTGGTTCGTATTGCAGATTGGTCGCTTCTTCACCAATCCCCACAAGCCCATGATACTTGCTCTTGCCAGGCCGGATCCAAAGAAAAACTTGATCACGTTGGTAAAAGCTTTTGGAGAGTGCCGCCCTCTGAGAGATCTTGCGAACCTTGTATGTCACGGTTCCTGAATCAGTATCCACATGGCTAATGTGTTTGCCAAAAACTGTTATTTTCCTCCAATTCAAATTTCCGATAGCTTTGTTTCTAAATTATTGCAGACTTTAATAATGGGAAACAGGGATGCCATTGATGATATGTCTGCTACAAATTCATCTGTCCTGCTTTCAATACTTAAATTGATCGACAAGTATGACCTCTATGGCCAAGTTGCGTACCCTAAACACCACAATCAAGCTGATGTCCATGAAATATATCGTCTGGCAGCGAAAACAAAGGTACAGATTGCATAAATATGAAATTCTCTTTTAAAACTTAGCTCTTGCCTAATGCTAACTTATTTTGCAGGGTGTATTCATCAATCCAGCATTTATCGAGCCATTTGGTCTCACATTAATCGAGGTTCTTATCGAGCTCTTTTTGTGATTAACAAATCATTATGTTATGTCTAGATCAATTATCGAGTCCATCTTCTGAGTGCAGGCTGCAGCTCGTGGTCTACCTATTGTTGCAACAAAAAATGGAGGCCCTGTTGACATTCACCGGGTTTGTTTACATATAAATCTTTAAATTGCTTGCAATAGCTTTATGTCTCCTGAGCTTATTCTCGTTACTAAACACAAGAATGATATAGGTTCTTGATAATGGAGTGCTAGTAGACCCACATGATCAACAATCGATTGCCGATGCTCTCCTGAAGCTTGTATCTGAGAAGAACCTGTGGGCCAAATGTAGGGAGAGTGGATTGAAAAATATCCATCTTTTCTCATGGCCGGAGCATTGCAAGACATACCTAGCCCGTGTAACTAGTTGCAAGCAAAGGCAGCCAAAATGGCAAGGAATTGACAAAGCTGATGAAGATACAGGATCTGATTCTCCTGGAGATTCGTTAAGAGATATCAATGATTTGTCATTAAGCTTCAAGATTTCTTTCGATGGTGAAAAGAATGAAGGGCTTGGCCTAGCTTATGCTCTGAAGGGCCAAGAGCAACGCTCTCTTGATGGGAGACTACAGATCAACAGTGCACCTCTAAGGAGGGGTGAATCGATGGAGAAACCAGAAAACAACAAATTTCCAGCATTAAGGAGGAGGAAGTTTATCTTTTTCATGGCGTTGGACTGTGATGCATCTGCTGACATTCTTAAAATTTCCAAATTGATAATTGAGGCTGGTAAAAATGATATAGATCCTCAATCTATTGGCTTCGTCTTGTCAACAGCCCTCAATATGTCTGAAGTGAATTCTCTTTTAGATAAGGGCGGACTTATGTCCAGTAATTTTGATGCTATTATATGCAACAGTGGAAGTGAGATCTACTATCCATCTTTAAATCCTGATGCTAAGTCTCCTGGATCTGCATACTTGGTTGATTCGGATTATTATCCGCACATTGATTATCGTTGGGGTGGAGATAGCTTGAGGAATACTCTGGTTCGTTGGGCCACCTCTATCAATGAGAAATCGAAAGACAATAATACACCTGTCATTACTGAAATTGATTCAGGATCAGATCATTGCCATGCATTTGAAGTGAACGATCCAACAACAGTATGTTACATTTTGAGATATATCTTTTGGTTGCATCATTTCATGATACATATCATATATATTTTATATTTTACATTTTTCCCTTCTGTATTGTACAGGTCCCTCCGTACAAGGAACTTAAAAGATTCATTAGAATTCAGGCACTCCGATGCTATCCTGTGTATTGCCAGTACCGTCACAGGATAAATGTGATCCCTGTCCTTGCTTCTCGACCACAAGCACTAAGGTGAGCTCTTGTGCACCATGGTAAAGAAAGGAAATAAAAAAGCATTTTATATTTCAGTTAAGATGCATGACCATTCTTTCTACTATTTCAGGTAGTTCAAATTCTTTTTCAAACATTGAACTAGTACCCCTTTGCTTTCCAAATTTTTTTATGGTGCACCAAAAACTTTCAAATTTGGATAGGGTGTTTCAGCATAGCGTATTTGAAAATATGAAGAGCCTTTCTGCAGCAAATATATCACACTGGGATTTGACGGACTTTGCATGTAGTACGGAACTTTATGTATCACAATAATTGGAAATGTGTAATTTTGTCACTATCATGTATCCATACCTAGAACGGTTTATATGTGACAGTATTATTTGTCTCTATATTGATAATAATGATTTGGCCACAGGTACTTGCATGTCCGCTGGGGCATAGACTTGTCAAATGTTGTAGTTTTTGTTGGAGAGTCAGGAGACTCCGACTACGAAGGATTGCTGGGTGGAGTGCACAAAAATGTTGTTCTGAAGGGGACTTGCAGAGATACAAGCAATATCCACATCAACAGAAACTATCCTCTTGAACATGTTGTGTCCACGGATCATCCTAATACAGTTGAGTGTGAAGACTGTAGCACGGAAGGTATCGCTGCAGCATTGAATAAATTGGGTGTTGGCAAGAGTTGGCATATCTGCTGTCCTTAGCATCATTTTGCTATATAACTGCCCTTTTCTGGTTATATGAAGTCCTGGAAAATATCTATGTATTTATGAGGTCAAGAAAAGCTTGTTTATTATACCACTTTTATCATAAATACTCGATGGAACAGTAGCCGTAAAGCAACGGTTTCCCACTGAGCTAATTGTATACAAGTCCCATACATTCTGTAAGCATCAAAGTGGATAATAATAAAAAGGATTCATAACTTCATTGCTAGTTTATTTTGTACATTGGGTGCCGTTCTGTTTTACTATTAGCTGCGTCTTGTCCTAAAACTTTTGAAAATTTCTCTCTGGTTTTCGCCTTTCGGTAGGCTTTTGGCGAGCAACTCTTCTTTAGCCATCGTTTGAATGGTTAAACCATGAATATAACTTAAATACCCTAGATGAATGCTCAAATGTTTCCTGGTAATACTGTAAATTAAAGACACTTATATATTGTCACAAAATACATAAACCCTAAATGGCCCTATTTCACACAAGTTTATGCCCTAAACCCTAAATTGTTGTGACTTCCAAAAAAGGGAGAAGCCTATCAGACAGCTGCAAGACCATCCCAGCCAGCAATGGCTGAGCCGAGAACGATCATCTATGGCACCAAGTGGCTCAAACCGAACCAAACCGAGCTATCTCCTTGAAGGATGCAGAAGTACGATCCTATAGAACAGATTTCTGCCCTATTTCACACAAGTTTATGCCCTAAACCCTAAATTGCTGTGACTTCCAAAAAAGGGAGAAGCCAAGTAAGAAACATGTCCCTTTCTTCTGTTACTTGTATACCGCTTGTCTCTTGCTGTTTGTGTAAATGTGGAATCTTAGTACATCCTGTTTGCTGCTTTCTTTTCTCGTTTCATGGGCTTTATTGGGCCTCTATTGGATCAACTCAGTCGATTAACTCATTAGGAGATGCGAAGATCGAATCGTCGTCACGGGATGTTTTGCGGGAAATGGAATATTTTGTTAGTTGTTTTATCATTTTGTATGTGAGATTACTGATTCAGTTTTGTATTACATATTATGCAACTAGAATTGGGTCTATTTCCAGATCTACATTGTGTATTTTTCTAAAATCTAAACCATCATAATACGTATTCTTATATATTTACAGGTTATTTATTTATTTATTTATCACAAAGTCTCATGAGAGACGGTTTCTAGATAAGTTATCTAGAGACTATCTATGTTATCAATAAAAGCATTCATGTCTATATTGTTGACGAAATAATTCTTGTTGTAATATGAAAAAATACCAATGTTGAGAACATAGGTGTTTTGATTAATAACATCGATGATTTTCTTGAAAATGTAGACCCGTCTCTAGATAAATTATCTAGAAACAGTCTCTCAGGAGACTTAGAGAGACTTACTCTATATTTATATATGTAAAGTTTTTTATAATTAAATGTATTATCAATTGAGTAATTACAATATCATACCAATGAGACGTGTCTCGAGTAACCTTGCGGGTCCAATAGGTCGCTCGGACTAACCCCACCAACACCGACATTAATTATATCCATAAATATTATTTGATTTTACTAAAAACATCTATGATGTTATACATACACGTTAAAAAAGTTGAAATGTTACGTATCCTTCCGTTTTGACCTTTTTTTTTTTTTTTTTTTGGTAATGAAAGACGGTCAGTCTTTTAGACTATATCAAAGTTTAAAAACGATACAACGGAGGGTGGAGGATTATCCCAAAAGATTCTCCCCACAGTACCCGAGCTAGCTAATTTGGCAAGCTTATTTGTGACTAAGTTCGACTCACGACTTATCCATCTAAGTGTAACAGACCAAGGCAAATGCAGGTGCCTTTTATATTCTTCTATAATGTCTAGAGTGACTTCGGTGGATCTGTATCCCCATTCAAGATCTTGAAAGCTTCCATGCTATCTGTTTCGACTTCAATTTGAGCGTATCTGCGTTCCCAAGCTAATTGCAGAAATGAGAGGTGTGGGAGATGGTATCAATTCCGAAAAATCCCCAACTCCATTCGCCTTCCTCGTCACGAAGTACTCCCCCAGCTCCTCCTCTGTTTGACACTGCAAAGGTACTACCGTCGACATTCAATTTAACCCATCCCGTTTTGACCTTTTAAAAATTATGATATGATATGATATGATATGATACTACTATTAAGGAATTAGTAACAAATTTCACACAGCCCCATTCCATTTTATGAGAAGTTCCGTTTTTACGTGGCATTGCCTGCAAATTTGCAATCTCTATACAACTTTTTCTTCCGTGGTGCTCTACTATTTTCTTCAATCACAAAATAGCACAGACTAAAATAATAAATCCATTATAGTCGGCCATCCTTTTCCATTGAAACCATAAATTATTTTGTTGCACCTTCAAACTACTGACTCAACTTAAAGTAAGATTCTTTATGTTCAATCCTCCCTAACTCAATCAATCAAACCAAATCTAATCCAATTCCTCAATGCTGCTTTACGAGCTCTCCAACAGTAAGCGGCCTTTTGAGATGAAATCGAGAAGAAATCGGTTTCTCCACATGCCATTTACTTGGTTATATTATTACTTTAAATACTAGTACATATGATCTAAGAAAAAATGCGAAAAGGATCCTGCACATATCAACAAGAAACACTGCTTTGCTGTTAAGGGAACCTGAACAGAGAATCATCAACTAGCATGAATCAACTAGTAACCGGACAAATCAGAGTTTGCAACACTACGCCATATAACTGGGTTAAGATATTAACAAAGTTTTGAAATGCAAGTTATGAAATGAAGAAAAAAGTATATTGAATATCAGTTCAGAATATCAGAATTATGAACCCCGGTTTTATCTTCCCAAAGCAAAACGCAACTTAAACATTGTCTCATGAACCGAAAAAAGCTCACTTCAGTAGCTGGAACAAACAAAATGATTGTCCAGAACTAAGGCTGCTTCAGTGAGTAGGAATAAATTTTTGCAGTTTCAAACCATTCCGCAACTAAATACTACTACTACTACTTGTATATCAAAGATTCAAATCATTGATTTTATACTACAATGCGGAATATCATAACCTAGAAGCATCACAAAACAACTAAAGAAACACTGAAAACTATTCTAAAACATCAAATGCAGCTTCAATCAAATTCACCATTTAATTATTAATGAAGTAATAATTATTAATTAAGCAATTCTTGTTCTTCATCTACCACGCACAGATGATCTTCCAGTTTCACCCTTTAAATGCCTCTCACTCAGCTTAATCTGTTTCCTAGCTAGTTAGCTTAATGGGTGAATTGCAAAATTGGTCCTCTAAGTGACCATCCTTTGCGATTTTGGTCCTAAGTGTCTTTTGATTCCCGAAATTGGTCCTGAGGACCGTATACGAAACCGTATAACACAAAAACGGCTGAGTTGGACAGCAAATCGGCTGATTTGGACATACATGGCAATAGCATACTTGGGAGGGAAAATTGCCGCCAATATGGAGAGAATTTGACCTAGACACTCATTTACTCCTCTCAATTACTGTTGTGTTACTCCAATCTCCATCAAACAAAAAAAAAAACGGCCACAGTTAATGCATGGAAGGTGACAAAATTCGGAAATCAATATGTCGTTAAGGCCAGATGATGAATTGTACATGCCGAACCCAAATTATGGTATGAAAAGATTCGATTTTTATTTGTTTAAATGTATATGGTACGTGTATGTTCATGTTTCTTCATGCAAAAATTGAGTTCCCCTGTTTTTATAAGCTCCCCCTGTTTCAATAAGCATGTTTCATGGAGTTTATGTGACTTTGATTTTAGTCTGAATTTTGCATGAAGTTTTTATGATTTGTTTGGGCAGATGAAACAACAAGTGATATGACTATATGTGTGAACTATGGTGGTAATTTTGTGGTTGACACTATCACAAAGAAGAAGTATGTGGGGGGTAAACTTGTGAAATATGACTATTTTTCTATGGAGGATTTGGATATGAAACAGTTGAATGCATTTGCTGATTTGTCCAAGGTTGGACATGTTAGGAGGTTTTACTTTTATTCAAGGTCTGGCTTTATAGAATTAGAGGATGATTTTGAAGCAACCAGCCATGCAATTGATCACCTTGAGAAAAGGGAATGTAGTGTGTGGATTGAGGGTGTTTTGCTTGAGAAGGGTAAGGAGAAGTTAACTGCCAAGGACAAGGGTAAGGAGAAGTTAACTGCCAAGGACAAGGGTAAGGAGAAGTTAAATGAGGAGAAGTCAATCCCAACTGGTTTTGACTATATGCAAGGCAAGGGACATGGTTTTTGATGTCGAAAGCTAAAGGAGTAGTAATAGAGCCTAAGAAGTCCATCAACCTCTCTAGTACTCTGATGATGATATTGAATCTGAGCCTGATGTGGTAGTAGTTAGTTCTGATGATGTGAACTCTGCACTTGAATCTGATGATGAAGATGAGATAAGGCAGCCTAATAGGCCAACTAGAAGGGTGCATAAATATGCTCATGCTTATGAACCTAAGTTTAATTTGGGGATGATTTTTAACAGCAAACTTGAGTTTAGGAGGGTTGTTGCATCACATGGAGCAATTACTTTAAGAAATGTAAAGGTGGTGAAGAATGACAAAGTGAGGATTTATGCTAAGTGTGAAGGACATGGATGCCAATGGAGAGTGCACTGTCACAAGGTTAAAGATGGTACTGGATTTGAGGTGCATACCTACTACCCTCATCATGATTGTGGATTGACACAAACTGTCCCCTATGTAAAGAGTTCATGGCTTGCAAATAGGTTCCTTAGCAAATTCAAGATTGATCCAGATAGAAATATTAAGGCATTTGTGCATGAGGTTCTTAATGAGACAGGGCTGGTCATTTCTCCCTTTCAGGCTTATAGAGCAAGAAAGTTGGTCATGTCAATTCTGGAAGGTCCACCAGATGCTCAATATGCAAAGTTATGGGATTATGCTGAGGAACTCAGAACAAGGAATCCAGGCTCTACAGCTATTGTTGATGTGGACAGGGTAACACATGAGTTTAGGCATTTCTATGTATGCTTTAGAGCACTTAAAGAAGGTTTTATGATTGGATGTAGGCCACTAATTGGTGTGGATGGTTGCCATCTTAAAGGTCCACATGAGGGAGTTCTCTTAACAGCAGTTGGGATTGATCCCAACAACAAACCATTTCCTATTGCTTATGATGTTGTATCTCATGAAATTGGAGAAAGTTGGACTTGGTTTTTGTCACTGTTGAGGGCTGACTTGAACACATTGGATCCTTCTAAGTTCACAATGATGTCTGACAAACAAAAGGGCTTGATTAAGGGAGTTGCAGATATTTTCCCTGGGGCTAAACACAGATTTTGTGTTAGGCACTTGTTGAAGAACTTTTGGGGTGCAGGGTTTAGAGGTGATGCATACAAATATGCCTTATTCAGGGCTTCCAATGCAACTACAGAAGGCCAATTCAAGACTGCCATGACTGAGATGAGAAACATTAATGATAGAGCATTTGATTGGTTGCAGAACAAGCCACCTGAACAGTGGAGTAAGAGTGGATTTGATACCTATCCCAGGTGTGATCTGACCATGAACAACAACTGTGAGAGCTTCAACAAGATGATACTTAAGGCAAGATACAAACCAATCCTTACTATACTTGAGTGGATCAGAGAAATCTTGATGCAGAGGATGCAAGAGCTTAGAGACTATGCTGCAAAGAAATGGAAAGGAGCTTGGTGTCCCAGACCAAGAGCCTTAATAGAGAAGAACATGAAAAGGGTGAGGGATTGCATTTCCAGGAAAGCTGATGCTACTAACTGGGAGATCCTTGTCTTTGATGGTTCTTAATACAATGTGGATCTAGAGGCATATACTTGCACTTGTAGGAGGTGGCAACTAAGTGGTATCCCTTGCAAACATGCTTTTTCTGCAATTAGTCAATGCAAACTAGACTATAATGACTTTGTCAATAATTGTTATAGTGTGGAGGTGTACAAGAGGGTGTATTCAAGAACTATATATGGAATTAATCATCAAGAGTTGTGGGGAGAGACATTTTATATACCTAGAAACTTATTTTTGTTAAGTGCACTTATGGTTTGGTGTATGATTTGGGAGTCTACACACTACAAAAAATCTGGGCTGTAGCGACGGATAGATCCGTCGCTACAGCCCATCTATCCGTCGCCCCAGCTCTGGCGACGGATCGGGCGACGGATAAAAATCCGTCCCTGAAGCTGTGACGGATAAAAATCCGTCAATGACAGTGATTGGACGACGGATTGACCTTTTTTCAAAAAAAAAAAAAAAATGATTATGGGGCGACGGATAGATCTATCCGTCGCCCCATTTTTTTTTTTTTAAAAAAAATAAAATCCGTATACGAATTTTTATATTCGTATACGGATTAATTCCGGCAGTGGTGGTGCGGTGGTGGCAGTGGTGGTGCGGTGGGTGTGGTGCAGGTGGTGGTGGGAGGTGGTGGTGGTGGAAGGGTGGTGGTGGTGGTGGTGGCAGGGTGGTGGTGGTGGAGGAGATGGTGGTGGTGGCAGGGTGGTGGTGGGGTGGTGGTGGGTGTTGTGTGGTGGTGGTGGTGGTGTTGGTGGTGGTGGTGGTTGGTGGTGGTTTGGTGGTGGTGGTGGTGTTGGTGGTGGTGGCTGGGTGGTGGTGGTGGGAGGAGAGAGGTGGTGGTGGTGGTGAGATGGTGGTGGAGGAAAGGAGGTGGTGGAGGAGGAGGATGGTGGTGGTGGGAGGAGAAAGGTGGTGGTGGAGGATGGTGGTGGTGGGAGGAGAAAGGTGGTGGAGGAGATGGTGGTGGTGGAGGATGGTGGTGGTGGGAGGAGAAAGGTGGTGGAGGGAGGAGGAGGAGAGGAGAAGTAGTGGAGAAAAGGAGGTGGTGGAGGAGATATATTATATTTTTTTTAGGTTTTTAGCGACGGATAGATCTAGATCTATCCGTCGCTAATTTTTTTTTTTTTTAATTTTCTGGCCTTGTAGCGACGGATAAATCTATCCGTCGCTACATAGCGACGGATAAATCTATCCGTCGCTATTTTTTAGCGACGGATAAATCTATCCGTCGCTAAAATTTTTTTTTTTTTTTTTTTTTTTTTGGTCAACGCTCTGTAGCGACGGATAATTTTATCCGTCGCTACAGAGCGACGGATAACCTTTATCCGTCGCCAAACGGGGCGACGGATAGAATCCGTCGCCCCAAGTAGCGATCCGTCGCTACAGGGGCGACGGATAAAATCCGTCGCCCCTTTCCATCGTTTTACCTCAGAATTCTTGTAGTGACATGTGTAGAAACTTAAAATCAGGGTGTAAGAACTCAAATTTTCAATTTCCAGAAGTTTTTTTCCATGATTTTTTTGTTGCAGTTTAACATCATGTTTTGAATGCAATCTTGGCTACTACAAGTCACTTATATGAGTATTAGTGTATATGCACCATCAAATCTTTAGTGTAAACTGGAAAATAACAAATTCACTTGTTTGAACTCAATTTATCAATTTTCAGGTATTTTTTTTGTACAATTTGTACAGCCACATGATGAACAAATGAAGTTGAATTTGACTAACTAACATCATTAATCTCGGCCAAAATAAACAGCACAACAATCAAGAGTAAAAAATCTGCTTTAATGCCAAATTCAACTAACCAAATGCTAAATACCAATGCAGTTCAAAGGACTTTTCAGGCCTCCTAAGTTCCAAGACTAAATTCAGTTACCAAACTCAATCCAGTAATTAAGATTCTTATCCTTTCAACTACCTAAATTTTACCTATAGATACACCTTAATTCTACTGAAATCACCACAAATAAACACTAAACAAAATCAACTAACCAAACACACAAAAATGGAAGCATTGCTTGAGGAAAAGCTTGAGTTCTACATAACCTGGGGGTTAAGATATGAAGATGAGCAAGGGAACCTCCTGGTCCGCCCCACTTTGGCTCAAAAACTCACCAACCTCAAGGCCTTCTGCTTGCAAAATGATGGTATTGTTTCTCCAATGCAGAAAGCAGCTGATATAGCTGCTAGGCTCAAGCTTGTGGAGGTCATGCACAGGGAGCTGGGATGGAAAGGCTCTAGCCTCAAGTCCATTCTCCTCCAACTGGAAGAGAATCATGCTATCCTTCCCAAATGGTGGTGATGATCAGGACTGGGTTTATCCCATTGAGGCAGAGCTCTACGTGGACAAGCTCTTGGCTGAGTATGTTCAGGAGTAGGGAAACACCCTTTTAGTAATGCATTCTTATTTTCCAACATTAATAATAGAATGCTATTTATTAACTACTATTACTACTTTACTTGTCAAGCATACACATAACACTAACAAAAAATAACAAGTAAGTGAAAGCATAGACAGATTTTCACCAAAGTAAAAGATTTCATTACTACAAAAGATTGCATTACATGGTGATTTGAGAATCACAGTTTCTAACACTTGCAAACCAGAAACTAAATGAACTGTGATTCTCATTAATTGGACGTAATTTAAACTATCTAAATCACTACATTGCTAATCAACCTAAATTACTAGTACTACTTGCTAAACATGATCCAACAACCTACAGCAAAGCCAACTAGAGCAGCAGAAATTAAACATACCTCATATTTCTTTTTTTCTGCCTCCATCTTACCCAATCTCACTTCCAGCTACTGTTTAGCCTCAAACGTAGCCTTCAACTCCTCTGAACTCCAACAAAAGAACTTTTCCTCAAGATCATTCTTTTCCTCTTGCAATTTTTTAAGCCAGTGCTCAAAATCAGGCTCCAAACGATCACCAGTCCACCGGAAATAGCCACATCCACCAGTCTATAACCACAAAATAAACTACTTCAAATAGGCTTCACAAACAAATACTTCGAATTATACCCAATTAATTAACCTAATTTCAATTTCTGAAATTATAAAACATTTCGTAATTGAGCAAAAAAACTTACCCTCCACTCCGGACAAGCCATGCAGGGATGGCCGGGACACATATTGTTTGAGCGACCGTCGATGGCAATTTCCGGAGGATCACAAAAACAGAGCTCATCTCCCTCCATATAGCTTTTCGGAGGGCTCCATTCACGTTCAATAACATCTTCCTCACTTGGATTCCATGAACCTTGACTCACCATTTTCGCGATTTGGGGTTTCTAGGTTTCAATTGGGGAAGATTTGTGAAATTAGGGTTTATGTTTGCCAGATTTATGAAATTAGGGACCAAAATCGCCAACTTAATTCGTCCAAGTCAGCAAGGGACCAAAATCGTCAATTTAATTCGTCCAAGTCACAAATCCAGTCAGCAAAGGACCAAAATCGCAGAGCGAAGCCGCGGAAAAACCTTCTAGAACGTCCTATTTGGGCGTATTTTGCTAGTATGGAAATCGTAGGGACCAAAATCGCAAAGGATGGTCACTTAGAGGACCAATTTTGCAATTCACCCTTTGCTTAATTGCTCCAATCTCCATCCCAAAACCAACTGCCAATCATCTCATCACAGGTAATTATACGACAACATTCTCTTTTCAAGTAATTTTACAATCTAAAACAATGCCAGCTTAATCCATGAAAACCCAATTAATCTAAAACAATCGTTGTAGGACGAGTAAGTGCTAAAACAACTTAATTTCGGAGAAGAAAGAGAGACGACGGATTCTCAAACCTACCCATAAAACTTGTAGATGGAAGGATGAAAGATGGAAATACCTAAATCTAATCCAGATAATGAATTGAACTATTTATTGTAATATTGTCGGATCCGTTGATCCGTTCAAATCACAGATTTAGCTCCATCGATTGATTTCCAAGATCTTCGTCTCAATGTCATCCAAATTGCTCCTGCTCAAGTCAAGGAATTGTCCCCTCCAGAAAAAAATACAAGATTTTTTATCAACACGTGGATCAGTAAAATATGAGGTTGAAGACATTATCGTTGCTACTAGGACAGGTGAAAAGTATGACATTGTTTACTACAATGATAGGATGCGGTATGGATATGGGTATGGAAAGTAAGAGCCTGGAGACAACCACTAGAAAGTAAGAGCCTGGAGACAACCACTAGAAAGCAGGTTTTCCTCCTTTTCCTGACATTAAGAGAATTGCGACATATTAACACCGTATCGAATTGATATGGCGTTCAACTTCCAATAGTTGACTTCCTTTTACCAACCAAGAAGAATACCGATAACAATGGAGACTTGTTGGATGCAGTTTTGGTCGTGACGGAAAGGATTTCTGGGCCGGTTAGATCGTTTATAGAGAATCACAGATCGCGCTACGACGGTAGGATCATGAAGATAGAATACATCCACTTAGTGCGGTTTATTTTGGACGCACTTAGAAACCTAAGCAGCCAGAGCGAGAAACTAGTATCCGATGTGAGGATTCGAGAATCGTGATCATCAAGGATGTCGTTATCTTCATCGATGTAGCATGCTCTTAATAATGAAGAATGGAACAAGTGGCGAGATGATATGACAGGCGATATAGGGGTTGTACGACAGGTGATATCCGAGGAAACAACGGTAATAATAGCACCAGTCGCTCATTTCATTTATACAGCTTAACATAACCCAAGATAAAGTAATTACAAACATAAACCACTACAAGTACGAAATGCATAAACTTGAAAATTGGGGGGGTGATTTGTTGTGCCGATAAAAGTCATACTAGAAGCACAATTACGTGTCGGGACCTCCATGACCACAACTTGAGGTATCCACACCATCACACGGAATGTCTTTGAACACGGGTGGAGGTGCAGGAGTTGGATCATATATTCCGGATCCACAAACTTACATTTTTTAAATAAAAGATGGAGTTCAAACCATAGTGGTTCATAAACAACATAGTCTAGTCAGTGTTACAATCATATGCACGTACTTAAGCCCAAACCCTACAGTTGCACCGATTTCAATCGTTGGAGAAGTCAATCCCACGGCCATTGTCTTCCCAATTGAGGGTCCTTTTTCTAGGTGAAGTGCCTTGTCCAGAGTTTCGTCAACTCCTCCATCATATCTTCCATTGTATAGTTGTGATCGTGTAGGGCAAGAATGCTCTTTACAACACCCTGAGGGCTTGTTGGATTTGTGATTGTAACACCACAAGCCTATCTCGACACACTTCAGTAGCTGTCGGATCATGAAGAATGAAGATGACACTTTCCTTGGTCGTCTTGCCATTGTACAACATGGAGTCTTGGTAGGTACGAGTTGCCTTCTCTCGTGCTTCCATCAAATTTTTGCACTCATGGATTATGTTTCGGGAGGTGGAAGACGACATTTCTTTGGTTATTTTGTTTGGTGGTGAGTTTGATCTGAGAATTAGTTTTGTTGAAATGAGATGAGCTGAAGTGTAGTGTTACAGTACATATATATACTAGCATTTACGTAACACACTACGTGTGTTGAGAGTTTTTATATAAACCAATGAATCTGTGATTTTTTAAAACATTTAAAAATAATAAATAAAAGAGAGACTTACGCCAATGAGATTCGAACCCTGCACCTTCTACTTAAACATTAACACATGTACGTATCAGATTCAAATTGAATAAATAAGATCAACGTATGAGATTTAAATTAAATTAATAACTTAGTGAAACTTTATGAATTATTATACTAATTTGAATTTGAATTATGTCTGTAGTATGATGATAGAGCAAAAGAAGGGATACAACTACAAGAGATTTTAAAAAAATGGACTTTTACAATGATCATAGTTCAAACGCTATTTACAGAAAATAATGATTTGCCACAGGTACTTACGTCTGTTGGAATTTTAGGTCTGTTCGCCTGTATAGTACGTTCTTCTGACTAAAATTCGAGTATTGTAAGCCGTGTAAAATAACTTTCCGTGTAATTTGTTTACAGAAAATGACAGTATGGAAATGTACAGTGAAGTGATCTAAAATTTGTGAATTTGTGATTGATTTGTTTTGGCTAAATGATAAACAGGCTGAACCATTCGAAAACTTTAGAAACATGTGATGGTTCATTGTTGAAATCCAGAGCAGAAATGACGGAAGAAATTTGCCATAAGAACAGATCAAAACAACACGGTTTCTTTTTTTTGTGCCTCACTAGATTCAGAAAAAGATCAAGGTTCGATAAAATCAGATTCTTTTTTCTATAAAAAGGCATGTATTAATTGTTCCTGGAGAACAATTATTGTATCATCTAGTCTAATTTAGGATAACACTTACAACAAGAACATACATATTCCTGCCCTGATTTTAATGAATTCAATAAAGTTCTGAGCACGACATTATTGGTACTTGATACCAAATTCCAAAAAAGGTCGTTTAGCCTGTGACATATATCTACTATTAACGACTTAGAAATATAAGTCAGTATCCTGAGAGACGGGTTACAAATCGTAATATTGTATACACAAGTACAAAATTAATCAGTGGAGAAGATAAGGCAGCAAAGATTCTTAGTCTAACAGTTCAGTATTATCATAAATAACTAAATATGGTTCATCCAAATCTTCGGAGTTGAGAGTTTTGAGAAAGTTGGTTACTGGTTTGAGAGGGAAAAAGAAAAGGAAAAATGAAAATTAATTAATTAAAGTGTTTGAGTTGTGCAGTCTCCTGAATTAACCTTTTCATTTCACTACTTCTTCTTCTCCTTCATTTTATTAACTTGATCACACACTTGACACTTCATTATTATGTGATGGTGAAGGGGCAAGGAGCAAGTAGCAGTGTGTTAGTGTCTGCGATTTTCGCAGTGTCGATTACCATTGTGTTTCTCTCAGGCTACTTCAGTGATCATGTCACATTTACCGGATTAAGGGGTTCTTTTGGTACTAGTAATTTACTCCGAACCATTAACATGATTCCTGATTTCACACGTTCAAGAAATGGCAAATCCAGAGCGGTTCGTTCTTCGGAATCCTCTACCGGATCCAAGCCTGTCTTCCAAATACCAGCCACTGTAAGTATTGTTTCTACATTTCTTCTTGCTCTTGATCATTTCATTTGCATCGATTCCTTGTCACGTTAAAGTCTTGTTACTACTGTAGTTCCTTTTAAAAGTCTGATGCAAAATGGTAAGAAAATCAATTCACTGCTGCAATTAAGAGAAGTAATTTGCATGGCGGTTCGCCATTAAAGACTGGATTTTTACTTGGTTTGGTAGCTGGATGTTCTTGGCATGGTGATGATCGTTTAGTGAACTTAAGAAACTCTTGTGTGGTTTTGTGCAATATTTGTGTAGTTCGAGGGTGTTTTGTTTGTTCTGCAGATTTAATGTTTTATCATTTATGGAAAGAAGTGTTTTGCCAAGAAGTTTATTTGTTCGTGTGGGTTGCCCCTAATTTTTACAAGGTTATAATTGTCTCCAGACTTGAAATGCATTGTGGTAATGCACCTATAAACTAGTAATGAATACTCTGCAAATTATACTCTAGGGGTACATATCAACACATTGAAAGTTAAGGGGTTATATCGCAACCTAGTAAAGACAAGGGCAAATCTCACAAACAATTAACTTTTAGGGGAGGATCGCTTTTTTGCCAATTTTTTTTTTTTTTTTTAAATCAATTATGTAAGATAGCGTAAGGAGATTTTGATGCATGTTTGACGTAATAAGGGCTTCAATTGAAAAAAATATAAGAGTTTTAAAATGACACTGGAAATCCGGATCTGTTACTAAGTAGAAGTACAAGATAGTGATTGATATGTGATTCTGTTCTATGAGAATGTAGAAATTGGAGTATGGACTAGCTAGAGCCAGAGAAGCAATTGCCAGAGCAGCTTCCACCAGGAACTTGTCACAAATCAACAATGATCCTGACATTCTTTCAACATCAATCTATCACAATCCTGCTGCATTTTACCAGTAAGTAATCGTAACCATTTGCGTATTATAACTGTCAGATACTCGTCCTGCTTTAACCGAAAACTCTATACATAGGAGCTACATTGAGATGGAACGAAGATTCAAGATTTACGTGTATGAAGAAGGCGAACCGCCACTTATGCACAATGGACCGTCCAAAGAGATGTACAGCATTGAAGGCCGATTCATGAATGAGATTGAATATGGGAAGAAGCACACGTTCAGAACTTCTGATCCAGGAGAAGCTCATCTCTTCTTTATGCCGTTTAGTGTAGTAAAGCTGGTCGCGTACGTCTATGTTCCCAACTCGCGTGATGCCACCCCGCTCAAGAAGTTCGTATCAGATTACATTGGTTTCATCTCAACCAAGCACCCGTTCTGGAATACGAGTCGAGGAGCTGACCATTTCATGCTTGCTTGCCATGACTGGGTGAGCACTCTAGCTAGACTAGTGCTTTTCATAACTGTAAACGATTTCTTTTTTAGCCTTCAGTGACAAAATTCTGCGTTGATTTGATTGTTATAGGGGCCTCTGGTATCACGTGGACACAAGGTTCTGTACAACACATCGATCAGAGGGTTGTGCAACGCAAATTCTTCTGAAGGATTTGATCCACAAAAAGATGTGAGCGTGCCAGAAATCCATCTTATCAGCGGAGAAGTACATCCCAAGCTGCGTTCTCCGCCATCTAACATTTCCAGGGACTATCTTGCGTTTTTCGCTGGTGGTGGAAATCACGGTCCTGTCAGGCCGATTCTGCTGAAACACTGGAAGGGTAAAGACCCAGATCTCCAAGTATACGATTACCTAAAAACGGATCAAGCCGGTTACTTGGACTATATGTTACATTCCAAGTTTTGCTTGTGTCCCAGTGGATATGAAGTGGCTAGTCCTAGAATCTCAGAGGCTATTTATGCCGAATGTGTCCCGGTTATATTGTCTGTTGACTACGTTTTGCCTCTAAGTGACGTTTTGAACTGGGATGCGTTCTCCATACGTGTAAATGTTACTGATATACCTAGACTGAAGGAGATACTGAAGGCTGTTACAGAAGATGAGTACTTGAGGCTGAAGGAAGGGTTGAGAGCTGTAAGGCAGCATTGGACGATGGGCCAACCAGCCAAGAGATTCGACGCGTTTCATATGATTTTGCATTCTTTATGGCTTAGAAGAATAAATCTCAGTATTGTGTAACTGTTATTGACAGATGAACAGAACATAGTTAGGTTAAGATTATATCCTACTTCTTATATAACTTTGTCAGCTGCAGTCAGGCATTAGACTTCTGATACAATATGACTCTTTTTGTGATCAAAATGGAAAATACTAGCCGTTACACACGTATGTACATTTGCAGGGCAATTATTTATGTACACACCGGCTACTTAGAGATGCCGAAGACAGAAAACTAGCTAGCTAAGTATTTACATTACTTAATGGCAACGAAATTGTGGGAGAAGCGCTCGATTTGAGATCTCAACATGTCCCCAATGGAGAACCTCTGCTTTCCAGGTGATGTTGGCCGAACATTTGTGGTATCTTCTATCACCACTAGGTCTATCGCACCCATCTCCATCTTCATTGACTTGATGAAATCCATGTTCACATTGTTTCCCGAGATGTCTCTCACGTAAAAAGCATGCACTGACTTCTCTCCTTGTGTTGCGACGTCTGCTCTTACTACTGCTAGCCCATTTTCCCTTAGAACCCGTGTTATATCTGAGAGCAACCCCACCCGGTTGATTGCACACAGTTCTAACCTAACTCCCTGTCAAAGCCGAAGGATTAGTACAAATTTTGTGCATATATGTGTTGGTGCGTGTCTAGTAAGAACATACCGCACAAACCCTGCGTTCAATCGCAGCCTCCAAACATTTTACGACTCGCTCTTTCTCACTATCGGTGCTCAACACACAGCCGTTGACATGCCTTATAAAATACTCCTACAGCAAAGAAAGAACTTGCTTAACAGATGAACAAGGTAAAAAGAAGATATGCATGGTGTTATACTTCAAACGATTGCTCACTTGATAAGCATAGCCTCCACGAGAGTCGACGGAAGCATGAAAAATCACATATTGCATATCAGTAAGTGTGCAAACAGTGTCGAACATAAGCCTCTTCCGGTCTTTGCATTGGATACTAACAATCGAATATCCCTTCTCAGCGCAACTCTCAATAAATATGCTAGCCTTTCTCTCCTTGTCCTTGCTATCCAATCTCCATGTCATAGAAGGCCCAGTTGGCCTATCAAAGTCCCTTATGGAAAGCATGAGCTGATGCAGGCGACGTTCTACATTAGACATCGTGGCTAATTCGCCCTCAAGAAGGCCAGCAGTTTTTACTTCATGATGGTTCGAGTTCTCTTCTCTGGAAGTAGTGGCTCGGAGTATAGTAGTTAAGTGGTCCTCAATTGCATGGAGCCTGTTTTCGTCCATTGGAGTGTTTGTCGATTGCTCAGAAATGTAAGCAACGCAGGCTAGACGTGCGTTATGGCTCCAAGCATGTGCCTCAACGATATTGCAATGGAGATCAGCTAGTGCAGCTGATATCTCCGAAAATAGGCCTGGTCTGTCCTTTCCAGTTATTTCAATTGCTTTAGGCCCGGAAAGGTGAGAGTCGAGTTTGCATTGCGCCTTTGTCTTTGGCGAGAGAGGCTTACCAGAACCAGCCTGCAAAAGTTTTCTTTAGATCAGACTCATTAAGGGGGGTGTTAAATCTGCAGCTTATATAAGCACCGTCTGTATTCTGCTTTCTGAAAAGCTAAGCAGAAACCATGATCCTTTTTTTGGGACACTGCAAAATGGCTTATAATATAGGCAAAAGCCTGTAAGTTGCTTAAAAATCTCCTGCAACCACTTCTCCACGAACAATCAAAATGTTGATGAATGAAATGTGTTCAAACGTGAAGACTAGTGTTAAAGTGCTCGATCAAAATCCTCATTTACCTGTTGGATTTGTTCGATGACACTTGGATCGGTAACTTTGTTGCCTTGCTCGTTCTTAACATGGAAAACTGCAATGTATTAAGTAACATGGTAAATCTACTCTGCTTATAAACAGCTGTTCTATGGATTCTCAATAGAGCTATTTGTCTATTTCAGTTTATTACTATTACTGCTAATCATTAAAGACATTCTCTTATATAAACAAAGAATAGTGAAAACAATAAGAAAAGTAAAGGCGAAAAGAGAGTAATACCATCCATGAACCAGCCTGCATCAGAAGATATGAAGCCCTTTAAGATGGTGAGGTTCATATCTGTCAGCACTTGAACCACTTCCAACAAGAGCCCTTGCTTATTTACGCTGTCAATCTGCAATGCACATTGGATGCGTTCAATGCCTCGTTCATAGATAAATGTTCACTTATTATCTGTTCACGCGGAATTTACCTTTACCACGGTGCAGTCTCTGATGCTTTCATTGTCTATGTTAACTCTACAACTGCAATGTGGATAACGAATAGATGACCTTTACAATGCTAGGCCTAATTCTCCAGATATGAGCAGAACCACGCATCTTGATCTAAGGAATTAAAAGAGAATACTTACGGTGGACCGTATAGTCTCTCTGGAAGGCTGTCAAACTCAGGATCATAGTACGGCTGACAAACTCTCTTCATTGTGAAAACTGCAAAAAGAGGCCAAAATAACACCACATTGTCAAAATTCCTCCCCTTCTCTTGTTTCCCGGTCTGAAAAGATTGTTCAACGACGTGGATACAGAACAAGAACGTGGATGATTCATTACCCTTACGTGACGCTTTGTGTCAGCAACGAGCAAGATTAATCACGCAGCAATCATCGACATGTATAATTCAAGAAAGAATAATGATGATGCAAGAATGCATAAATTATGGGATAAGTTGCGCAAATCATCATCACGAACAACAGTATGCATCTCCCAGGGGAGAGAGAAGAATGGTTATCATCGTGATTTCAATTCTCTCTCTCTCTCTCATGAATATAAACAACAGGAAAAAGGGAAAAAGAAAAAAAAAAACAGAAGAAAAAAAATCAGATCTTTATTATTGACTTGTTCCTAGAATGAAACTGTGAAACTAAGATGGTTTGTGTGTCTTTTATGATAGATTACATCTTCTAGATGTGAAGAAAGTGACAACTGGAGTGGATGGTTGAGGTTTCATTTGATAAGAAAAGTAAAACATGAATTGTAGGTTCTGGTTCTGTCAAACAAAGCTTTTTTTTAGCTATACACTTCATGGTCCTCCTACAATCCCTCTCCATGATCACTGGAACATGATGCACCTGCAGTTTTTTTCCATGTTAAGATGATGAAAATTTCGACTCTTGATTTCGGATGATCTTTTATCTTCTTGATTTTGGATATAAATCTGCGTGTTTATTACTAGGATGAAATGTGTTGACGCGCTTGGGGTTATTATATGGGGAATTCCTGCAAACTATTTTGGGATTAAAACCGGCAGTGAGCATTCTCGGACATTTACCCGGATGATTTTGAGTCCCCTGTTCCGTAGGGCAGGAAATACAGCATAAAACTTCAAAACATTCTCAGAACTTGAACTTCTTAGAACTTCATCACAGTTCTCCCTGATAGTAGTAGTAGTAGATTTTGACGGCAAGCACCTGGGAAATTAAACGGATTCTGGCAAAAACAACATTTGCTTGTAGGAACTATAGGTCACAGTTTCATCTGTACAAAAATGCGAGAAAAGAACGCTCATCTGACGGACACTACCAGACAACCAATCTACCACAAGGTCCACAACCAGCTCTGAGCACATTATAATGTTGAATCAACAAGAGGGATAATGAGTGGAAAAGGCATAGTTAAGAAATGCTAAACAGGGTAAAAGACAAGTAGACAGAAATGCTCTAAACAACTTTTGATTAAATGAATTGCAAAACTCAAATATGGCATTGCAACTGATCTGACTGTTGGATTAGCATGCAGCTCAAAATGTGAACAATACATGATCGATTGATTGATCGGGGTAATATTTTCGCGGAGCATCCAACAGTTCTATAATCAGTTAACATGCAAATGAAGAAACAGGTAAATGACCCTTTCACTTTAGTATAGTATAAAGCTGCCTAGGCGTTATATTGCCCACCCTAGTTACTGAACCACGGTCCAACACCACCATTCACATGCCCGTTGCTGTGGATCCCAACACCATTCGGGGCGTGAGGAGGCAGCCCAACAGCCATTGGAGGCGGAGTTGGCAGATGATACAGCCCATGCGTATGAGCAGGGTTATGAGGACTAATGAGAGGACTGCCAGCTGGACTTCCACCTTTAAGCTGTTGTATGGCATGAATCTGCCTAAGCCCTTCTTCATGAATACGTGAAACTGTCTCCAGCTCTTTCGGTGATAAATTTTCCAACCCAACACCATATAGAGGAGCATGTCGTGACATTTCTTCCGAAAGTTGAGACTCCTGTTGACGGATATATTGCTGAAAGGAAAAAATGAAAAGAAAGACATTTTCATGACCCTCGGAGGTATAATCAAACTCTAGTAATTACTAATTAGAATTGAAATCTGAGGCTTTCAATAACAAGCTACCAGCACATAAGATGAGTCAGCAGATCAAATTCAAAGCTTGACATAAGATTTTGGCAGCTAAGGAAACTGAGAACCTTAGGTCGGACAAGTATTCTAATCATATCATGTTGGAAGAATCAGTGTCAGAAGAGCCAAGTCAGAGTTCATTTACGTATGAGTTTAGGGTGGCAATTGAAATAAAATTAGTGAAGCATGGTACCCAAGAAACTAACTGATTCCATTTAATGTGGCAGGTGTGATTGCTATCAACGTATCAAACCAAAACAACCAATGGAACTCAAAATCCGTGTTTCATTCTCACCAAGATTTATAGACAGAACATAAATAATCAGTACTGCATATACGATACATGTTTTAGTGCAGATTATTATAATTTTGATGGCAGACTGACAAAGACCCATAAAATGAAGGCTTTCTTAATGAGACAGGAACAAACCTGGAAAGCCTGCAACTTAGATTCCATCCCATCAATATATGCCTCACATTGAGCAACGTGTTCCTCCTTCTCACGCTTCTCTTCTTCTGTCTGCTCAACCGTTTGTTTTAACCGGCGGACTTCATCCTCAAGAGACTGTCTGATCTCGTCATGAGCCGCATTTTCTGTGGCAAATCTTTTCAACTCCTCATCAAATCTTTTTCGAGCTGATTCAGCACCCTTCAACCTTTCGGCAAGAGTATTTTTCTCTTTCATTACCCTCTGCAAAAGACATGAATTATCAGTCAAAGCATAGAATCATGAGAACAGGCATGTCTCTGCTGATAAAGCCCAAGGCATCCAAAGGTCTCCACTAACCTAAACTGGTCAACATTTTTGTCCAGAAGATTCAATGACTCAAACTAGGGTATAACAATATTAGGGAGGTATTAGGTTTTTTAACAGGAGAAATTTATACGGGATTCCACAAAAATTACATACAACGAATTCACTAGATTTGGATGTAACAGCATATATCAGCAATGACAGATAGCAGACCTTCAATTCATCACGTTTCCGAGATTTCAACTGAGAGAGTTGTGATTCGGCATCATGAAGACGATCCTGGAGCGTTTTCTTCTCAGCCATAAGTTTTGTGATTTTATCATCCCTTTCTGAGCGCATCCATTCTAGTTGATTTTCAACTTCTTGTATCTGCTCTGTCATCTCCTTTCTTTCTCGAGCAAAGCGATCCACCTCAGCCCGCATTTCAGACTGTCATCAGGAGCGAGTGTCAAACAGTGTGTCACATTTTCTGAATGAGCATATATAGACAAAATAATTACCTTCAGACGACTATTAGTAGCCTCAGACTCAATCAGCCTTTGTGATAATGCAGCTTTGTCTTTGGAGATGCTAGCAATTTCAGCTTTTCTTTCATCGCGAATACGGAGAATTTCATCTTGACTGACACTAAGCCGATGCCAAAGAGCTGCTCGTTCAACATTAGCATGTTCGGCAACCTCCCTCATCATGCTAAGAACAGGTCTTATAATTTCTTGCTCTTCACACAGTAAGATGACCAAAATCTCCAATTCTAAATCTA
Source organism: Plantago major (assembly GCA_026545765.1). Taxonomy (NCBI): domain Eukaryota; kingdom Viridiplantae; phylum Streptophyta; class Magnoliopsida; order Lamiales; family Plantaginaceae; genus Plantago; species Plantago major. Next base: position 9,269,031 of record CM048840.1, read on the forward strand.
TTTCACGACTGGAATCAGTAGTGGTTGTAGCACGGTCAACAAGTCTCTTTATCATCGTTAGTCTGTGAGTCTCATCAGCATACCATTTGAACAAAATTGTATACAGAATCTTCACGAATTCTTTCACCTTCAAATCTGCGGAGAGTGCCAACGTCTCGGCAAGACCAAGAATCAATGTGAAATCATCTCGCTGTATTTGAAAATGTTCAATGGCTTCACCCTCCATGACCACTTCTGTCTGCAGAGAATTTTCAGCAACATATTGTGAAGTCAAATTCATTCGTCTAGCCAGGCGTCTTTCCAACACCACAGCTACAGACTGAGGAATAAATGAGCCACGTGCTATGGCTCTCTCAAAAGTTTGTGCAGCTTCGACCGCAAGACAGGATATGGATAACATCTCCATTAGAATATGAATATCAGAAAAATGACAACTGCCATCAAACATATGATCCTCGCCTGAATGTAAATTTTCACAGTGCGACCCACTTTCACCGAATACGAAAAGCCCAGAAGGGGTTGGTGAGTAATTACTCCCAAAATCACCATCAGCGTCAATATCTCGAAGAATGGATTCAGCAATATCGGCACAACTATTTACAGTCCGACTTAAATAATCTAAGAAGCAGGGAGAGACTTCAGTGCCCAAGGTCTTTAGTCTGACTCGTATGGACCTTACCTGTGGTAAGAGACCAGCAAAAGTCAATGGCAGGCTCAAAGAAACCAAGCGGAAAAATATAAGTTAGGATATGAAAATGAGGTGTGATTTTCTTTTGTTTGTTCTTACTGCTTCAGGAAGATGTTGGCAATGAAGTGCAGCTTTAAATATAAAATCCACAGTCGCGACAAGGGGCTCATCATTAGAATCAGCCAATAGCTCCAGTGATTGAAAAAGAACGCGTTCCCATACTTCACTGCTACACTCCAATTGACTGAGCGCCCCAAATACCTGAAATAAAGACTTGTCAAGATGAGCTATATGGATGAAAACAATAAGAACATTAGTTACTTCTCAAAGTGCTTAACATGTACAGAGTGATGGTGTAGTTAAAACAAAAGGAGACACTGCAGACCCTGAACACCTTACCGGCGAACGTAGTGCAGGTTCTGCATCAGGTTTCTGCAGTCGATCTAAAAGTGAGCATGCGGCAATAGGATGTTCTGAGTTCTCAACTAGTCTGGGAACCAACGCAACAAGATCAGGTTGAAGATGCTTGGGAGCTTTATCCAGTACAAGAGCGATCTTTTGAGCTGACTGCGGTCGCCTTCTTGGTTCTCGAGAACCTTGTGGCACTGCTCCATCCAGTGCTCTCAAGGAGTTAACGATCAATCCAAGGAGCTCCTCTGACTGCTCCGGCCACTTGTTCTGTGCAAAGTCCTCTAATTCAGCAGATGCGATAAGCAAATAAGAGTTATATATTTTAAGAGGCATACCTTGTTCCGGGAAGAGGAGTTTTCTAATGAACCGGCAGCAGATGTCTCTGGTGGGAAAATAGCCTCTCCAAGGATACTTCTTTTGGCATACAATAAATCAATCGCTTTAAAATCAGTACTTAGTGCCGCAGATGCACTTACACATCCGTCAAATCCAAGTTCTAATCTCTCTTCAGCAGAAAGCTTAATGGATTCAGCTATTCCATTTTCCCTGTCAGATTCCAGTGGACTGGTTGCTCCACTACCATCTGGGGAAGGTTTTGAGCTAACATCAGAATCATCATATGAACTATCTTCTGAAGGCTGGCAACACTCGACCATTATGTCCAAGAGTAAATCAATGATTGCTTGTTGCAAAACTTTGACCCCCATCAATAAGTTCATCAAACTGGGGGAAGACTCGTCATACTTACTAATTTTTTTCCCATCACTACTGCTGGATATCTTTGTAGGAAGTAGCAACTTTTTCAGTTTTGCAGGGTCATCGAGGTAACCACGTAGTCCAGTCAGGAAGCCAGCTATTGTTCCAGCATCCATCAGAAGCTTCTCTCTGAAAGTGACCAGTGGTTGAGAAGCACTGTCTCCATAACTGAGCTGAAAACCGGCCCTCGAGAGAAGATTTCTGAATATATCTTCGTCATCTCCACTTAGAACTTCACTATCATCAGAATCTAGAAGTTCATCAGGGTCAGTTGTCAGGGCATCTTGATCATCTTCTGAAGCAAAAACCTGGGGAAAATGATCTTCAAAGTTCAACCAGGATAATGTCATCAACACGTGTTACTAATAGATAAAGATAAACGTACCAGTCACCATTACTATATATATAATAGAAACTCCAATTAAATACTTAAATACTTGGCCAACTAGGACCCTTGCACCACATCTATGACAAATCTAGTTTCTAACTGCTAAGGTTTTTAAAGATGACGATGCATTCCTAATATGAAGAGAAGAATGCCCACACAACAAAATGAGAAAAAATAATAGCTCCGATGAAAATTCTATTGACCAAAAAAACAAAACCTTTGTCCACACAGCAGTACGCAATAAATCTGTATTTCGGCTCCACAATGACAGGAAAAATAAGGCCACGGTAATCTAATTACGTACGACTCAGGCCCCCCAGGAATACAATTTGAGAGTCCGTAATATGCCCTATTATGAGCTCTATTTATTATTGCACCCGCAGATTAAAAATCCCGGGCCTGCCATGTAGCTGTGGAAGTTGAAACAAATTTAAGCATGTGATGCATTTCAGGCAAAATTTCAGTTGATGAACAACTAAAGTGTGAGTCACTGTTCAGAGGTCAAACATGTTTGTTCTATCCAACTTATGTGCGGAGTTGTAAGAGTTTGTCATATGTGTCCATGATAATAATCTGCAGGATTCATGCAATACCCTGGCAACAATTTTTAGTCAAATAGGAGGAAGGTAACAGATGGCGAGATAATGACGATCTACTAACCTCCAGATCTGAAAATTCGAACCATGGGCAACAGTCCAAGATCTCACAAACAAACACGACTGTATCACGCAGCAAAAACCCCGCATCAGCTTCTAACAAGTCAGATACCTTCATGAATTGAACAACTGAATTGTTCCATGTCTTCGTACAGATGGAAGATTCCTTCCAAACAGTTTTAGTTGGATTTTTCTGGTTCACAATAGCCATTCTGTATTTTACCCAAAAGTTCTTGTCTGGGTCACTGCCAACTGATTGGTCGCTCTCCAAATATATACATATCGTGTCGAAGGACTCGTAAACTCCTGCATAACCAACGGGAGTGAAGAAAACATTAGAATAAGCCAATTGGGGGGGGAGGCATTAATTGCAACAAGAATTTGAAAGCTAGAAGCATAAACTTTAACCAGCCACCCACCAATCCTAAGCTCACATCCCCCAGCTTGAAAGAATTTGCTAAATATTTTTCTAGTTTCCATTATTTCCTTGAAGGACAGGAAATTCTCCACCTTCCAAGTAAATGAACTTCTTTTCTCGATTTTCTCTGAATGGGATGAAGCATTTCCAGAGTCACTTGTGAAGTCCACCATTGTGGATGTTTCTTTCAATATAAGAACCTCAGCAGAGAAGTAAATATAATCCTGGACAAGATATCCAGAATCCTGATCAAAGAGACTAGTGAGTGTCACAAACTCACGCCAACCCCAGTCCTTTGCAGCCTTAGAGTAGCGATTCTGAGATTCCTTTGTGACGGACTTTTCTTCCATTTTTTGGTTCACAACAGATAAGCGATGGCTCACAAAGCAACTCCAGTCACTGGTAGTATTTCGTGAATCTGTAACCTCAAGAAACACTGACAGGTAACATGGTGGTTGAGACTGACCTGGGACCACCAAGCATAAACAAGGATTCATCAGTTCAGTACGAGGGGTGAGATGCAAGCTCAAAAGGATCTTCTAAGAAAATAAATAGCACAGGCTCCTCGATTAAGCAATGCTTGCATCCTGTTGTTCACAGTTCAGAAAGTAAAGGTACAGTGTAACATTAAGTAAAATATAGAAGCTTTTCAGCCAAAAATGTAGGGCAAGGTACACTACAATAGCTCTCAAATTCTAACTGACAAGATAACTGTACTGCGACCAACGCACTCTTCAAAAGCACATCCAACTCGAACAATATTATGTTAATGAAACTGCAGCGCATATCAACAACTATGGGAAAGGAGGTATGCAAGCCAATATGTATTCTGACGCTGATCAAGGGAAAACTGGCAAGACAACCAACTTCTAATTAATTTACAACATCTTGGTTAGCAACTTTTTGTACCATATACATGCCCTGGGTAACTAAAGTACAGAGTCTTGGAAATATTTGTGTTACTATTCTAACGTTTCAATATTCAAGAGTTATAACACTTATTTGTCACAAAATTATCCTAGCTGTTCACACTTGATATAGAAACAAGCTAATTAATAAGCACATTTCTCTCCAGGAGAGAGTGACTTCCCAAAGAAAAGAAGCATGACAATGCAAACACTTCTCAAATCTCAATTGCAGTTATGACACTTTACCTCGGGGGTAAACGATGAGGCGACAATCTCGGTTTCCAATCTGAAACCTCCTGCTTTTAATGCAAAGGCCAGTAATCTTCCTTTTTTTCAAAAGATCCTTCAATCTAGTAAAATTTCCAATTTTCCATGTGAACTTCCCTACATGTGCATCCGACTTCCTCACATTTCCCCCACTCCTTGCACCAATCGAAGGGCTAATCTTCTGAAAGTTACTCGTCTCCTTAATCACATGAAATGACGTACTAAACACAGCTGCATCTTCCACCAAGAACCCCGACTCAGGCGACACAAACTCGGTCATTTTCATATAATCATTCCACCCCAAACTAGTATTATCACCACACTTACTGTCAGCAGAAAACCTCCCATAGCTATCCCGATGTACATGGCTAGATCCACTGCCCGGCTTCTGATTCAACACCGACATCCTAAACAAACACCAACAACTCTTATCCGAGACAGACGACGCACTCTTCTCTGTATCCTTACTCTCCAAGCACATAGACAAATACTCCACACCGTTCACCACACTCTGATAAACACTAATCCTCAGATTACACTCCCCAGCTGAAAAAACAGGGCTCATAATCTTCTGCGTCTTAATCATCTCCCTAAACAAACTAAAATTATGCACTTTCCAAGTAAACTTCCCACTCAAAACATCATTATTACTCGCTTGCAGATCATAGTTATCCGGCGAAAACAAAGGCGATTCGTGCAGTATCAATATATCCGCAGTTACAAGTATACAATCATTAGATGAGTGCAGAAACCCAACCTTAGGGTCTAACAGAGAATTAAGCGAAGCGAAATCGCACCAGCCGTGCGACTTCTTCTTCGACGAAAACCTATGCCAGCTATCCCTATGAACTGTCTTCCCCGAGTCAGACAGATTAACAATAGCTAACCTATAGCTCGCGAAACAGTCCCATTTAGACGAAGCTGTATTTCTAGGGTCCATGATTTGGAGATAAATCGATAAGTAGCCAGGTAGAGCCTGTGAGTCGCCCTTAGGGTAGATTAACAAGCGGCAATCAAAACCCCCCACCTCGAAATACTTACTCCAAAGCGAACGGGATTTAGTTTTGGGGAAATTGGCGATTGTCCATCGGCACAGAGCTGAATACTCACCGCGCCGCTCCACGAGGACTGAGTCCGCGGCGGAGGAGGTGGTGGCGACGGCGGTGGAGGTGGTGGTGGTGAATGAGGAGGAGGAGGAGTCACGGAGCGGATCCTCGATTGCGGCGGAAGGCTTATCGGAGGTGCGACGGGTGAGTGGAGGAGGTGCCGCCGGTGTGGCGGCGTCGGAGGATGACACGGCGGCGTCGTTTTGGTGGTGGTGGTGCTGGTGGTGGTGATGTTTCATTGTTTTGTTGTGTTGGGGTTGTACAATAAAAATGACACTATCACAGTTGATTAGGTTTTTCTTTTCTATCTGTGTTATTACATGCTTTTACTTTACTATCTTTACTAGGGGTGTAGATATTAATGTAATTTCTATTTTCTAAGGATATAGTTGAATATAATAAAGTTAAATCGTTTAAACAATGAAGAATTATACTCTCTTCGGTTCAATAAGAACTTTCTAGGGACTTAATTTCTCTTCAATTAAAGTAAAATAATAATATATTAATTTTGTGGAGTATTATGTTGATAAGGTAGTAAGTGGTTGATAAAGTATAAGATATGATGAAGAAGTTGATAATAAAGTAAGAAATATAAATAATAAATAAAAATAAAGAGTGGGATAAATGTTTTCTAATTTAGCTTAGAAAGTTTATGGCGGTACTTCAAATAATGAAAGTTGTAAAGCTTTATTGGACCAGAGGTAATATTTGGTTTTGGATGTTATTACACATAATGATGCTAGTATTCTTTCTTATATTATTAGTGCGACTAATCAATAGTTTTTACATCTATGTGGAAATTTTCAAGTTAATTCATAAATCATACTCTTGTATAGTAATATTTTACGTTTTGGTTTCTTATTTAACTTATCGTGTCTAAGGTTTTTTAATTATTCAACATCATATCACAAACACCTCAACATGAATGTAGCTATAAATTTATCATCAATTTACATGCAAGTGTCCTGAGTGACCATCGTTGTTAACTTATCCATAGACCGACATATATTCTCATCAAACAATGATATTATTATTTAAAACATCTATTTTGTAAACAAAATAAATGCATTCTTGCATATGAAAGAATACCAATGTTGACAACTTATATAGAGTTTTGGAAGTTTTTGTGGTTGGGTTATGAGGATCAGGTGTGTTGAAACTTAGGTATGATGGTTTTGTGGTGCCGGTTTGTCGACCGAACAAATAATCCTCGGCGACTGGACCGACACATGGTAGGACGTAAGTCACAAAGTTCTAAACCATTACAGCTATAGTAATTCGATAAGTATAAAACTTATTGGATTTTTAATTTATGCAAGTGTACTTGTCTTATGTGTTGTTGTTTTTATAAGTCAATATTTGTAATTTTGACTTCATACAATACAATACAGTGGTATCATTTGGTTCGTAAATGTGAACAAAAAAAATTGAATGAGCATGCATAATTAATTGTTCCTTGCTATCGGAAAATTACTATTAGAGTAAATTACTAAATAAACTGAAATATAGCTACGTGGAGGGAGCACTCAACCCACCCACCATCGTTGTTGTTGGAATATGCCCATGTGCCATCGGAATTTATTGAATTCTTATCCGTGTAAGTATTATGTACATCAATTCCTAAAATACCATAGGGCCATACATCATTTGACATCCACTTAGAATTGTTACCATATAACGTTCGTGCTTAATTGATTCAATATTAAATATGTAGTATGTGATTATACTTCCAAAATATCATATTTGAGATATAAATATATGACCATACACTATTCATCATTTCCCTTGGTAAATTTGTTGTCATGCTCAACTCGATAATGACATCATCCAGTCATCACTTAATGGCATTGTTTTGGTATAATTTAAAATCATTACGTTAACCTGACAATTTTAGTATAAATAATAGGCAATTGAAAGTAAACATAGTGTATGTTATTGCATAAATATAAATGTATAATGTTTGAGATATGACCTGCGAGTGCATTTATGGGACTTACAATCGAGCACACATATATATGCAGTGTGAATAAGATGTCGAACTAGATGTCCATAAACATGTTTATGAAAATATTATATTGTTATTTGATTTAATATATACCCTAAATTGTTTCATGTTATCTTTATATGTATATAGTATGGTTGGTATTCTAATTGATTGGTTATGTCCACGATAAAATTATACATTATAAAGGATATGATTATTATGTGTATATAACTATATAAAGGTGACGATGTCAATACATCGACCACATAATGTTGTGTGTTGGGGGGGGGGGGGGGGTGCGGGGAGGCGAAACACAGAGTTGAGTTGTTATGCCAATAAACTCGTTAGTGGAAAGTATACCAAGGCGAGGAATAAATAGTATCAAACATGTGAAAGACCTAAATTCATTATTACTATATCACAAGAATAAAACCCATTTATGAAAAGTACTTCAACTCCATTAAAAAAAAATCTCCTAAATTAATTAGCATTGGTATTTAATTTTAGATGAAATGGCATGAGATGAAGGCGAACATAAATTGTGAAAACGGCATATGAATGCATGAAATTTACTGCAGGCTTTATAATCGTATATTTGCTAACAAATAAGTAGGGAAACATAAGTGTTAGTGAGAGATGCATGTTGATGCAAAAAACAAGGAAATAATCGATTTTCTAGTGATGTCAAGGTTTTTGCCTTAATGGAATATACTTATAATAACTGCAGATAAAGGGAGATACAATTATAATGAGGCCATTGGTCAATACGATTCATGTTCTAGCCTTTTGTAGGCCCAAAATACATATTATTCGATCTAATGAGGTCATACATTCGAAATACGTAATTTTAACCTAAAGGATACATCTTGTGGGGTGGGATTATTCAGCACACCAAATGTGAAAACGCTTCCACCATCGGCTAGACCACGTGTGATCTAATTCATTTTCATGTAGACGAAATAAAACCTGACTTCCTCCGACTACTACTTACAGTGGTTGATGTCAATTGTCAGGTCCCAATGCTTCCAATGGGATTCTAGTTCCAAAATATACAATGAGATGCCTACATCGAGTCGGTTTGGATAGTGAGTTTAAAGGATCCCGGTTGTACTGTAAGTATTTGTTATGTTTTAATGGCACACAATTCAACAGTTTTGTTATATGTAATGCCAATATATCATGCAATCCTGCTTCAATTTGTTGTTCCAGTCTCAAAAAATTATTTTAATACACACAAAACCTGGATTTCCAAGTGTTAAGCCATCTATAAATATAGCGTGAAAGCCTTGTGGCGGTTCGTTCCATTTACATTGTAATACTGTTTTGGTATTCAAGTGTTTTTTATGGCACGTTGGTAGTCTTTTTTTTTTTTTTTTTTCATTTTTCTTTTAATTTGATGAATTGTCCTTTAAGAGCATAAATGTTGATATAGATGTTCTCAAATATTTTGTTATTGCGTGAGTCCAGATTATCCAAATAACTAGATCAGAGTGAATTGATCTGGATAATTGTGATGGAAATGTAATAGTAAAATCATGGTGCGTTCCAAGTGTGTCATTCCATCGAGAGTAAATATCTCAAAGAGTCAACATCAATACAATGGAAGAAAAGGCGATTCAAGCGATCTTCAGTGTTTTCATTGTACATGTAATGCGATGGAGAAGGGATGATCTTTTATTTCCAGAGTGAGAAAACCTAGAGTAGTTGGCAACCGATCATGAAGACAAGTCCAACGAAATAAATGAACTTTTTGGTGTTACTTTAAAGTACCAAACCGATTCAAAGGCCAAGTACGTTGACACCTGGCACAACTCTCGTCGAGCAAGTAAGTTGTACAAATTAGGCGTAAAATTGTACAAGTTGGACATTCGGGTCAAAATTGGTCAAAACCTCAAATAGCTCACACACTCAAATTTAATCCTGGAAAACAACGTGAAATATATACACATTTTTTGTTCATATTATCATATCATTAACTTCTTACTCTATCGGGAATTTTAACTATCGGAATACATGTAAATTATTTTGAAAATATCTCAACAATGATTGCTTCATGCTTCCTTGTGACTTAACATTGTGATACTTTAGGTGAAACTGCTGCTTTATACTTTCTTATTATACATGGTGTAGTGTTTGTGATGTTTAAAATGTTACACCACAAATATACACTGTAATTCAATTGCCGAATTGTAACATGATTAATGTGTTGACAAAGCTCTTATAGTAAACACGAGATTATCTGTCTATTTAGTACGTAAACACAAGCTAAGCTGATTTCACAAGTCCGATATGATATTTGACGAATGAGTTAAGTTATGAACTAGTACAATAAAATCCCGACTAATGAGTCGGGATCCCACCAAACATTGTCGTCCTAGAGGAAGAATGCAGGAGAACGAGCGGGACCAGTGGATGTGAATTACTAAACACAGCTCAGAAAGTCAAAAACTCAAAACTGATTAAGCGGCCGACCTTGGTCATCATCAAAACCAAACTTCCCATTAAACCCCCTGGATTTGCGCCTCACAGCTCAATTATTACCACCAATCTATCCAATTCAAGTCCATAACCCTAATTCAGATACTACTAATCAAATTTTCTCCTGTTCCTAGAGAGAGAAACTCAGAGAGCTAATCGGAGAAGGGATGGCAATACTGTACGCGCTGGTGGCGCGTGGATCGGTGGTTCTGGCGGAGTTCAGCGCAACCACCACCACGGCGAACACGATCGCGCGCCAAATCCTGGAGAAAATCCCTGGTGACAACAACGACTCCAACGTTTCGTATTCTCAGGATCGATACATATTCCACGTCAAACGCACCGATGGCCTCACTGTTCTCTGTATGGCCGACGATACTGCTGGACGTAAGCTTCTGAAATCGTATTTACTTATCTGAATTTTGATGATTTATTATTCAGCTTCTTTTTCTGTATGGATCTGAGATTGCACCGCGTGTTGTGTTCTGTTTGGATTGTGATTGATTGCTCTGTTCAAATTTGTATGATTGTTTATTCCAATGACTAGAATGAATACTTTTTGACATATTTGTTTGTTGAGATTATGCAATTCAATGTGGAGAATAAACTCAATGTAGAGAAACATTTATGGATTTGTATTTGGAGCCTCAGCTTTTACCTGTTTGACCAGGTTGTTTTGGCCTTTAATGTTTACTGACTAGTAAACTTCAGGTTTTTTGGACATGTAAAACAGTTTAAATGCTCAAAAAAGAAAATAAAACAGAAAAACAGTTAAATGCAGGATTATAAACTACTTACATACTTGCTCGCGTTTTTGTGATTTGTGTGAGCCAATGGCTGGAGCAGTCTTTACTCTGGTGCTCATTGCCTGTTTGCTGTTGCGATGGGTGGCTAAGACTGCTGGAAGTATTCAGTACCTGGCTTCTATAGATTTCAGGTAGAGCAAAGAGGACTGTGGAGAAAACCTGGAAGTTTATGTCTATGCATAAAGCTAGTGTGAGGAGAACCATATGCGTTATAGTTATAGACATCGTATGTAGTAGGTGAAGAACATTGTAATTACACCCTGTGTATTATGATCTGGATCTTCAGCTTATGGATCTTCTAGCTAAAAAGAATTAGAAATTGCTGATTGAAGACTTCATGATTTTTATGACCTGCGTGACTCATCCCCCCTTCATCTTCTAAAATCTGTGCAGGGAGAATTCCTTTCGCATTTCTTGAAGACGTTCATCAAAGATTTGTAAGGACTTATGGGCGGCGTGTGTTGTCTGCACAAGCTTATGCGATGAATGATGAATTTTCAAGGGTCCTTAGTCAGCAAATGGAATATTACTCAAATGACCCAAATGCTGACAGAATAAACAGACTGAAAGGAGAAATGAGCCAGGTGATGATTCACTTCTAACATATCAGAGGGAAAAAGGAGATATAGTTTTAGCATCCTCTTTTAGATTCTACATGCATGCCAAATTCTAGTTGCACTGGTGCGAGCCGGTGGGTTTCCTAGAGCTTCTGTGTTGAAGATGATAACTTTATTTCCCTAAATAGATGCTTATTTGCAGTTGCAACTGGGTAATGCTCCAGATATTTCATTTAGTGTTCTGTGATTCGGTTGAGAAAGTAATAGTTTGATGCATCATACCTCCGTTGCTGAAGTAGTTGGGAATTTTGATTTATTTGCAATAAGATTCTTATGGAATATGGGCTTTTTCACATGCTGTTATTGTGCTTCTGATATCTAAAAACAGTATTCATTCATTTAACAGGTGAGAGATGTCATGATAGAGAATATCGATAAAGTCCTGGAACGAGGTGATCGGTTGGAGTTGCTGGTTGATAAAACTGCAAATATGCAAGGGAACACTTTAAGGTTCAGGAAGCAGGCTAGGCGTTTTAGAAGCACTGTGTGGTGGAGAAATGTCAAGCTCACGTAAGCATACTGAACACTCCTGAAACAATGTAGAACTCCTGTTAAAAACTGCTGATCCTATTAAGCGTGATTGCATGAGTTAGTCATAGTCATATAACTTGCTGATTGATATGAAATTTATCATGTTGATTATTGGGCATGTCCCTGTCATTTTAAGATACCAATTGCAGCACTTGAAAGTACATTATTTCCCTTGACACTAAAGCTTCTCTTGGTCATAACTTCGGTCAGCATTAGTTTATTTGATAAAATGACTATCTTTTTAGTGGCATGGTCTCTCTTCCACTTGTAGTGATGATTGGTTTTTCCACAGGATTGCTTTGATATTACTTCTCCTGGTAATTGTATATGTGGTCATGGCTTTCGTCTGCCATGGTCCTGCACTTCCATCGTGTTTGAAGTGAGGATCCCATCATGTCCATCTGGTGGCCTTCTCCTGGTACCCAGTTGTGTACTTTCTTCCTGTGCATTATTTTTTGGAGAGCTCTTGCAATGTTTTGTATCTGCAGCGAGAAGTTGATATGTTGAAAGCCTTCTCCCTTGATTTGCTGGTTTTAGATGTCAGTTGGTGTTAAGCTTTCTCTGGGGTTCTACTCTGGTGGAACAGCTGATACTCTCCGGTGATCATTATTTTCTGTTATTTATTTGTGTGATATGATATGGTATCTACGTCTTTACTTCATTTAAAACAAGAATTTACGTCCATGTAAGCGGGGTAAATGTCTAATCATCTTGTTGGTTTCTGAACAGTTTCAATGGTTTGTTGAAGTTAAATTCACAGTGAAAGTTTAATTTGAATCTGCAGATCTTTAGTTTTCTAGTATAAAACTGCTGATAGTGTGTCTATGGTGGGTAATAAGACCTCGGATTCTTTACCATCATCATAACTGATGTCTATCTGATTTCCCCAGAGAAGTTCTTAAGGACAACAAATTCTCTTTTTTATTCATTGGCCATGGAGCATGAATAAGAGCTTCACTGCGTAATGTCCCTTTGAATAATTCTTGTCCCATCATGTGGCATTTGTGTTTTTACCTATACAATATGTTTGAGCGTCTGAGGTCTTTATCTAATTTTATTATGATCATATTATAAGTTTCTTGAGTGAGTATTATCCGAATGTATGCATGACAATTTTGAGGCCGGTATTGAGATGGTTGAACAGCCTAAGAAAGAGCAGGTGAGGGCTTGTTAATTGCCTTTTTCTAGAATTCAGTGATGCATATGTTATATATAGAGCTGGGAGCCTGAGAAGTGACACTGTAATCTCTAATTGTTAAGGATGGAGGTCTTATTTTTATGCTTTAGTTTATGAATTCTTATTAGAATGATCAATTGACATATCTGGGGGAATTTGTATTGGAAGGAGTGAGTTATTCGTCTTTTTCTTTACAAGTTGTTGAATTTAAGATATTTTCTGTCTTGTGATGTACCTCTATGAGCTGGTGGTGGCTATTGGTTCGAGAAATAGGGTTGGATCACGAGTAGGTGTATTCTTGGTCTTGGTTGTGGTACACTGGTCCCGTTTCTTATGTACTCCCTCTGTCCTAGATAACTTCATACATTAGGTTGACGCGTAGTTTCAGGTGAAAAGTTGAAGTAATGATAAAAAATGAAAAATGTGTGAAAAGTCGTAATTTTAGTGGCAAAATGTGTAATTTGTATGTAAATTTGAGATTGTTTATTTTATTTGTTATGTGTGGGGTGCTTCTTTTTTTAGTAATGTATGAAGTTATATAAGACGGCAAAAAGACAAATGTATAAAGTTTTGCGGGACAGAGGGGGTATCCTAGATGGATGAGCTGATTCAAAATCTGGTTTATCTAAGCTGGCAAAGATGTAGTAGTATGAAAGTTTCCCAATTTCTTTTTATATATAATTTCCTTTCTCTGTATTAGAAGATCAGAAAATTTGCTTCGATTTTGTTAACTTTGTGGTTCAGTTTATTCATCGTAACTTCATTTTCGTTCGGCCCTTCCAGAAAACAGTTAAGTATGTCAATGTTGCATTTCATATTAATCAAGCAGAATCTCCAGAGGTCTTGAGCTGAACACTCTCATTCTTTTGCATTGGCTGGTAAATTTGTGCATTTACAATCACAAGAATATTTGGTGGAAAATAGATATATCTGTACTGTGGACATGGTTCCAAATTAGGTCTGTGAAGTGTCCATGTGCTTGAGGTTTCATAAGCAAAAGCCAATATAAGCAGTCTTCTTCACCATTAAATTCCTGTGTTCTTCTGTAGGATGATGAATGTGACTATCATGTACACATGGTACCATATCCACCTTTAAACTATAGAAACTCGAATAAAGAAAGAAAAAGAAGATATATATGCGCCAACAAAAGGTAGAGATTTGCAAAACTACTCAGCAAGGATTAGAACAGTGTTGAATGATTGGTCGAGCTTTGTGCACTCAAAAATCCAAGGGCAAGATGATGATTGGGTTTTGCTGGCTGTTGTTTGCACCCTGCCCAAGTCACATGCAGTAGTTTATCCTCCCTTTGTTGTTTTCTTTACGTTTTCTTGTATATACCTACCTATCTACTAGGGCTGCTCATTTCATCCGTATCCGTGGATCTGGTCCGTTTATCTGCATTTACGGATCGGATAATGGATACGATTTTTGCCTATCCGTTATGAACGGATAAAACGGATAAATCCGCCGGATATCCGTTATCCGTTTTTTTAAAAATAATTTACAATTATACAGAAATTCAATTAGGTCACCAACAAAACACACACTTCGTCTTCTGCAAACGTCTCACTCTCTTCCAATACCAATACTCAGCCGCTCTCTGACTCTCTCTCAGATCGGAATCGCCGATCTTCTTCCTGTCTTTGCAGTTCGCACTTCCTCTTCTTCTCGTGTCTCTGCTTCGTCTTCCTCTTCTCGTGTCCCTGCTTCAATTTCCTTCCTCCGCCGCCTCTCTGCTCCGATCTCCTCCCCTCCGATCTCCGACTTCTTGACTCCGACTTCCAGGTTTGGTCCACCGTCTTCCGCCTACGACTTCTGTTTTGTCTGATTTGGTCCCGCAGATTCAAATTGCACTTTCTCTCCTTTTTCTTCTTTATGTTGTTCTCCTAAAATGGATTGTTTTGTTGTTGTTGGGGACTCTTCTGTTGTGCAAATGTTAAAAAATGGAGTAGTTTTTTTTTTTTTAAATTAAGTTTCATGGATAACGAATATCCGCGAATTTATCCGTTATCCGGCCCGCTCTGAATGGATCGGATAACGAATAGACATTTTAGTTATCCGTTTGACCGGATATCCGGTCAAACGGATCGGATATATTCGTATCCGTCCGTTGCGCAGCCCTACTATCTACTACTCTATGGTTCTGTATAGGTGTCGGTATTGCCATGTTGTGATTAGATTGATTAAAGACCTTGAATATTTACCGGAACTCGTATGTTAACACTTGAACTTCAATCAACGCACATCATCCGAAGGGTATCATGCAGCATTTGCCATGAAAATGCAGTCGTAAACACTTGATGGTTAACAGGAGTGCTAGTGAAAGACTAACTTTTAACCATGTTCTGTAACATCAATAATGGATTTGTGATTGAAGAACTAGACAAATACTGGACAACTAAACATAAAAGAAAGACACTATCTTTGCCCGTATGAGATAGCCCACTGCAACTTCCAGTCTCACAAGTTGGCCTTGTGCCCTGTTTGTTGATGTCCCCACTCACTAACTACAAAATTACTAGTTGCCCTTCAATGTGTGCCTAATTATGTTCGGGCTGTTTGGTAGCGATTAAAATCATGAATTTAAATGTTTTTAATCAGGTTTATGCGATTATAATTGATTGCCGAATAATTTAGGTATTCTTAACCAGGTTTACGCGATTATAATCGCTTATTGAACAATCTCCTTATAATCTATTGATGCTTCTGTTGTCTAAATTTTACTAGTACTGCCACGTAATTATGCTTTTACAAACTTTTGCATGAACCATATTTTCAATAGATGAAATTAACATTACATTATGTTTAATCTTGAATATTGTGTGCTTTATATAAGTGCATACCCATGTATAAATATTTATATCTAAATATTTGATGTTGATCTTGTATAGTGAATACACGGACTTTGAAAAGAAAATGTCTCTTTAATGGTCTACAACACTATACAAGTAGACAACACTATACATAGTATATTTGTATGTTAGAGCATGAAAACTTGTTTACCTCACAACGAACATATAATGTCGTTTAATGTTTAATTAATTCTATATGTTGAGCAGGTTCTCTATTTCTCAATAATACGTAATGTCACATATTGTTCGGAACCAAGTATGATTAAAACGAATACTCTGTATCACAATAGTTTATTACGTTAACACCTTGTACTCGTATTCTAATGGGACCTGTCGACATGCATGACCACACAACAACTGATTTAACCTCACACAAGGCCACATCAAATTACCCAGACATATTCACCTGTAAGGTATCATCTTCACATGCAATCCCCTTTCCTCTGCACAAACTTACAAAACATCCACCTTGCAAACTCTCAATCATTTTTCACTCTCTAGTCTCTTCCAGTCAATCACCACCTCACTTCCCCTTTATATACTTCACCATTCCTCCTCACTAATCCATTGTATTCATTCCTAGTTTCCTACTCTTAAAACTGAAGTCCAACCCCTTAGCCATGGCCGCAAAAACCGCCATCTTCATCCTCTCCCTCCTCTTCCTCGCCACATTCTCCAACGCATGCGGCTCATGCAAGGGGTACCCTACCCCTAAGCCAAAGCCGACCCCCATGCCAAAGCCAACCCCCATGCCAAACCCTACCCCTAAGTTACCCCCGGTTAACCCTTTCTGCCCCCGTGACACGTTGAAGCTAGGCGTGTGTGCTGACCTTCTCGGTGGACTCGTGAACTTGGTTGTCGGAAGTCCTCCTTCCGGCGACAAATGCTGCCCTTTGCTTGAAGGGTTGGCAGATTTGGAGGTTGCGGCTTGTTTGTGCACTGCCATTAAGGCTAGCGTTCTAGGGATCAACTTGGACGTGCCTCTTGCGCTTAGCGTACTCTTGAGCGCTTGCCAGAAGACCGTCCCTGATGGATTCAAGTGTGTATAGAGATGCTATGGAAGTTTAGAAATGTTGTTGATGGAGTTTACTACTGGTTTGCTCTTGTGTTGCATGGAAAGTGATATTGGTTTAGGAGTTTGAGTTTGGTGCGTCTCAATTAATGTTTTGGTTGTGTTTCAATGTAAGTTGATTTGATTTTTGTTTTGGTAATAAATGCAGGGCAAGATTGTTTGTTTGCCCTGTGTGTGTTTTTCTTCTTGGTAGTAAAAAAAAAAAAAGTAATTTGAATTAGAGTGTGGTGTCATGTGAAGGTTTAGTCCTATTTAAAATTAAGATTAACTTGCATATGTTAAATGTTGCCGACAACTTAAATGATGTGTATCTATCTCATGAATCACGTGGATAGAGTATATTGGTAATTATCATCGTATTAATCCTGTATTTATATCTGAAATCAAAATGTAACAATTTATCGAATATTGAAAATCAACATTAATTAATACTTCCTCCATTTTAGAAAAATTGTTACATTTTATTATTACTGATCGTATGGCGTTTGGCAATTCTTTCTTAACGATATTAATAAATAAATTATTAAAATTATATAATGAAAATTTAGTAATTAAATTTTTATTCTATGATTTTATTAAGTTATTCTTATTATCGTTATGAGTAATTTGTAATCAGCTCAAAACGATTGATCGATCCAATCAAAATGTATCACTTTTTCTGAAATTGAGGGAGTAATTGGAAAGACGGACATACGACTATTGAAAATCAGGATTAATTAATACTTGGAAAGACGGACATACGGCATCAACTTAATTAAGACGAACATTTTCTTAATTTGCACTGTCAAAATAATTCTTTTGTTTAAAATTAAATGCAGCTCTAATTTAAAATCCAATCTTCTTGCAGTTCCTTTCTGTATTATTTGTCCTTTTCTCTTTTTTTTTTATCTTTTCCAACTTTTTATCGTTGCTAAAATTTCAGTGTGGTCCAGATGAATAATAACTTAGATTGAAGCTTTATCAAATCCGGCCCTAAGCCCATGCAGAATATTCAATATCATGTTAGCAATAGGGTGTTAAAAATATAAATAACGGTATGTTATAAAAAATTAATACTATATGATTTTATTTCAAATAACATTTTTACGTTTTTAAAGTGATAGCTACGTATACTATTTTATTAGGAAACTAAATTTAAATTTTATACATAAATCTTTTATTTTAATATATATTGCTATTTGGAGTCAATTTTGAAAATTTCTAGGAAAAAAGGTACATTAAACGTGTCAGTGTTTTTTGATGCAAATGCAAACTAAGTTATTAAAATCGGTTTTTTTCCGATTAAACTCGTTGGTGAAATTTGTTTTCCTGCCTCTTGATGCTTGTGCTTTATTCTTGACACACCTTTGAGAGACATATCATCAAACTCGATGATCATCAATACCTGCTTAAAACATTCATTAACTGGGTTAAAACCATAACAACTCTCATCGAAACTATCACATTGGTACTTAAAAACAAAGAAGGAACATACAACACAAGCTAAAAACAATAACATTGATGTTTAAAACCATAACGGTGCATCTTAAAACTATGACAAAGCAGGAACATGCAATACAAATTAAAAACAGTAACATTGATAAATAAAACTATCACAGTGTCTCTTAAAACTATAACAAAACATTTGTAAAAAATTAAATCATAAATATTTCTCATAAGCTAAAACACTAACATTGATGATTAAAACTACAACAATAGGTCTTAAAACTATTACATATTCGCTAAAAACAATAACATGCATAAATATTTAACATAAGCTAAATATAGTAACATTAATGCTTAAAACCATATCAGTGCATCTTAAAACTATAAGAATGCATCTTAAAACGATAACAAGCACGAACATGCGACGCAAGCTAAAAACAGTCAAATTGATGATTAAAACTATAACAATGCATTTTAAAACTATAGCAATGCCTCTTAAAACAATAACAAAGCATTTGCAAAAAATAAATCATAAATATTTCACCAGAGGGTAAAAACAATAACGTTGCTACTTAAAATTACAATATTAGGTCTTGAAACTATAACATATGCGCTAAAACAATAACGTTGCTGCTTAAAATTACAATAATAGGTCTTGAAACTATAACATATGCGCTAAAACAATAACAGACTGAAACATTCAACAACAAGCTAAAACCGTAACAATGATGCTTACAACTATAACACCAACTCTTAAAACCATAACAAAACACCATATAACATGATTCGATTTTCACTGTACGAATTTTCAGATCTGAAACTAGATCTGGTTTCAGATCTGAAAATATCAGAACGTAAAATCAACGAAAATCGAAAAATAAAAGGTCAAATTTCACTTACAAATGAGATTTTAACGAAAAAAGCGAGATGAATTTGTAGATTTGAACCTTTTAGCAACTAGATCTGAAAATCCGGTGGAAATCCGGCAAGATTCGGCAGAAATTCGGCGAAACGGCGCGTGTGAGATAGAGAGAGATTGAACGGAACGATTTGATTGTCGACGTGTTGGAGCACCATAATTTCCGGCGGAGGATATGATTCCGGCGAAGGATATGAAGAGAGGGGTGGATGTTTCTCTCACTAGAGCTCTTGTAGAGAGAGAAAGATAGTTGAGTTGTATGATTTTTGTGAGAGTGTTTTGTTTATTTGAGTATTTATATCAAAAGCTACTAACCGGTTTGTAGTGATTCTGACCGGTTCTCTATTGTATAAACCGGATTTTCCTAGTCTATAAGAAAATCTTCTCTTTTACTATACTTACTCAGAAAGAAATCATTCGACAAAATACAAATTATCTGTAATAAAATGAAATATCCGTACATAAGCTAAAACAAGAGGTCAAGTGGCAGAAAAACATAAGTTCAAAACGAAATATCTAGGCTAAGAAGATGTCATTTTCTTCTTGACTTGACAGCTCCCGAATGTCGATCCTCCTCACCACCTCAGCCTGAAATCGTAAAGTGCATACCATGAGTTATGGATGAAAAATTACGCATACTACAAAAATGGTGACTAACATATCACTCACATATAGTGGCTAACATACCACTCATATTGTCCTAAAAGCAGCTAAGACAATGGTGACTAACATATCACCCAAGTTCAGTTTGACATATAATGGCTAACATACCACTCACAAATAAATCACAAACAAATAAAGAAGAACGATCATATTATCACAAATAAGATACGAATATATACACTAACCTAGATATGATTTCGTCTATATTCAAGCATGTGATATGACCTTTCAAATAATCGAAAGTTCAACATCCTCTCAATGGTCATGTCAAAATCCTCATCATCCATTTCTTTCCAGCATTGGTTTTAGCCATGTTTGCATCTTCATTGGCCTTCATTTTTGTCTCCAATGCTATATTGAAAGTAGAAAAACCCGTCCACATGTCTGCATAGGAGAGCGTATCGCAATTTCTACATACATATAAAAACCTAGGTTAAATATTAATTGTGCTAAAGTAACTACAAAATATAGTTTACATGTTAGAAATGAAATCAATACTACAGAAGATGAAGTATACTTATTCGGCAGAACTCCAATGATACTCCAATGAATCGGATGGAGGCGGCTATGGTGTAGGCGATGGTGGAGGAGACGACGAAGGTGGAGAAGTCATCCTTGAAAAATCCAATAATAGCTTTTATATTGTAGATTAAAATAGTAGTAATTCACAACAAGTCAATACGAGCAAATTATACTACAACCAATTCCAATTCCTGGCTATAATTGCATTGTTAATTATAATACGTTCCAAATTTCATGAATTACATGCATTTTACATTTGATTTTTTTTAGCATTTCAATTATACGAATTATAAATTATAAATTACGAATTACCAATTTTTATACGAATTACCAATTTATATTCCCATCGAATTATATGAATTACCAATTACCAATTTTTATACGAATTACCAATTCATGTATTATATTCCCATTACAATTACCAATTTTGTATACGGATTATAAATTATAAATTACATGCATTTTACGAATTATACGATCCAATTATACTACAACCACTAAAATCACTAAATCTAAATGGTCTCCAAATACTCAACCAAATCCTACAAACATCAATATACTACAACCACTAATCCTAATACATATACAAAAACATCAAACTAAATACCATACGTACTTACAAACATCATACTAACAAATCAATTTTACAATAAATCAATCAATTGCAACACTACTTAATATAAGCTATATTAGCTAGTAGATGAGTTTAAAAACATACAATTGATCGAAATTAGCAAAAATTCCAATTTCAAAAAAGTAAGGATTTAGACTAATACCTTCAATTACGGGAAAAATAGCCGAAGAAAGATGAAATTGAAGGGCCACCCGAGTTCCTTGTTGAAAGAGCTTCGAAAATAGTCCAAGATTGGCCAGAATGGTCGAGTTTTGGTCGGACTTTGAAAATGGCGAAATTGAAAAACGGGAGAAGAAGAAAACAGAAGCAGAGAAGAAATGGGGAAGAAGAGGCTGCTTCCCGTATATCTATCCGTCGCTATATGGATAGCTATCCGTTGCTATATAGCGACGGATCAGCTATCCGTCGCTGGTTTTATTTTTTATTTTTTTTTTACTTTTAACGATGGATAATCTATCCGTCGTTAATTTTGTACTTTCCTTTTTTTTAAAAAAAAAAGTCAACAAAGACTTAATGACGGATAGGGCGAAACGCCCTACCGATCCATCGTTAAGGTCCGTCGCCCCTTTCCGTCGCTAAAGCCCAGTTTTTTTTGTAGTGATAATACATGTTGGATTTTTTTTGTAATTAAGTAAAATCTAATTACATATATATTACAGATGAGTTCAATTTAACTTCAATTAAATACGCAATTACATAACTCCAATAGTTGTCCACTTATATATATACTAAAACGTCAGAACACGCTACGCGTGTTATTGTGGTATCTACTTACAAATAATTGATGAAATATATGAATGTAACTAATATCGTTATTTTTGATAATGGATTGGCCTTTTTTTCGAGTTGATTTAGGGTTCAGGTTAGTGCGAATTGGTCTGTTTTAATTCAATTGGAGACGATGGAGAAAAAAGATTAGTTATCCTTGTTTTTTACGATGAATTGATTTGGTTGGGGATGAATTAGGCTTTGAAAGTTAATTGGAGAAGTCATTGAATTTTTTTGAATGATGAATTGATTTTGTTAGGGTTGCATTAGGGCTTGTAATTTAATTGAATTAAATAAATTATTTTTTGTAACTAAAGTCTAATTTACATACTTAACATTAGTATATATTTGTACTAAACATGTGATTTTTGCTAGATCACGTTTCTCGTAAAAACTTCACAATGAAGTATTAGTTAGAATATGTTTAGGATTCAATTGTTATTAGAAGTACTATAGTTACAGTTATTGAAGACGTATATGAAGACAAGTAATATTTCTGATAATTTTTTTTTCAAGTTGAATTAGTGTTTAAGTTGATATGTTTTAATTTAATTGGGTAAGATGGAGCAGAAGGATTGGTTATTGTTGTTTTTTAATGATGAATTAATTTTGTTGGGTTGAATTAGGGTTTAAAATTTAATTTGAGAAAACATATTAGTTTTTTTTAATGATGAACTGATTTTGTTGCTGTTGAATTGGTGTTTAAAATTTAAATGGAGAAGGAATATTAGTTTTTGCTATGATACATTGATTTTATTGAGATTGGATTAGGGCTTGTAATTTGATTTAATAAAATAGATTATTTTTGTAATTAAAGTCTAATTATTTACACATATATTACAAATAAGTCCAATTTAACTTAAATTAAGTACTCAATTGCACAACTCCAATATATACTTGGCCACTTATATATATGTACTAGAAATTACGTCACATGCGTAGCGTGTGAAGCGTATTCTGGTCTTGCTCTATGATTTACTAAGTTATATTTGATCTGTCTCTGTACAATTTTACAGATATCTATGTAAACTTGTGATTAATTGTCAAAGTTGTTAATATTATAACAATGTATTACAAAATGTATTGTTCTCAATCGTAACGAAAAAGTTTATGTTTATATATTGCCTAATCTTAGCTTTGATTTCGTAAGATCTCTATGTATACAACATTTCTTGTCTTCGTGTGGTCATCGAAGTCTCATCAGAAGCGCCTAATCAATACCACGATCACGATGATCTCAGCGCTCTTGACAACAAGAACATACAAATCCATGTGAGAAAACTGATTGTGGCAAATAGATCTCAACCCTTTATAGCGTTGTCCTTGTGCCTTGTTTATCGTCATTGCAAAGCCAAATCTTATGGGAAATTGCTTCCTCGTGAAAGTTATTGGACATCTGAGATTGTCCACTGTTCCCTTTAATATATAATGTCAGATGTAGTTCAAATCCTATAATAATCACTCTCTTTTTTTAAACGTCAAAATTAATCATGTATTGAACTATGCGTTTACCCGAGCATAAGCTCGGGGATTACAACTCCAAATATCAAATACAAAAACTATCGAATAAATAGTACCGTTACAACCTTAATAGTATTACAATTTTCAAGATGAAACAAAAGAGAGCCTACCCAGCCCAGTTGAGAAAAGATCTGAAATCATCACCAAGATTCATCATTTTTTTTTGAAGAATTAAAGATTTCATTAACACCAAAAACAGAAATGCACAAGCAATGCATCTGTTACAAATTACATAACCATAAGACTTGCAACACCTAACCAAACATAAAGAACAGAACTCAGTATAAGAGAACTCGGCTTTTGAAATAGAAGAAGGAAAAAGTACAACCAAACACGTCAAACAAACTTCTAAAAAGATTCATCATAATGTAGTGACATATTCTTCTTTTATTCTAGAACCACAATGCTTTCCCCATGACCCATGTTACAAAATTCCTTCGCCAAACATCACTGAGTCTGAGACCAAATAGTTAACCAAATCCTTTCAATCAATTCCATAACAAGATGGTGAGCCAGAATCCTATAATCCTTTAAATCGATGTTAAAGAAAATTCAAATCGATTTTAAAGACAACAAAATACTTACTTACATTAGAAATCGATCGAACCCATGACTGGAAGTAAACAGCTGGAGAAAAGCTAAAATCCCGAGGCAAGTGCAAGATTAGCTTCAGGGATATGTTGAAACTCAACAGATGAGATCGATAGTCACTCCATCCGCTCCAAGCAGAACCTGTTTAATCATTCCAACTGGCCAAGCAAACTCTAAATCCATATCGTTGAGACTTGAGGTAAAGCTTCAGCACACCTGCACACCACCACGAGAAGAGGCGAAGCCGAGCGGCTCCTTGGTACCCGAGAAGTCTCATTCATCGATTTGGGTAAAAGGAACCAGATTTTCGAGAAATTCAGATCGAAACTCTGAAAATCAACAACCATTCTTCGTGGGGTGGGGGTACTTCGGAAGTATTGAGGAAGGTGGTGGGGCGGATTATGGTGGCGAAGAGTAGGGAGAAGGTGGATAGAAAGGTTTTGAGACATGGAAAAGAGAAAGGGGTGAATCCTCCATATTTATGTGGTTTAATTATACCGTTGTGAAGCTCTAATCAAGATGAAAATTTTGACATAAATTGTTTCATCAATTGATTTGTCTAGGGGATGTTGATATGGAAATAATATTTGGTGGAGAAAATAGAAGAGGGTGAAGAAGAAGAAAGAAAGTCTCGTGATATGATTATCACAAATTATCACAAAGGATCACACGCGCTCAAATAGTGAGGCTGGGAGTTTTCAAAGATTTCTGAAAATTTGTACTGGAAATTGTGAAATTGGTTTCCAATTGAAGTCTCTCCACGCGCCTTAAGAGTTTGGTTATTATATTAAAAAAAACTAGAATTGCGACACACACTACGCGTGTGAAGTGTATTATAAATCTAGTTAAAACACACTTATATTAAAAAGTATCCACGGATATGAATATCATGGAGTCGGGGTCTCCTTCTTGAATTCAACTTAATTAAGACTATTACCAATAGGTCATTGATACGACCATGAATAGTGGCGGTTGTGATCCACGAGTGGAATGACGATGAATAAAACTTTTTTATTTTCTTCAAAAACATATTTATACCATATTATAAGAGTGTTTAGTAGTTGAAATTTATGAAATTGCATTTATAAATATATATTTTTAATTAAGATTTTAAAAATCATAAAATTTAAAATGGTCGAAATATAGTTAAGAGTGGTCTGTATTTGTAGAGGACGAAAAAACATGAAAATCAGTATAATTTTTATATTTTCATATCTTATATTTTATTCATTATGAATGGAAGAAAAGAAGAAATTATGAAGAAGTTATAAAAGGAGAAAGAGGAGGAAAACATATTTGATGAGATGAGAGAGACAGTATTTTGAAGAGAGATAGATATCGTAACGTTCACGCGCTTCACTATTGAGACTGGGACTTTGCAAAAATTCAGAGAGAATTGAACTGTCAGAACAAAATTGAGAAATAATCGTATTTCCTCCACGCGCCTTTTGTTTCGTTATATCATCTATATCATATATTAAGCCAAAAAGGATTTGAGTCATTCTAGGCTATCCACATCATTTAATTAGTTGTCAAAATCCTATTCTCTGATTGGTCAATTCATTTACTTGGTTGTTAAATTATTTTGTTTTGATTGGTCTAATTTTGCTGATGTGGTATGATCTGGACAAAGTCAGAGCCTTCAAACTACGTTTTATGTAGAAAACGGTTCTCTATTTTGGAAGGTAGCATTTCAACATGTCATTTATTTGTTTAATTGTCTTAAACATGGAAAATAGATTTTTAACCATAAAGACAACATTTTGTGTTACTTCTCACGTATTAAAGGTAAGGTGATGCAATTTGATAAAAAATGAAATATTTATGCGATGTTCTAGACTTGGTTAAGGTGTCCTACATAATCATGTCAACAAATATTGCATTATATTTGAATTGTGAAATTGCAATTTCGACTTTAGAAATTCTAGGAGGGACGTCTCCTATAAATTTGTCGTGTATCATGCACTCAAATTTGCCATGTATCATAACTGAGAAGATCGAGTTGGTTTTTAAATTCACTCAAATTTGGTCATCATACATGCAGAGTTTAATTCGTGGACAACTTGAGCCATTTTAAAATGTCCACCTCAAACAATTATGTGGCAAATTCTTATATTGTGATTGGTCCATTATTTAGCTGACTGTTAGATTCTTTTGTTCTGATTGGTCAAGATTTTAAATCCTGGTGATGTGTTATGATATGCACAAAAGTGCAATTAAGCAAACATTCTGAGTACAAATTTAATTCTCTGTTTTGTGCTAAACGTGAAAATTTTAATAGACCATAATAACTCAATTCTATAAATTTAATTCTCTGTTTTGTGAGAATTTTTAAGGAAAGTTGACAAATTCAGATCTTAAAAAATACTGTATTAATGAGGATCTAAATTAGTTTAAACCATTCTAATCACCACGTCCAAAAATTCAACATTTTACATTTGAATATCTCCTAAATATATATCACATTCAGTAATCCCCAAGTTTCATTCATTCACTCATATCTGCAGCCTGCAGGAAGAGAAGTGTAGACTGTAGAGTTCGGAAAGGCAATTGTTCACTCATATATAACAAGTCGATTGTTGACTGATGATCAATTGTTAATGATGATGAGTCCAACTTCAATTTTGGGAAAATATGAGTGGTGAAGGGTCATTCTAGATTTTGATAATTTCAGTAGTAATTGGTTTAATTGAGTTGTGCAAATTTAATTGACCGGATTTTAAGTGAGTTTTAACTGATGAATAGTAATTAAATTTTAATTGAGTTGTAAAAATTTATGTTTAGTAAAGTGTCAAAACTTTATCATAAAGTTTGAAATAGACGTGTATTAATGAGATACATGAGAGACGGATTCATATTCTTATGCATATGTATAATGTTTTATACAATATCAGTAATGTTTTATGAGTGAACATTTTATATCATTTTTTATGTATATGTATATCACCGATGTTCTTAATAAATTCTCTAATATTTTTTTATATCACAGTAATGTTTGTCCGTCCCTTTCAGTTTCTCCATAAGACCGTTTCTCAGGAGACTTACTCAAACTTTATAGGTGAAAGCTATAAAAATTGTGTCTGGGAGATCATGTGGAGATTTTAATTGAGTTCGTTTCATCAAAATTGGTAAGAGTCCAACTAAAAAAATGACAATTCAAACAAGAATGAACTGAAGACTAAATTTTAGTGGACGCTTAATGGCGTGCCAAGCAATTGTTAATTCTCCTTAAGTCCCTCACAGACAGATTTTCATAATGCCTCTATTTTATTTTAAAATTATTTTGCTGAGTAAGCTTCCTAACAGAACATCTATTCATAAGTTATCTATGGATTCACCTATGTTGTCACTAAAATTATTTATGTTATAGATAAAAACGTCTATGTTGTAAATAAAATGAATTTTTGGTATAAAACACCAATGTTGACAACATACACGTTTTTAATAATAATATTAATAATTTTATTAACAACGTAGGTCGGTCTTTAAATAAGCTATACTTTGTGCCATTTGTTTAGTTGCATTTTCTTATTCCCGTTACAGAACAAATGTCATGTCGTGTTCGTTCTGTACACCGGAGATTGAGAAGAAGTTGGAAACATAGTAATAAATCTTGATTTGAGTCTATAATTGTATTTATGTTGATTATAATATTTGGGTGCTTAATTTATTAATTAGATTAATTAAATGAACTAAGTAATGATATTTAATGTAAATAAAAGTAAGTTTGAGGGATAAATACATGTCGGGGGGGGGGGGGGGGGGGGTGGTTTGCATATATAGTATATAAAAGCAATACATGACATTTGTTGTGGTACGGAGGGAGTATATATTAAGTTAGAGTAATTCTCATGCAATATTGTATATAGTAAATATAAAAAAAAAAACGAACAAACAATAACATTATTACCGATAACGTTATTAATTAGATTTATTTTATATTCAATATGTATTTTTTTTCTTTCTAATTTCATGTTAAAATTATTCCAATCTGGTTTGCCATATGTCGAGAGAATTTGCTAAGTGGATATTTCATGTCGGTGACAGTGTTGATATCAAGATTCTCGATGCTATACTTATTTAAGAAATGAGTAATTCTATTTCAACCATTATGATATCAAATATATGTCATTATTGGAGCATTTAACCGATCCATCACTTGACTCAGAATATTTATGATCATCGATTTTTCTCTTGCATCGACTAATGTTGTAGTTGATGAGATTAATAATTAATTTGTTATGTCGAAAATGCCCGATGATTGTGTCAAGTACTCAAGTAGGGATATCATTACAAAGGTGAATGGTGTTGAGAATTGTCATGGGGATGTTTTCACACCAATTCTTGAGAGCTCAAGGTTCGATGGATGCATGTATGATCATGATGATGCAAAAACATATCATCGAGGCAAAAATGATATGTAAAATTAATGTAAGAAAAAAACTTTTTATTCTTATGATCATGATGATGATCCAATCTCAGGAGACCAAGTCCCCATTCAATTTTGATAAATGTAACATCATAAAGTTTCAGAGAGTTTAAAAGTATTGAGAATGTTACTTATACCATAGAGGTGCACCCTTATTCTCGGGAACCACCCAGAAGGACTCAAAGTTAGGCGTGCTTGCTCTAAAGCAATCATAGTATGGGTAGGTGATCCACTATGTATAAGAAGTTTATCTTTGCGCGCACGAGTGACAACAGGGTGCGCAGGAAAGAATATGCACGTGTTGGTTTTTGGGCCAACATATCATGGGAAAAGCATATTAGGAGTAACAGTGTTGGGCCTGACCCACATGGGGATGGGTGTTATAAATGGTATTAGGACCGAACAAATCGTAAACGTATAAGGGTAGACACTTGGTTAGGCATTGCACGTCGGGGATGTTCATAATTTAAGAGGGGGTGAATGTAATGTCTCAAATTTTAAAAAAAAATTAAATTGATAGATCGCTAGCATACCAGTATGGTGTAGTTTTATTTTTGAGAATTCATACATAAGAAATCCATAAAAGCATGCTTTCGTTGGAACAATATTATAAATATTGGATGAGGCATTCATATGTTCTCCCAGTGTGCAAAAAATGAAATGTGTGGATTTATGGGGTCAGAATATCACCCGAAGAGTAGTATATGGGTAACCGCTCTAGCCAACAATAGGATGAAACATTACAAGACCACCCATATATTGGTCTAATTTGCTATGACAATAAAGAAGAGCCAGTGACAGTATCTCACTTTCACGTCGAGATCCACCATCCTCACCTGTATTCACCCAATGTTACTTATATGTTGTATCTAGATTCACTATCACGAATTGACAATTTACTGGTCATAATGGGCACCCAAACCCTATCTAGAACCTTTTAGTTGAACATGGTCCGTACTAGATTCGAAAATGTAAAAACAGTCTTCGACCAAGATTTTAGGAATGGGTCGAATCGAGAGTTCGAGATCCGTTGTTAGATTTTTTAATAGAATCATACTTCTTTCTTGGATGCACAAATTATTATGAAACACATTACAAAATCCTAAAAAAACACAGTATTTCAATCGGGACGGGTTCTACTTTGTTCGTACCAACGTGCACAATCCCGTTTAAAATAATTATGTCCGGTTTAGGGTATCTGCTGGAAACTGTGTCATATCCATGTAACAAGACCAAGACACTACATCGATCGAGCCGTAATAGTTTATGTTAGTTTATATAATAATTTTTTGGTGCCCTCTCAACCGTCCGAATTTTTTTTCACCAAAACATGTCAAGAATAATACTCCCTCCGTCCCGGGTTCATCTTTCCGCGGGCCCGGGCACAAATTTTAAGAGAAAATTGAATAAAGTAGGAGAGATGGTGATAAAGTAAGAAAGATAGTGGATAAAGTATGACAAATAGTGAATAAAGTAGTAGATAGATTTTCCAATTTAAGGGATGAGAAGATGAAGTTGGGACAACCCAAAACGGAATGCGGGAATATGAAACTGGGACGGAGGGAGTATTAGTGAAAAAGTTTGGGGACCACCCAAAAATATTTCTACCGAAACATGTAAAGAATCATAATAGTGAAATCTATATAATACATTAATCAAAAAATATTTAGAGCCATTCTAGAGTGTTCAACTCAAACAATTATTTGGCAAAATAGAGAGCTCTTATTGGTCCATTTGTTTCCTTGATGTCCAATTCTTGAATTCTGATTGGTCAAAACATTTTTATTTTTATGATGTGTTATGAGTTGGCAGATTATTTAATCTCAGTTTGTATTTTTAGAAGACTAAATGGTTTGGATTCATAATCTACTTTCTCAGACCATACCCACCAATAAATGTTAATAACGGTCTCGGGTACTAAACGAGTTCAAAACTCAAATACACTGGAGGTTGCGTAAAAAGCTACGGTACCACTACAAGAATACTGGCAAATAAAGACGGATATTAGCGACGGATTCTATCCGTCGCTAAATAGCGACGAATCGCTAATCCAATCCGTCGCTAAATAGCGACGAATCGCTAAGGATTAGCGACGGATAGAGCGTTTTGCTATTCATCGAAACATTGCAAGCCTTTGAACCTGAATTTTTACAAATGACATTATTTTTCACTATACCCGTCGAGTATCGACGGGTCATTTACTAGTTACTTTATAGAGTAAGTCGAGAGACGGTCTTTAGATAATTTATTTAGAGGCGGAACCTATGTTGTCAAGAAAATTATCGATGATATTAATCAAAACACCTATGTTCTCAACATTGGTGTTTTTTCATATTACAACAAGACTTACTTCATTAACAACATAGACATTTTAATTAATAACATTGATGGTTTTATTGATAACATAGTCGTCTTTAGATAAGTTATCTAGAGACCGTCTCTCATGAGACTTTGTGTACTTTATAATACTGTAATACTTTGATTAGGATTTCTTATTGGTAGCTAACTATATGCACCTGTATATATATCACTTGAAGGGTCTTTTACAATATGTAAAAAGTGTCATGAGTTTAGTAAAAATTGTCCTACGTTTAACATGCCCCTAAGAGATTGATGAATGAGAAGGGAAAAATCCAAAAAAGGTACCTTAAGTTGTGTCATTTCCGAAAAAGGTACCTTTAGTTGGTACCGCCCGAGTTTGGTTCCTTAACTTTTAATTTTGTCCAATTTGTATACTCCGACAGTCTAATTTGACGGCCCTGTCAATTTTGACCGTTTTAGTGCGGGAAAATTTCGAAAAATGTACCTTAAGTTGTGACATTTCTGCTTTTGGTACCTTTATTTGTAACAGTCCGATTTTGGTACCTTTAAATGCATAATTGTCCAATTTAAGTACTCTACGACACGTGATTTAATATCACGACACGTGTCACTTTGCAAAATACTAAAATACGTTGCATTAAAATGTAAATACGGTAGATATTTGTTAATTTCAAATAGGTCCTATTTTATGGAAAAAATCAAAATTACCCCTGAGAATATGGACTATGGACTACCTTAGAAATTTAAAAATAAAACATAATTAAAGAAAAAGAAAAAATACATAGAAGCCTTGAGAGCTTCTTCTTCTTCTTCTTCTTCCATGGCAGTCTGCCATGGAAGCTCCATTGGTGAAGGGATTTCCCGCGTCTAAAGCTCCACCACGGAGCTTCCAGACGGCCATGGATCTGCCAGATCTGCCATGGCAGATGCTTCCATGGCCAATTCGAAATTGAGGGTGGAGGTGCGGAGGACATGGTGGTGGTCGTGGTGGAGTGAAGGTGGCGGCGGAGTGGGGTGGAAGGGCACCGGTGGAGGGGATGAAGCAACATGGCCATATTGAACTCCACACTTCACCATGGCCATGGATCTTCCAAGCTAAAGCTTCATGGTGAAGCTTTTGGCAGCAAGTTTCCATGGTGAAAATTGGGTTAAAGTCAATTTTTTTGTTTTCTTCCAAAAAATTTTTGCCTTCTTTTTAACTTTTCTTTCGATCCTTTTTTTTTTATTTCTACCTTTTTATTAATCTCATAATGGGGCTTTTTGAAACTTATTTTGATAAAATTGGGTTACTTCATAATTATCGAAAACAATATGGTTCAATTGACATTGACGAAAATTATTTTATTTGCAATTTTACCCATTAAAAATTAAAATTACAAGGTGACATGTATCGCTTGATTAAGCTGCCACATGTCACAGAGGTACCCGTATTGTGACATAATGTCAACTTAAAGTACCAAAATCGGACTGTCATAAATAAATGTACCAAAAGTGGAAATGTCACAACTTAAGGTACATTTTCTAATTTTTCCATTAAAGCGGTCAAAATTGACGAGTCAAATTGAATTTGACAGTATACAAATTGGACAAAATTGGAAGTTAAGGTCAAAAATCGGCAGAATAACCAAAGACATTTTTGAAATACGGCTTAAGATATTTTTCAGTTGAGAATCGGTAGGAAAATAAATCATTCCGTAGTTAAAATAACCATAGTGATACAACTCGCTAAAGCAAAAAAAGCACGACTTTAGCACTTTGACTCCAATAGAGACGGACAAACAACACCGAGTAACAGCAGCACTTTGTGGCCACGTTACGCCATTTTTTCTTATCGTGCGCCGGGAGAAAATACCGAAGAGACGAACAACAGAACAAACCAAATCGCTTTCATGGAATGAATCAATGAACGAATACCTTTCTGATCGATCTCAATTTCCCATTCATAAACCCTAAATTACTCTACAATCAGATTCCATCGTATTCTTCCTTCAAGCTCAATCCAGTGATAGGGAACTGATTGATCGATTTAGCTCCCTGTTCAAGTTGAATAAGACTGTGATCGATGCAGCAGAGGCCAAGTCCACCGAAGCACAGGCACGATGGGACTTCGCCTCTGCCTTTGGGGATGGATTGGAGTCCTCCTCCTCGTGTTTGGGTGTGTAATTTCTCATTCCGATTGATGACTGCTTTTTCGATTCTGCAAGTTTGTTTTTCATATGATCACCTATGGAGTATTGATCGTTTTAAGCATTTGGTGAATTTTTTATTTTAGTGTCGATTCTTAACCTTCGTATTGAGTATTTTATTATCTAAAAGACTGCTATCAGTATTAGTAGTAGTGTTGATTACTGCAAAGTAGCGCAGAAGGTAGAAATGTGCATATGTTGTAGTTTTGTTTCTTCAAATGTTTGCC
Source organism: Plantago major (assembly GCA_026545765.1). Taxonomy (NCBI): domain Eukaryota; kingdom Viridiplantae; phylum Streptophyta; class Magnoliopsida; order Lamiales; family Plantaginaceae; genus Plantago; species Plantago major. Next base: position 9,302,356 of record CM048840.1, read on the forward strand.
GCAAGTAGTTATAGGTTCTTGATCGTATTATTTTTTAGACTTCTATGTTGATTAATTAGCTCCGTGACGAGTCTTGTTAGTGAAACGAGTCAAGCGACTGTACTAATAGCAGTTTCCAAGTAGCTAGCTGTATTGATTTTTGCAAGTAGTTTAGATGGTGGAAAGGTGAATATTGAAGGGGCTGAAGGAACCTAAGAGGTATTTTGAGATAGAAGTTGAATACATTATGGCAGTATTCTTACTAACGTTGCTAAGAAGAATGTTGATACAAGTGTATGATGTGTGTTCTTCAGTTTTAGATGCTAGTAACAGTACAGTGGCTGGCTTTGTCGTCGAAATGCTATTTAGTAAGATAAAATACATTGGTTTTGAGCTGACTTGACTTTTGTTACATTTTTCTTTTGATGTGGTATTTTTCAGGCTGGGAGAGAGACTGTTTGGCCTCATGATCCTCGCAGCGGATGGAGTTACTGCGTCACAATACCTTCCTGGATAGTGCTTGCGAAGTCAAGAGATTCAGACCCGACAGTGGTATTTTACTTTAACTTGGAGGGATGTGTGTTGTTACGCTCTATGCTTACACATATGGTAGTTGACCAAGTAACTGGATTGTTGAGTTGACTTGGATTGCAATTGTACTTGCTATAGAAACTCTTGACATTGGTATAGCAGATTATATGTCGACCTAATCTATCAGAGGCCGAATTTGTGTATTTAAGAGTTTAAGCATTTTCATCTGTTGGTTAAATTATAGTATAATTTCTTCTGTACATGTATTTAATTTAATACCCTGTAAGCAAATCTGAAACCTAACTCTCTCAAGCCTGTATTGCTTTCTTGTTTCTTTGTGTGTATATGAGTGAATGGATGGTACTTCTACTGTGTTTGTTGTTATAAAAAGTTGAATATTATTATAGGGTTCAGATTGTTATTTATGGTTTATGGCAGTGTTAAATTTTCTCTTCATGTTGCACTTTATGGGGTATATGCAAGTCTTGACATTTTTAAGTGGCAGTATTACAGGGTTCAAGTTGGTTTACAATCACCGGAAGGAATTACTGTCACAAGAACTGTTTTAAGAAGATTCAATGATTTTTTGAAGTTGCAAGCTGCTGTAAGTTCGGGGTGTTTGTTGGAAATTGATGTTAACTTGCTTTTGGACGTTCCGGTTTGCTTGGAGATTACCTTACAGATTTTCTAAATCAGCATTTTTTATCAACTTCCAATTACAGCTTAAAAGATTATTTCCCCGGAAGAATCATCCACCAGCTCCACCGAAGGGACTCTTGCGAATGAAAACAAGAGCGATGCTAGAAGAGGTAATCGTTACATATCATGATTTGCGGAGCTTTAAATTTTTGGCACGATCTGTTGTGTAATTTTCTTACATGTACAACTCAATCTGATCATTAATTAATTGAACTAGTGTTAGGTAATCTACGATTTCCAACCTCCAATTTGTTTCTGAAACTATTTTTTTTTCCTTTGATTGTGTGGAGAATAGTGTTAACATAAAATGCGGCTTCATTATTTCTAGTGCACTTATAATAACCGAATGACTTTGTTTCTTACAGCGACGTAGTTCTCTGGATGAATGGATGACGAAATTGCTATCAGACATTGACTTGTCTAGGAGTGTTGTAGTTGCATCCTTTCTTGAACTGGAAGCTGCAGCTAGGTCATGTGAGTATAAACCATTTATATTTTCTCCTTACCCACCAACAAATAGAATCTAATCTCTCCAAGATATAACGTGTGTTTTTCGGACTTCTTACACCAGACACTAGTTCTAAATTTCTCTTACCGTCTTATCAGCATTTCAAGATGGCCAACCCAGTCAGGATTCATATGTTTCTGCGAACACAACGGGCTCATCACTTCCTGTTCAACCGAGTTCTAGCATATCTTTCGCCGATGGCAGTCCATCAGTGACATCAGAATATGGTAGTGATGTAGCTTATGAAACGTCTGAGATTGGTACCTCAAGTCTGGGAAGGGATAACAGCTCTGAAATTGGGTTAGATGATCCCTCTCTTGAGGATGAATTATCAAGCCCAATCGATAAGTTTGTCAAGTATGGCATGTCAAATATTGATGAAGGCTTGTCTATGGGGCATGCTATTCTTGAGCAGCTTGAAAGCTTGCCAAAGCATAAAGTGAATGCCAGGGATTACCATAGTAATTTGGATCGCTATGTGAACAATGGAAGTTCTTCTAAGACCTCCCCACATAAGACAGATAATTTGGAGGTCTTGTCAGAAGCGGAATCTGGTACAATGGTTCACCATGTTCGCAAGCTGTCAAATGAAAGCATTGGAAGTGACAAGAGTTCCCAAAGAGGGAATGAGTTGTCAAATTCAGCATATCCTCATTCAAATGGGTACAGAACTCCTGACTTCAGAAGCAGGGCTGAGGTCTCTACAACTGTTGGAGACTCGGATTATCAGCTCCCGGATAATGTGCAGCTGGTGGTCCCTCTGGATCAACGGCAGAAAATGAATAGGTTACTCACAACAATGCAGCGGCGTCTGATGACTGCGAAAACCGATATGGAAGATCTGATATCTAGGCTGAACCAAGAAATCGCTGTGAAGGACTATCTGGGGACCAAGGTATTCAAATCCTTTACCTGAAATTTTTTCTTGCATTTACTATCTTCTGTCAATAACATCTCAGTGTATAACTGATCCCTTCACCTTATTCATTGCGGAAAATTGAGGAAACAACATTCATAGATAGTACAGCCGGGTAGTTTTGAACTGTACATTGGACTGATAGAAAATGCTAAGATTTACATCACAATTGGGTAAATGCTCTGTATGGTTGTTTTTAAGATGTGGAGTGAAGATGGAAGTCCTTGAGCTATGCCTTCGTTTTATGTACTGTATATATTTATCTCTGGTGTATGCTTACAGCTAATACTTCATATATCCGTCCACTAGAAACACATAACCAGACTGTCCCCAAAATGCCATCAGCAATGGCCATCATGCCTGGAGCCAAAGGATTGTCTTGCTAAATACAGCTAGAATGTTTTTTTTGATACTGAAATTAAGTTTTACCAAGTCTTACTAATGGCCACCATAACTCCTCATGTCATCCTCGAGATCCATGTCCTGCCCTTGCCAGAATATGTTCAGAAGCAGTAAAAATCAGCAATGTCTTCTGATTTATGTATTCTAAAGTTGAAAATTATAACTTAATTACATGATTCCTAGGAAACTTTTCTGTGCGATTTTTCCTAAGAATTTCAGGAATTGTGTTTAACAACTCCTGACCGCATATGGCATTAAACTTCCTTTACTTATTTCCTTTTCTCCACCCATCTTGTGTTTCCTGCTTATTAGGATATATTAATTTAAAATCTACTTATCCTAGAGGATTTGAAACTTACAATTGACGATGCATCCCAGGTGAAAGATTTAGAAGTGGAGCTTGAAACTACTAAACAAAAAAGTAAAGAGAACTTAGAGCAGGCTATACTAATTGAAAGAGAAAGAGTGACCCAGATGCAATGGGACATGGAAGAACTACGGCGGAGATCAATGGAAATGGAATTGAAATTGAATTCTCAGCAGGTAGAGTCTTACTTGCTTTTGTCTTCTTACGACAGGCTTATTTCATTATAAATAACTCTGGGTTGATATGGACCTCTTTTAGGCTGAAAACACTAGTGAGTTCTCAAGTTCACCAAGGAATCAGCAGAAACATGTCTTGCAGCAGCAGTTGGGTTCTGCCAAGCAGTACGAAGATTTGTTGAAGCAATATCAGGAGCTAGAAGTGAAGTCCAAAACCGATATGAAAGTTCTTGTAAAAGAGATTAGATCTCTAAGAAAATCTCAATCAGAACTAAAACAACATCTGAATCAATCCCATGAAGAGAAATTGAGAGCAGAGGTACAACTTGGTTTCTCTATATGAGAGCAGCATGCAAATCAATTATCATTATTTAGTCAGGATAAGGTCTCCTGGTGCTATGCATGTCGTCTCCATTATCATATCATGAAACTGAACATCTTAACTGTGAGCTGCTATTTTTGTGTTGTTCCTCCTCTAATAGTTATGACTGGTAGTTGCATAAATCATAATTCATCTTAAGAGAATGAAATCCATTCACCAAGTTTCTCGTGCTACTAATTGTAGTTTTACTGAATGTGGTGAAAAACTGTACTACATCTTATCAAATTAAGCTTGGAATACTCACTGGGTTGTTCATTTGTGGTGAAAGAGGTAAGTATGAGAGGACATGTAGCTAGCAGAGTAGGGTATCTCCATCCTCAAATGTACAACCGTAGGAAGCACGAGAGGACGTGTACTTAGCAGAACATGATGTCTCCGCCCCTTATCTTTCAATTCCTTCAAATTCGAAAAGATTCCGTGTTAGACTTTTTGTATGTGCATCGATATATCTGGCTGACTGTTTCCCTTACCTTTATTTTCCAATGATTAGATATCTTGTACTATATTGAACTTTTTATTGCATTAATGCATGTACTTATTTCTTGAAATGTATGTATGACTAATGCCGATCTTGGAACCTTAATATGACTTTGAAAACTTCTATGAATGAGCTCAGGAACTTCTTCAGGAAGAAAGAAAGAGAAATGAGCGAACGCAGACCTCACTGAGGAAATTGCTGGATAGATGCAAGGGTCTTCATGATGAGCTTCAGGACTGTAATGTTGCTTGCATAATACCAGAAAAAGGAGACCTACCTGTGAATAGTACATCATCATTGGATCTCTTAGATCTTGTAGAAACGTCTGACAATCAACTTGGCCGACTTCTTGCAGAGGTACCCATGGATTTTGCATTTGTTTTCATGTTTGGTTTTGCTACATTCTCAAAACCTCAATTGCCATACCCAAGTTTCTTTAAACTAAAACTCCTAGTGTTCAATTGTTTTATCAAATATAGTTTTTGAGTTTGAGCTACTTTTCAGTCTGTAATTAAAATTTTCCTAAGCTAAAAGAACCTTATCATTGAAATAAACAAATATCAATAGATTTCAGGGAGCACCTAGAGCAAGGGGGCTCATCTTTTCAGCTTCATTGTATTTTTTACCAAGCCAGCATCCGTTCTTAGTATATCAATTGAAGTTTGGATGTGTCCCTGTAATTCTTAACTTGACCTTTATCATTATTATAGCTTCATCTTCAGCTTGCCTAATTCTACTCATCTAAATGGGAGCAGGTTCATCATCTAGCCGAGGATGCTGACTCTGCCTCAACCACCGAAAGTGTAGCCGGCTTGGATGATGCAGTGACCTTAGATGAGGAGCTACGACAGATGCTGACGAGTATCTTAGTTGATAGTGGCGTATTAAGAAAACAAGTGAACTCTCTTATTGTTCATGCTTTTCAAAAGAACAAAGAACGTGAGAAAGTTGATACTGAGGCCCATTCAGATGTAAATGAACCAAGTGAGATATAGAATTTCCAGGCACAGTTCAACATCTTTTTTGACTAACTGTTGTAAATTGACAAGGGGTATATATTACTCCCCATTACTGCAATGGATGTGAATAATCTGCCGTTGTAGAGTGCTTGTATTAGAAATTCTTTTTCTTGCCATCTTAATCCCACTTACAGAGATCACTGAAATTACCCTGTAGATCCAGTATATGTCGCATAAAATGGTTTATATACAGTAAAATTTCATGACTTGGTTGTTTTTTTATCAATTCGATTTGGTCCTGCAACTTGTGCGATTGAAGTTCTGGATTTTGTTATTGAGAAATATTTGTATACATAATTTTCACGCACAGTCCAACTATCATGCTGGATATGATACGGATATAGAAGGATAATTAGAATGTTTGAGCTGGCACTAGCTGAATTCTGTTAAGATGCAGTAACCAATGATCGCAGTCGCATCAGGTATGCGAAGATGAAAAATTTACCCTCAGCAGGGCAAAGAACTCAGAAATTTATCTTAAAATTCAGTAGCCAACAACTGCCTACATGCCGAATGAGACATTTAAACGGAAAAAAAAAAGAAGAGAGAAATCTAATCGAAAACAAGGTCCGTTCTGCGTAGCCAAAACTGCAACTTTCTTGTGACCTCAGCTCTTCCAGAAAATCGCTTAGGCGTACGTGCTCTTACCTCAACAACCATTCTCTAATTCACGTGGCTCCACAAGTATGTAGAGTGGTCTTCCATTTAACCTGTTCTGCCCCTGAAACAGAAAAAACGAAATCGTTCATAAAAGCAAGTCTAAAGTTGTAGGTTGAACCAAACATAATAATAGCAACACAAAGATCATTACAATTTGTCTTTGAATGATACATATCATTAACATGAAAATGTGAACCTTGTGTGTAAGAGAACTCGTACGGACTTCTAAAAGTACACTAAGTACTTATTAGTCTCTATACGCACCAGAAGCCGGAGGGTACTTTTCTGTGTTCTACTTGGTGCCTGTTTGCGAGTGCTACTGCTTACTAGAGTCTAGAAAAGTGATTTAAGTAATTTTTCAAAATCAGCTTCTTTAGCTTATTTTAAGATTGTAGAAAGAACTGTTCTATGCAAAAAATCAATTTGTACTTCTGCTACAAAAAAGCTATAATCAGTTTTCAAATATACACTTATTATGCTCTCAAAGAGGCAAGCAAAAGTGATAATGTATGTTAGTGGTTGATTATAATAACATGATGGTGAATTGGTGATTAATGATGTTGTTTAAGGTTAATAACGTGTAATGTGTTAGTGGCTGATGTGATAATACATTTTCGGATCTTCCTAACACAAACATATCATTAACCAGCAGAAATTTAGGCCAATGAAAGATGATACCAAACAGATGAGATGAGAGCTAATACAAATATCAGAAGCTTTTGCTTCAGTTGACATTAAATTTTTCAATGAAAATTGAAAAGCATCTCTTAAAGGAAACAATGCCAAAATGTGCTAATGAGAGCCGTGGGTGTGAACGTAAAGTTTACCCATTCGCTCACTCACTAATTATGGATTACATTATGAATCCAGCTAGTCCACTACTTGATGGATTAAGACAGAAATTCTATAGTTATAATTAAGCACCATTCATGAAGATATTCATCTTGTGATAAAGTTATGGACCACACTTTTAGTGGCAGATAGAAGTAATCAACATCTTACCAGATATAAAAGAATGGAAACAAAGTAATCTAATGATACTTATTGCTAGCGCATTGGTACAATTACTCACTTCTTCATCATTCAAAGAAACAAGAAAGGTTTAGTTTTTCCTTCACGTAACTCTGTGCTTCGTGTAATTAGACTCAACTGCACTCTCATTATCATTCCAAGAAACAAAGACAAAGTGAAGAATGGAAGAAAGGTCTTGTTTTCCCTCAAGTGTAACTCTATGTTCGTGTAATTCTAAGCAGATAGAAAGAGCTAAATTATTTCTGCGGAGTTACATAAAGATAAGCTTACCTTGACCTCCGGCAATCCAATAACACAGGCGCATTCAACCACCTCGGCCCCCATACGTTCTGCAAAACAAGCATAAATATTGTCATAGTTTCATGGACTGCATTAGAATACGAAGGGTCTGCGACACCTACCCAGAAGTTTAATTGCGGCAGAAAGTGTCCCACCAGTAGCAACCAAGTCATCAATGACCACTGCCTTTTCACCTTGCTGTACAGCACCAACATGCATCTCTAGACAATCTTTGCCATACTCCAGCTCATAAGCTTCTGAGATCACTTTGCCTACATGTTCAATTGTAGATTTTAATAATAAGGAAATCTAAAGAATAGTCACGAGAAAATGATTGTGCAGAAAACAAACAATGAACTTTCCAAAACTAAATCCAACTTTCAGATTTTGCACCAATCTGAGGATAGATTTTGTCTATCATGTACCATGATAAAGTGAGAAAGTGGATTCATCAGTGGAAATAATTTATTTATCAGCACAAAATGGCATGTCTTCTCAGTGGTTTGAGGTTCTAAGTACGAGCATCGAGTAGCATATAGCGATAGCAACAAATGCATAATCCAATAAATTTCATAGACTAATTAAGCATTTGTAACTAATGTTGTGAACTAATTATGGCTTTCTAGTACAAAAAATTATGGCTTTCCAGTAGCAAAGCTTCAAAATCTGGACTTGCAAACACCTGCCTAAATTATTTCTAACCTGCTATTCTCTGCTTTGATCATTTTCGGCATTTCAAAATGCACACTACATCATAAGAACAAAACAGGATATTGGACCGAAAGATCATATAACCATATGGGCATAAGTGCATAACTCATGGTTCATAGTTGTTACAATTCCAGCTGCGACACAAATATTGAATTCATTAATGTCAAGTTCTATTTGTCACACAACATCATTATGATACTTGGATGTCTGGAACATATTGCAGATCAAATCATTCCCCACTTCTAGGAGAAACGAGGCCCCATATTCCGGTGAATAATTACAGTACTATTTCTAGGTTCAGTAGGTGAAGTCTTAAATTTCAATGCCAGCTTGAAAATCAAGAAAAAACACCTCATCAAGTTGCATTATCACTTTATATCTTTAGATGTCCTCTTCTATCAGTTGTTGACATCATATCTTTCTTCAATTTCTTAACCATCAGTGCGGATCATGACTAGTCAGATATGTATATCTCCTACATTTATAGAGGTGTAGAGGTCATTTACAAAACGAATAGAAACTAACTGTTTCAAGGCCAAGTTGGCTATTAATTTCATTCTTATCCTACCAGGCTACCACATTACTCTCAATTTCATCTCAGCAAGTAAAACAACCGGAATGCAGACAACTAGTTTACGGTGTCAAGACAAACGTACCGGGTAATTTCCCCGGTTTTCGCAAGGGAACAAACTTGGCACCGATAGCCAAGGCCACAGATGGACCAAACATGAATCCTCTAGCCTCAATTCCTACCAGACAAGGTAACAAAAGGAACAAGAATTAAAACAAATCTGTGTAGAGAACAAATTTTGCATCCAACTTAATGTCACTGTCAGTAAAAGCAACAAGAATTAAGCAAATGCAACTCCAGATGTAAAAGTTGAGGTAAATCTCAATTTTGCTCAACTTTTTGTCAGATTCCAACATAATGTAGTTAGAAAAATTGATTCTCAATACCACTACTCAGACAAATCTAGACAGAGAACACAAGAAAACAAACACACATGAATTCTGAAAAGAAAAACATAGAACAAGAATTAGAACAAAAACAAGAGAAGAGGATAAACAAACCTGCAACAACAGAAATGTCCATGTCTTTATACCTATGGACAAAAATGTCCACTGTGTCTTTGAACACTTGATGATTCAGAAGCAGAGTGGTAATATCTTGAAACATAATTCCTGAAGAAAACAAAACCACAGTATTTAAAAAAGAATTGAATTAAATTGCATGTAATGTAGAAAATAATCAAGAAATATGAAGCAAAAAAACCCAAAATGCAAGATTGAATTGGAGACCTGGTTTAGGGAAATGGGGTATGACTCTAATTGCTTGAGAAATTGAGTCAAGCCTCTTGTCTCCTTTCAAGCCATTTTCTGCAGCAAACATTTTTTTTTTTTTTTGTCTGTTCGGTTTAAAAATCTTGTTGTGTTTTTATGTCTGTATTTTTGTTAGCACAGTGAATTTATAGCAAAGGAATTGAAGAGAAGAAGAGAGAAAGAGGTGAGTGAGTGAGTGAGTGCAGTGTACTTTCTCTTGGTTCAATGGCTTTTTCTTGTTTGGTTTTTCAAGTTGCAAACAGTAGGATAGTACTACTGCCAAAATATTACTACCAGTATTTTTCATTTCCTTTTTTCCTCTCTCACTCACCAGTATTTTGCACTACCCTTCCTTTACCTTTAGAGTTATTAGACTACTCCAATTTACTACAACAGTGGTATGTATGTATGTATGTGTGTGTGTATAGTAGTAAGTAAATACTAGTGTAATAAAAGATGAAGAAATCTTTCTTGCTCTCTTTTGTGGGTATATCTTCTGTACAATACAGCTTTTAAGAAATATTTTTGCTGCCCAAAAAACTTAAAAGCGACACTTCTGATTCTGCTGCTGCTGCTTTCATCACCTCATTCTCTTCCTCACGCTATCTCTCTGCTCGGTGATTTCCACGTGCCTCTTAGGTTCGCTGCTGTTTCCGATTAGTTCTTAGCTAGCGGTAATGCTAGTGCCTGGAACCTGCAAATACCGCCACATGGCAGATAATTACTCATTGATGCAGCTATTAAATTTGGGGCCATTAAAAAACTCAATAAACATGATTACTCTATTAAATTGAAATATAGAAGAAGCAACAACCCTCTCGTTACTTGGATTCGGATCGGAAAAAAATATGCAACTCTTTCATTACTTTTTTTATTACGTTACGTTACGTTTACTTACAACAACTCATTTTTATGGATAAACTCATCTCTCCATGATTCCATAAAATAGTTCTTCGCCGTGTTTTTCGACAATATTAAATTTGAAGTATAATCTCCTATTTCATGTAACATTTTGATGGCAACTCTTTTGACAAGGCTATATATCTCACCAATTTAGTTGAATGATATAGCTATATCATACAGTGTGTCTCTAATTACCAAGTACTCAAAGGTATATAAAGTTCTCAACTTACACAATGTAAAAAAAATTAAAATATATGTAAGAGATGAATATATCAAAGTGCATGTACACGTATTGTAGAAAATGAAACAGTGGAAACTATAATTTTCTCAAATTATAGACTCTTTCCATCCCCATGAAAAAAATTTAAGTAGACCTCTTCTTAGGAATTTAGCCACATCAAAAATAAAATATAAAATTATATTATTAAGCTACATCGATTGTAGGTTTCTAAACATAATTTAGTTTATATATTTACCGATGTAATTAGAAGTAATTTATGATTAATGTTTAAAAAATATTAATTTTGGAACGGAGGGGGTATATATACTTAAAGAAAAAGTGAAATGGTAAAAAGTTGAGAATTAAACTTATCTAAGGATAATCATGCAATATTCACCAAATTATCAATGCGTCTAAATCTATATACTTATATGAAATTCAAAAGGTTAATAAGATACTAAGGCTCTGTTATTTTCAACTGAAAACTCATTCAGTTTCGTTCGTTCGATTCGATTCCGTTCGAATTAGTTATATTTTATACTACAATTCGATTGATTTAATTCGATTCGATCTGATTCGATTCGATGAAATTTGATTGAAGAAACGAGCCAAGAACTCAAGAGAGAAAAATTGAAGTAAGACTTTGCTAATAAATCATTAAATTATTTCAGGTACCATTTTAACACTAATTCATGTACTAATCTAAGGCTTCATTTGGTTTGAGGAAAAATTGGGGAAATGAAAAAAAAATAGAGGAAAATATTGTTTTCCACCATTTGGTAGTTCTCAGGAATCCTGAATATTCATCAAAATCTGTACAAAATACATCTATCTCCACAAAATAAATAAAGTTGTTTTTCCCTCACATTTTTCAGGAAAATTTTATTTTTCCTTATTTTTTTTTCTTTTTTTCCATTTTCTTTCAAACCAAATGAAGCCTAAGTGTCATCTAGAACTACTTAATTAATACTCCATCCATTTCAGAGAAAGTGTTACATTTTGACTTTGACCGGTCAACTGTCTTCGAGTTTGACCATAAATTACTCATAAACGATAATAGTAAATAATTTAATAAAATCATATAATAAAAATTTAATTACTAAATTTTCATTATATAATTTTAATAATTTATTTATTAATATCGTTAAAATGAATTAATAATTAACGATTAACGTAATAAGAAATGTAACAATTTTTCTGAAATAAAGAGAGTACTAATTATTAGTTGCATTTGCATTAAATAAGTGTCAAGCTGACACGTAGCCTTGGCTGGCTGCCACTGCCAGCCAAGAAGAAATCGCTGTTTCCCGTGTTGGGAGATAGGACTTGGGTGGAATTCAGAACGGGTCGGGTCGGGTCGGGTTGGGATTACCAATGTTGAACTTGAATACTTTGAAGTATACAAAGAAGGTTTCTGCCGTGTACACCACCATAGTTGAAAATTGTCCTCGTTTATGTGTTAGACTACCCGCATTGGGTGACGGCTCGGTGACGGCCGGCGACGCAGATCCGTGACGAGATTTTGGCCGTCATGAATCACAATTTATATATATATATATATATATATATATATATATATATATATATATATATATATATATATATATATATATATATATATATATATATATATTTACATATTTAACATATTGTAAGAGTGTTTAGAAGTTGAAATTAGTAAAATTGCATTTTTTAAACTCGTTTTATAATTTAAGAGAGAAAGAGGAGTTGGAGATGGGATGATCCAAATATAGTTAAGACTGATCTCATTTTATAGATCTCGAAAAAATAAAGCCGTTGGTGATTTTTATTTATTTTTTGCATTTTTATTTTGAAAGTTATAACCGTTTGAAATTTAAACGGAAAAAAAAAAATTGAAGGGGACACATGGCAGCATAGTGACGGAGAGAAGGCGACGGAGAGAGCGTTGGCCACCGTACGTCGGCGCCCAATTTCTGATGCAGCTCGTCTTATGCTTACTTCTCATGAATGACATACAGAATGTTTGGCAACCGATTAAAATCATAAAAATCAAATTAAAATAGATGTTTTTAGGTATTTTTAATCAGGTTTTGGTGATTTTAATCGCTTGCCAAACAATCACTTACAATTACTTCTCATGAATGTACAAATAACAATATGCACATATGTTTCTCATGTTCTTGAAATTGCATGAACGTACTATATGTTCTTTAAAAGTTTGCACATTTACTCTAATCTGGTCAAAATAGCAATTTATTTTTTATACATTTTTGCCATTAAAAATCTTTAAAATTCACGGAAATCTAAAAACACTTAAAGTAGATTTTATTAACATTTTGAACTGATTGGAGCAAGTGTGATACATACTTTTAAATAACATAAGGTACACATGTACATATTTTGAATAAGATATGCAAATCGTTGCATTGTAAGTTTTAACCATGATAAGTGTCTATTACTAGTCATTGTCCACGTCTAGTATACTTAACGGGAGGATCTTATCAGATACATATACCGACAACATCCTCAATGTAATACTCGGTCGGATTAGACTCAACCCAAACCTTGCAACTTTCCATGGGTTCTCGACTGGGTACGAATCCGAACCACTCAAGCACATCTAGAGTCTAGATTGAACTAAACCTTTACCTATTAATTAAGGTAGAGTTTGGACCTAACCCCGCATCATACCCAACGAGAAATGGGCAATATTTGAACCCTACACATACCTAGCTCACTATTGAAATAGTAACTTCCCACCAATAGATTCCAACATAAGAACACTTTCTTTACAGGGAATGACTGTTATTTAAATATTGAACCACACATTATACCACCTCTACAAACAATCTTCCAATATGGTACTCCCTGATTCTCACATATATTTCAATCTCCAAAAAGTAACTTTCAACTAATAAATACCAATATAACATTTTTATTTACACTTACGTTTATTGACTTCTCCGTCCCGGAACAAGGTTCCCATTTCACCTGAGTAAAAGTTCTTATTTCTATTTTTGACAAATTTTACTTCCACTATAAAAATATTCAAAGTCTTAATAAAATGTTAATTTTAACAATGGTAACTTTCAATAAAGTACAACTACTACATTATTTTATTCCAAAAGTAATTATTCCTTATTTTGTTGAAAAAAAAAACAAGAGAAAACCTTATCACAGGGCGGAGTATGTATAAGAATGTTCGACTACATGAAACGTTTTACATATTATATCAACCATGCCAAAAGTTTAGCATATTTTCCATATCAGGCCAGGTAGCACAAATCCTAGACATTGAAAATTCGGGCAGCTAGAAAACTTATCATCACAAAAAGTGTGTTTAGCCTATGTTATCTTCAACTGTAATTTTCTGAACTGAACTGAATGGAAATAAACTGAAACTGAAACGAACTGAACTGAAGAAATTATTTTGTAATAATAATAACAATTATATGATGGTATATATAATCACAATTAAAAAAAACATATTATTTTTGTCATCTTTCTCACTCTTCATACTCTTTTTCTGTCACTTTACCTTTTTATTTATTATTGTATAACAAACTTTAAAACCAACCGCGTGGAAAACAATATGAGAATGATAACTCGATTAAAATCGAATTTTAATCGTCATACAAACTGTCTTTATCTAGTTTTTTTTTTTTTTGAATCGGTGAAATTTATTACAAAATATTTGTGATAATGTTCTTTTTATAAAGTTTGGTCCGACTTTGGTTTGGTTTAACTTGTTTTGAAGATTTTGAGAGTCATTTGAAAGACTTGTAGAGTTTGGTTTGACTTTGGTTTTGCTTAACTTGTTTTTTATTTGTTAAGTTTGAGAAAAAACTCAACGTTAGCTTCTGAGTTTAATTCTATTGTTCTGATATCTTCCAACAAAAGAACATGTAGAGATGTACGTACAGAGTATGTGAACCAGATTGTATATATGGTACTCTCAGGTTCCTGTAGTTTCTTATCTTAATTCACATTTTACGGTAGAAAAGAAGGGTAATTCAAATTGTAACTATACTCTTTATTTCATTGATCTACTAAAAGTCGTATTAAAAAGAAAGAAAGAAAAAAAGCTGAAAATAACTCAATTGGATAAATTTTCTTATTTTCCTCGTACAAAATATCGGGTGTGTAAATAAATGATAAAATAATAATAATACTAATAATAATAATAATAATAATAATATTAACAACAACAACAACAGCAACAATAACAACAACAACAACAACAATAATAATAATAATATGAACTGAACTGAACTGAAGACGAGCTGAACTGAATTAAATGAAACTGAACTGAACTGAATGAGTTTTCAGTTGAAGATAACATATTCGTATTGTGTTGTTTTAGGAAATGAGTAGTTTCAAGACGTATCTTTTCATTCCCATGAGTTGAAAAGTTAGGAAACTTAAAGCTTAAAGCAACAAAATTGGTCCAAAATAAATGTACCAGTAGTCTTTTTTGGGAGAGATTTCACCAAATCACCAAACTAAACCAAAACTAATACTTGAGTCGTATGAGTGTTTAAACATTCACGATCCAATTGGTGAGATTTACTACTTGATAGTTAATACAGTAAAGAATTTGATCAATTTATCACACTCCAATCAATTATTCATTGAAATTGACGGTGTATTAAAGTTTTAAAGTTCTGGTTCGAACCTCTTGAATAAGGTGGTCGACGTGATTGAGGAGATCAAGTTTCAAAGAAATTCATAATTCTTTTTTTTTTTTTTTTTCCGGAGTGTTGACATCTCGCTAATGAATATGTGTGTGGGGTGGGGTGGGGGGTTGTTTCGCTGGTGAAAGACTTAAGAATAATCCATCATCCCACATTAGTGGGCAACCGTCCACGGTCGACTTTATGAAAGTTCGCTTGAAATGAAGGGTGTAAATCATACCCAATAATAGTGTATCCGATTGCGTATTTACATAGAATCATTCTGACTGTTTATATGGGAGAATATGATATGTGGGAAGTTTACTTTTTAAAAATCGGCATCTAAATGTATATTAATGAAAAGTGGCCAAATACACTTTAAAAAATCAATTGTTTCACAATGATTTTTTTTAAAGATGTTAAGGCTCTGTTCTCTTCGTCTGAACTGGCATGAACTGAAATTAATGAGTTTTCAGATGAAACGAACAAAGCCTAACTCATTTATTAATGTGTTTGATAGCCATAAACGTACGAACATGCACAACGACACGATAAAAGTGCATTATTATTTCTATAAGATAAGTTTTTGTACTTAAACAACAAACACCAATTAAATCCATGTTATTAATTAAAACGTCTATGTTATTAATAAAGTGAATTTTTGTATATAAAAACACCAACGATAACAACAATTGATATATGTTTTGATTGCTAACATACTCCCTTATAATAGTGCACATGGTTGTTCACATTCAACGATCCGTTTTGACCACTAACAACATGGTTGTTCACATTCAACGATACAAAAAAGTTCATAATCACTACTCTCATTACGAACTAGGATTTACATTTTATTTTTGTTGGTTTTTAACATTGATTTGACTATAAATTAATTTTAAATTATATTATAAAAATATAATGGTAATATAATTTTCTTAATTATTTTTATATATTCAGACGTGTGTGGTTGAATATGAACAATATAAATATGAAAATAAAATGGAAACTTTAATCAATGCATGTGTGATACCATAAAAATACTACGTACACATCTAGAGACCTTTTGTTGAGTAGAGGTACATTATTAACTCAATTTTTGTTTAACTCTTCTAAAATGGAGTAACAAAGAAAGAAAAGCTCAAACTCCATTTTAAAAGACCTGGGTCGGACAACCAAACACACGCATTGTAATCGTAGACGTGAAATAGGGGCGTGTTGAAATATAGTACTAGTAAGTCTTGGTTAATGATGAAAGTTGGATTGTGGGTGCAAACGTGCGCCATGCAAAAAGCATAAAATCTGGAAATATTCTAAAGTTGCGATCATCATTTCTTGTCTTTTTAGTACCACTTGAGTCCACTGCAGAACGTTTAGGCAAGGCAATGATCATCGAATCGAACCAATCTTATCTTTATATTTTGACTTGTGTAACTATTACAACTATAAATTAATTAACAAGCTGCCAAAATTTTCAAATTAACTACTTTTGTGTACTATTTCAATATGATTGCTCATAATTGTGTTTATTGCTTAACTATATTTCTTTAATCGTAAAGAGATCAACATGTTCGGAGCTGTCTTCAATCCTGCTGTAACAACAAGTACTTCTAATTCAACATACTCCATATCTTTAGATTAACAAGCTGATATATGTATATGTATAGGTAGGGGCTACTGGTATATTTGTACATAATGCATTATAGACATAGTACTAATACTAATGATTATTGTGATCGAGAATGATCTTACTGTAAATGTAATCATTGTCACTTTACACAATGGCTACTCGGAAAAAAACAAATATAATCTGGAGGGTACAATTGCAAATTACCAAGTCTAGTTGACGAATTGGGTTTATACACGTGTTAGAAGCAAGGAGCGATGCACTGGATTGCTAGCGCTTGGAGATAACGTGTGGACGCGATGGCTGTTCCTAAATCCTAATTAAGGAACAAGCAAGTCATGTGAAATCGAATCAGTTAATTTTTTCCTAAATAAGGGTAATTAAGTACCATAATTCCATTCCATTTTAATGAGGGCAAATATCGCTCGTAATCTTTAAATTGAGTCCAATAACAAATTCACCCATTCTACTCGAACAATAATATTTACATCAAAAAATTAAACGAACCAATTTTCGATATTACAAATGAGTTCAAAAGTCAAACTTGATGATGACATGAATTTGCTTTTTGCTTATGAGTCGGCCAAAGTTGCTAGAATTAATGAAAATGCCATTGAGTAATTTGATTTTTGAGTTTCTTTTATTTTGATTCTCTATTTTCTTATATTTTTGCTTTTTTTTCATCTTTTATTTAAGTTCCAACTGAAATTGGACCTGTCTGTAATTAAGGAAAACAAATATAGGGACGTTAATGTAATTGGGGGTCAAATGAATAGACGGGAATTATTTGGGTCCAATTAGCTATTATTCAGATTTTTTTAAAAGTTCAATTTAGTCTCAATAATTATTCCAATTTTGCAATTAGGTATGTTAAATTCTCAATCGTAAGGGTTTCGAGTTCTCAAAACTTTAAATTGAGTCCCTGAAACTATGAAATAAATGTAAAGAACAATCAAAACATTACATATTCAAGGACGAAGATGATCATCCAAACATCAACGGCTCCGATTGGAGCTGCACGGAGCTACAGAGCTCTAATGGGAGCTGTAATACACAGCTCTGGTCGGCACCGGAGTTTTTAAAATCTCCGGTGCCGGACCATTATGGGAAAAAAAAAAAGAAGAGAAAGAGAGGAAGAAGAAGATGGGTGATGGGTGGCCTGCTCCAAAGAAGAAGATAGTTTTTTTTTTTTACCTTTTCTTTAATCAATAATTGAATTTATTTTGTTTTTTGCTTTTCTTTAATATTTCAGATAAAATAATTCCAAAATGGCATGAGAGAGATAATCATTTCATATTTGGTCAACTCCAGGGGTATTTGTTATTGTTCGAATAGAGGGGACCAATCTGTTGAGAGGGCCAATTTAAGGGGTGTCATTTGTAATTTGGAACCAATCAAGGGAAGAACGGAAGTTGTATGGATTCCTCAAAGCTTTGTGGATAGAGAAATCGAAGGAGTTTTGAGAATTCGATAATAGAATAATAGGCCGAATAACATTACTTAGGCTCTGTTCTCTTCAACTGAAAACTCATTCAGTTCAGTTCAGTAAATTTCAGTTGAAAAGAACAGAGTCTTAAATTTAAAATAATTAAGTCATAATTCATTGATTAATTGTATCATTAACCATTTATTTTTGTTGGTATTTAAATCTTGTAGATGGTCAGATGGACTATTAGCTAGAAAGAATAATTTAGTACTTGATAATTTAGCTAAATTAGTTTGTTTTGAGATGGATGAAATATATTTTGGGATGTTTGATCCTTAAAAAAAAAAAAAAAAATCCGGATCGATTCAAATTGTAATTTTATAAATTTTTTATATATTCCAAAATTTGATATATATTTTTTATTTTTAAAAAAAGAAAGAAATCTCCACATCTGAAACCATAAAGCTTACCATGGTTAGACTCTCTAGATGCCGTCATTTTTTTTATGTTTTCCGTCAAAGGTACTTTGGTCTCCTGCAAAAGACAAATGATCACAATCCAAAGAATATTTTTTTTCCAGATTTACACTCATTCAAAATTGCGATTTTTCATTTTAATATTTTATATATTTTGGGATAGTTTCCCGACATTATGCCCCCTTTATATCTCATAGGGCATTATAAATGAACGTGCTCATAAAGCAATAGACACGAGTCCATAAACTAAATTGAAAATACTAGTAGGCAATTATTTTGGAATGTGCACTGGTTACAGTTCTACACGAACACGAGTCGGTTACAGTTACCCGACAGTTTAAGAGGCGTCACAAAGTAAAACATGTTAGCTGAAACTAAAACAGAGCTAGTTCAATTTATTTATTATGGATAAATATGTCGGTATTGGGATGTGCTCTGGTTTCTTGAAGTACCGAGTTGTTTTGTACTAATTTTTACGAAATGTCCTGTAAAATAAAATGAAAACACATGCATATGGAATTAATATTGTGACATTTCGAGATTAGCTGAAAATCACATCATTTGAAAATACACTCTCTCGAAATTTCATATTGATTCCAATGAAGTTAGTTGAAAAATCATAATGCTTCAACGTGATTTTTTCCCGTCTGAATAAGATTTAAAGTCACGATTTTAAATGATTAGTAGTATCTCTTCTAATTAAATAAAGAAAATATAACCCATAGACTCATTAATCCAAAAAACTACCCAAATGTTCTCGAACATTACACCCGGATCATGTACACATAACAATTGATGATTATTTCCTCACATTACATGTACGTGAGGATCATTGTATTTTTAGCTAGATGAATCAGGCCGAGTTATATAAGATGTCACTTTATAACCTGATGAGTTTTTACGAATAAAGACATAGGGAAAGGAATTGGGGGAAGGCGGACTACTTTTTCATGAAAAATGTAATAAATAATTATTAGTGATTACTCAAATTTTGAATGGGACGTCCACTCCCTCTCACCTTCCCTATCTCCACCCCTCCATACAGATACCGTATTTATCCAAATTTTTTTTTTAATTATCAGGAGCCTGATAACTATTAAAAAAGGCACGACTTCAAGTTGATTATTACCTTTTTACTCTACACAACAAATTACCAATATGATCCCGCATATGCTCTTCCTAGTTAACATCTTTTCAATAAACATCGAACCAAACATGTGAAAACATATCACTCCAAGCTCGGTCCCAATAATGTCATAAGTTAGAATACCGAATGGAATCTTTTTCCCTAACGAGAAGATAGGGAAATTTGATAAAATGTGTATTTTTGTCACGCTCCAAAACCAAATTCTTTGGCGCGACCGGCCATCTATCGTGAGATGGACTCACGCCAAGACGAAGCCTTTCATTAATCCTCAAATACATAAAAATATTTCATAGTGGTACAACAAAGCGTCTAAAATCCCATAAAATAATTACAACAATTACAAATCATCAATACATAACCATCACAGGTAGTACAAATCATCACTAATCTATAAACCTCAGAGTACGCAACCACTACTAAAAAGTATTCACAAATCGACCATCTGTCTACCGTCTCCACTTCAAAATATCTTCGTCCAATCACTTACTAAATATCTGAAGGGGTGGGTAAGGGTGAGCCTCATTGAAACTTCTAGTATTTCAAACACACACACACACACACACACACACACACACACACACACACACACACACACATATATATATATATATATATATATATATATATATATATATATATATATATATTAATACGTTTACATATACAAAATAATTTGCATGGAACACTTTTTAACACAATGTCAATTCGTTTTTATCTCAATCGATAATACAACTACACTAATTTCTGCGCAGTGGTGGCGCATTTTACATAACAATATGATCATACCAAAGGGATAACAATACTCCAAAAGCACGATATTCCCTCGAAAGGGCCAAATAATTCATAGGCATTTTAATGAGCATAAAACATATTTTCAATCCATACTTTTGAACAAAACGATTTTCACACATCACATTTACAATAAAACATTTATGGGTGCACATACTTGATTCTTTTCGAATAGACTATTGTACTCCATATCCATAAGTTGTTTATCAAACATTAAAATTATATATATACGATAATAATAAAATAAAAGTAAAAGTGTGAAGGAAACACCTTACCTCAATCTCCATAAACCGTAGTCGACTATAACTCACTGGCCAATCATATCAAGTCCTCATATTCGAACCCTCCTAGTCCAACTTCAAACCTTTTACCTCCACCTCGACATGCCAGCAAGAACTAAATAATTAGTCTCCAAACTAGTCCAATAAATCATACGTCACTGATCATGGAAATTAAATCATGGTAATCACTTACTTGAACCAATTAATGGACCTCAATACTTTGCCAGCCTTCTCAAAGCTAAATCACGGCAGCTAAATCCAAAACCATTTCTAAGAAGAAACCTAATTGATATATTAGACCAGCGTTTCATCCTTTGCTGGGCTTGACCAAATTATCACAAACAAATAAAGCCCGTGAATTCGTAGTTCCAATACAAATCCAATAAAAATACAAATCCAATAAAATTATCGTAGCCCGTCTATATTTATCGGCACGTAAAATAATAACTTATAAAATCCCGTGTAGCAACTCCAGTTCAAATAATTTCTCATATCCAATCTAAATTCAAATAGACGGTTCAATAAAATTTTCGGGATTTTACAATTTTTAATAGTAAAAATTTAATTTTAGTGTAAAAATGTTATCCGGAGTTATGCTCTTTTCAACCAATTTGAAATTCTTGATTGAATCGAATTGAATCGAATCAATTGTAGTATAAAATATAACTAAGCGAATTAGGTGAATGAGTTTTCGATTGAAAACGAGCCTTACTATATCTCGATAATGTATCTGATAATATGTATTAACCGATAATGTATGTTTATGGTGTTTGGTCGAGTTAGCCTCATTTTTCAATCAAATTCTTATCAATTGTAGTATAAAATATAACTAATGTAATCGAATCGAACTAAATGGAATTGAACTGAATTAATTTTCAGTTGAAGAGAACAGAGACTTACTATATGTTATATTTTGGATACGGGTAAAAGGAGAAGATACTCTCGCGACTTTTAATAAAGGATAAATGGATAGAATAGGAGCATTAATAAGTCAACAAGGAATCCAACCTGTGTATCCTAGGATGAGTATTATTTATTTAATTAATTCTTAAAATTCGTGAGGACTAAATCGTTTTTCAAACGAATTTTCGAATGAAATTCTTGAATCGAATTGAATTGAATTAGGCGAATCAATTGTAGTATAAAATATAACCAAGCGGAATGAGCAGGCAGGCCGAATGAGTTTTAGTTGAATGAAATGTTCACAATTTATGGGTATAAAAACTAGTATAATAGTTAACCAAAAGAGGATAGAATCGTATCGTATAAATCTTGGGGAGTGTAGCAGATCATATTGCAAATACTTTCGCGATAACAAAATCTAGAGAGAATATTTTACTTGAATTTGTATCCTTTCTCCAAGAAAATTATACTACTACTTTCCAAACAAGGGACCTAATTGACTGATTAATGAATCAATGACATAATATAATACTGTTTGTCATGAAGTAGGATCATCTGAATATGTGTGTACTTCTTTACTCCCAAATAAATTAAAATAAAACGATGCTTGTAATGGAGCATTGAACATTGATGGATTCAAAGGGTGACCTCTATCCAATCTGGACATGAATCATTTCTTGAAACTAAGGGTGCCCGTGACATCCCTATATATCTTGAGCCCTACATATGGATACCACTATCTTAACATTCTATGCAATAATATATTATGAAAGTAAACTTAAATGTCTGAAAACTCACTACTTTTCTTGTTGTAGTTAGATTTGTACGTAGTAAATGATAAACAAAAACCCACCTGATGGAATTCAAACATATGTGAAGTAACTTTAAAATGAACTTTTGAGCTCAATAAAAAAAAGATTACAAATTCCATTTTGAGTAGACGTAAAATATAATTGAAATTTAAATCTAAACATCTGATTTACGCATCTTTACTAGCCAGCAACTCATTCGAATGCCCAAACCCTCCAGCCCATAACTTGTCTACATAATCACGAACCTCTTGAGCTATCATCTTCTGCAAAATGTCCATAAAACACCCTTCTTCAATCTGCACAATTGATTTCCCATCTTTCACAATCTTCATTTCTTCATCCTTTTTTTCTTCCTTTTCCATTTCAACCAATTCACCTCCAGGAGGTAACAAACTCAAAGCAAGCCCACCAGACTCATGCCCAAGCCCATTGGGCCTATTAACACTCCCCTCCAAGCCCAATTGATCCTCATCACCATCCTGTCCATCTCCACTACAAATACTCCTCTCCTCCCGCGAACAAATCCTCTTCCGACCCGAACCCGTAGA
Source organism: Plantago major (assembly GCA_026545765.1). NCBI lineage: Eukaryota > Viridiplantae > Streptophyta > Magnoliopsida > Lamiales > Plantaginaceae > Plantago > Plantago major. The sequence continues at coordinate 9,325,599 of CM048840.1, forward strand.
ACCCGAATTATCGGAGCTCCGTTTCCGATTCAAATCACCGAGCTTCTTCCTCAAAGTCGAATTCCAGTGATTCTTAATCGCATTATCAGTCCGACCAGGCAAAAGCTTCGCAATCGTAGCCCATCGGTTTCCGTGAATCGTATGAGCATGCAAAATAACGGCGTCTTCCGCGGCGGTGAACGGGCGGCGCTGCACGTCGGGACTAAGCTGATTGCACCACCGCAATCGACACGATTTCCCCGATCTTCCAGGAATTCCGGTGCTGATTAAGGACCAATTGCGTGGGCCGTGCTCTTCCACGAGCTTTATTAATGCTTCGTCTTCCTGTGGATTCCATGATCCTTTTGTTTTCTCTCCATTTCCGTTCATTTTTCTATCTCTGAAAACTGAAACTGACCAGTGTTTATGTTAAACATATATATAATCCGAATATGTCTCTGTGTAGAGAATATAGATAATGAGAGTGGATTAAATGGGAAATTAAGTTGTAACTGAAAACAGAGAGAGGGAGTTGTTGGCATGAACCGAAAACTGCTCTGCGAAACCAACTTTTAATTGCTTACTTGAGGTGGTTACGGTTCTGTTACAACTTACAATGTCCGTTTTGGTAACCCAAAATAACATAACCTCCAAAATATAGTACTTACGTTTCTATTTCAATAAATGCATTTATCACATTTTTTACATATTTGTCCCAACTTAAATAAGTATATATATATACACTGATTAATTTCATTTTGGAGTATTAAGAGACTAATAAGATGAGATATCAGTTAGGATGTTATGATCCAGAGACATGTTAATTTGGTGATGGATAAAGTTGATAAACTTGGAAATTGGCCTGTTAAATATAGTTTGTTAGAGATTGGTGTGTAGTAGGCATGAGGTTTGTGGAGTGACTACACTTCTAGAAATACGGTTAGACATCACATGCATATGGACGGCACGTATACTTTCATTGCATACATCCATTTATGGCTGCCTAGTTGTTAGTTGTTACACCTCTTATATGTAATTTTATATGTTCGAATTATATACGTTTGATTTTGAATCGTTTATTAGAGGGTTCGTAGTGTACGTTTGAGCTACTAATAAAAATATGATGACATGAAGTTTGTGGACAATAGAAATATCTGGAATCCAAATGATTGATGTAAATGGAGATGGACTGCATATGGAACACAATTGGATGTAATTTTATGGATACGCAATGGCGGATGCAAAATACGGCCAGGTGAGTAAACTCATTTGAATTTTTTATATGAATTACATACAATACACTCGATAAGTTATAATAGTTAACTATAAAATGCACTGTAAAATATTAATTAAAGTAAGTTCTATCCTGGTGGTTGGTACTAACACTATAGTTTTGCATTTGATGTAGGGATCAAACCCCATTGCTATCCTTTTCAGTTACCATTTTTTTCCGCATCACAATTCAACCACTAGTCGATCGAGAATCGACCCTTTGGATCAGCATGGTTATTCACGACTTAATCACATATGACACTGTAGTGTGATATTTTCCATTTTGGGCTACAGCCTTCAATGAGGGTGCCTCATACTATTTGAGACTTGGTGAGCAAGGTGAGTTTATTACATAAGTGATACGTGGGTGGAATGGCAGCCTTGAAATCTTCATAGAACCTTTGTTCCGATAACTTTGAAGCTCATTTCCTTGCAGCTGCAGTCATCAATGTGCTCTGCAAGAGGCATTCTAATAATTTTGAGAGTCGCATCAGCATATTCCAGCACATTACACGCGAGAAAACCTGTTTGTTTTCCATCTTCAGGCAAAACCATATCCATCTTAGGTCCAGCTGAATTATGAGCTGAAAATATCAATAAGGTTGGGTTAACAATCTTTGACATCTACATGCTTTTGGGTGACAGGAATTGGGAACAAACCAATTGGAATGGCACCAGAAGCCATATTACGACGATGCTGATGCCAAAATGCTCATCGATCATGTTGGGTATAAGAAGAGGATCTTCTACACCCGTCGACCCCTTAACACTGGCACTTGGACTAGTGTGCTTTTATTTGTTAAATTTCCTATACCAAATTCATTTGAATGAAATGATCTTGATAACAAGCTATTTCCATTGACCAGGCAGAGCAGGGAATGAAGGTTTGAAACTTTGAATTCATTCTTCCATGATCCGGTGACTCTTCCTGTAAGGCTTTAACGGCGTACCAAAGAACTCGTTCTCCTCTACAGCCATCGTTCATTGGATTATGGTATGGCGGTGACGGTTCTGATGAAAAATGCTAATATTGCGGTTGAGCTCAACAGTAGAGGCGGAGTAGTGAAGCCATTGAGAGAAGACCTCGTTAAAATTTAAAGAAGAACTACGAACTTTGAACACACAAATGGAAATGAACAATTTCAAGGCATTGCTTGGTAAGTTTGTAATTTAGAGCCCATTGAGTCAAAAATGCGTTTCTGAATGTAAATCTGAGGAAATGTGACGCATTTGACAAATGCCAGGGTCCTAGTCATTTACGTACAAAAACAACCCATTGTTCTTTAATAAGAACTCCTATGTAATTGGCGATAACTACAATATTTGTCGATTAATTTTAGCCCCATAATAAAGATGGTTCCTCACGTACTTACTCTAAAATGTTAACCATTTACCCTTAATCCCTTATGTCCGAGACGAATTAAGATTTGCTAACTTCTAACTTTCATTCAACATAAAATGCGCAGCAAGAAGCATTAACAAATGAGTGCTACTTGGGATAAAGACTCAGAATTATCAAACACAATAAATGTAAAATGTATGAATAGTGAACGTGTTCATAACATCAATAAAATAAATAGCAAATTGGTCTACCATCCTGGAAACAATGGAAAGAAACAATAGTCCTAATGACCAATTTAAATCAACTAAAACTGACAAGCTAAAACTCAAAACAGAACCGAATAAAAGGCGAAAACCAGGGGAACTGCAGTTTCAATCAGAAGAGCAGCTCTAAGTGTAGCTCCAGCGCTTCTTTTGGGAGCAGGAGCAGTCTGATTAGAAGAAGGAGGCGGCACAAGGTACTGCTCCGGTCCAAGAACTTTGACAATCATCTTTAAGCCCCTGTCGCAGTGACCTGCTACCCCGCTGATGAAGTAGAAAAGTCCAGGGCGGTCGAAGGTGAATGTAGTATTGCCATTGTTGGAGAAGAAAATGGGGTATGTGGAACGACATTTCTCATACTCACCGTGTGTCACTACTAGCACCGAATCCTTCTTGTACTCAAACCCTGCCAGTTTTTCAGACATTATTACATTCATATTCATATCCAAATAGAATCACATACCTCAGAGAACAATGAAGTCATAGGCTAAAGTATGATGATTTAACTTTACGCGACAACAAAACATCATGATGCACAACAACGTGCTACATCAAAATAACCGAGAGGTGAATGAACATTGTACTTACTCAACGTGTCGTTAACCTTGAACCTTTTGGAAGAAGCCCAATCATCAAAATGCTGATCATTCTTGGGAGCTATCCAACCTTTCTCTCCGCCAACATTGAACTCCGTACACTGCACCTTCGCGAACAAATCCAACGAAACAGTTGCTGTGATGACGAAAATAATTAATGGAATGTTACACTTGTAATTCGAAGACATTGTGTATGTTTCTTTTGAATTTGTGGAACAAAAAAGCTCTTCTTGGCAAGTAGTGTTAGGCACTTAACTGCAGTGAGGCTAATTTGCAAGTGAAAGTAAGAATTTAGCAGGGCAAGTGGGATTATATATATGTTTGCGAGATTAATGAGGTATTGGAATTGGAGAACGTGGGATAGTTATTGTGCGTAGTAGGGAGTTATTTTGATATTTGACCGTGTTAAATAAACAACTTTTCGAATTAATTGATCATGGGGTTGAGTATATGTGCGAGTGGTTAATTACGGTAACAAAAATTGTTGAAAAGTTTTGGGGAATTTTGAACCGTTTTATTTAATTGTTGTACTATAATTAATGTGGAAATTAAATATATAAAAAGAATTAAATTAGCAAGCACAGAATGAGAAACACACACATAGTCGTGGAGTTAAGCACCCGACATTCGTGGATACACTTTGGTCGTGGTTTCATTCTAGATAGTCTAATTGTTATGATATCATTTCAGAATCTCAGTTGTGTTAGTGTGAAAGAAAAGGGATGTTGAATGAACACGTAATCAGGGGTAAAATTTAGGACAGGCCATGTTTCCAATTTAAACAATGGATGTGTCACATGCTATGATTTAGATGGCTAAAAATTATAAAGGGTGGGGCTTAATTATTGAGAATGTTTGATACAAGATTTTACCATGATTTTTTAAACTGACCTTCAACATATAAATATTAATTCGATTTATATGATTGGAATATTAACTTAACCAAGGTTTTCTGTTGTATGAAAAAATTAAAAAAAAAAATAAATTCTTATCTAACAAAGTTCTTAATTGCTTGTCAAACATATGAATACGTCTCTCTCGGAACTGAGAGACGTATCCATATAAATTATCTAAAGACGGATCTATATCGTCAAGAAAATTATTAATGTTAGTAATCGAAATAATTATGTTATCAACATTGGTGCTTGCTCAAATTATAAAAAAACACATTTTATTAAAAATATGAAGTAGACGCTTTGATGAATAACATGTATACTTTTCTTGATAACAAATCTATCTTTTGATAATTATCTACATACTGTATATTCAAGAATTTGTGTCACTTAACATCGATTCCTTTTCTGTGTGTATAAGAAAATCAAAATCTGCCACATCATTTCTCATTCGTGGAATGTCTTATAAGTCATAGCACGTCTCATGAATGTTCATAACTAGCTGCGCTTAACACCGTTTCAAGAGCTCAAAAATTCGAATCAATCTCCGCATGCAACTTGTGGTGTGTATCTCCCAATCTAACCCGAGTCCGGGCACTAAATCTGACCACAATTTGTGGATGTAATCTTCTTGGTACTAATTATGCATGATGTGTGTATTAGAACTCCCTCAGTCCCTCCATGTGTATCATTAAAAATTATACTCCCCCTATTCCAATAATAATTATTATTATAAGATGTTTTAGCAAATATGTGATTTTTCTAAATGTAAGATGTTTTATGTAACGGTCCGATAAGTAGTCGATCGAGACCCGACCCTTTGAACCAGTGCAATTATGATGATTGTGGTCAGACACACCATGCTAACATGATATTCCCTGCTTTGATCTCTGGAGCCTGTACAGGTTTATTTTTGAAATCATCTAAAATGCTCTATATTAGGTGAGAGTGGCGGTCTACTTATTTACCATTTTATCCTGAACGTTGTAACGTCTCGTCTCCTTACTGGCCAAACTATATGAACACATGTACTTCTCTGCACACGTTATCACCATTCGTGCGCGGATAGAGATACTTACCAGTTACTCACCTATATACTTTTTCCCATATCAATCATGTTTAAAGTTTTTCTTATGGATCCATTGAAAGTAAATGTACACCTTAATGGTCTGAGTCTCGTTCTAACCCCTTTACACTATCATAAACTTTGGGCGATACCATTTAATCACTCCACTTTTTAGTTATTTATATTTACATTCGTACCCCTAATTTTAAAGTTCCTAGATCACATGTTGTGAAGTGCACAATATAAATCCTCAATTTATTGTAGGGACCCTTTTAGAATTCAAACTTTTGTTTATGCTCGAGAAGAATATATTCCTCAAAGAAAGATGTCTCTCTGGAAATTTAACAAATCAAATTCCTCTCTCGCCTTTTTTATCATAGCAGTCCTAAACTATACTCCATTTTTTTAGGTTGATTTATTCAACAAGTTTGCTTTAGATCCAGATAGAGAGGACCCTCTTTCAATTATAAATTGTCACGTGTAACTAGTTTAAACCTGTCTATTACACATGTAGACCGTAGCTCACTGTATTATCATGTAAGGCCACTATATTGATGTTCGGGTATGATCTGAAACGAGCCACTACACTGATGTTCGGTATGATTAAATAGATCTGGTCTAGTGATTTTACTTAAACTCAATTAACCAGGACATCTGAGTTCAAGTCCGCCCCCCTAAAAATTGGACCGGCTACAGGTGGTGGAAAATCCAAATAAAATTCTAGTACATTCTTAAAAAAAAAAAAAAAAAAAAAAAAAAACGAAAATGAAGGAGATGTCGACAATATATCCAGGAATAGTTAGAAAAGTCAGACGAAAATTAATGTAACATGAATGTTCTCAGCCACCATAAGCTAGCCACCGTGCATATTGATTTTGCAGGAAGCTTAAGAAGAAGGTGATTTGAGATCTATTTCGCTCCATGGTTACGAATTGAAGGGCAACCAATAAGTCCCATCAACAAGACAGTGAAGCTTGCTTGCTAATACTACCTCTCAACACAAAATTAAAGTACCAAGCAAACGACAATTCTTAAATTCATAGAGATCTAACAAAAAATTTAAAGATCCGATAGAAATAAAGGAGAACATATATTACAGTACTTCTATGATTCCACAATTTTTTCTTTCACTAGAGTGAATGAATGCCGATAAATTCAACAAAAGGAGATCTAAAAGCTCCATAAATATTAAAATATATATATATATATAAATAGACAAAAAATGTAGTAATACATATTCTCAGCCACCATAAGCCACCGTGCATTCATTTTGCAGGAAACTCAACAAGAAGGTGATCTGAGATCTATTTTGCTCCATGGTTACGAATTGAAGGGCAACCGATAAGTCCAATCAACAAGACAGTGAAGCTTTAGCTTTCAACAAAAACATATGTATATATTACCAAGCAAATTAAACGAAAACAAGATGAATGCAAAGAGACGAAACTATATGCAAAATTTTGAAGAACTAACAGATGATGGTACAGAGAAATTAAAAGAGATTAGTAGTCTGTCTAGCAGGTGATTTCTGTGGTTGATTTTTTCTTATACAAAATGAGCTAGGTAATTAGCTGTGTACGTATATATAGCGATAGGGAAAGGCAGGCATCTATCGGTGTGAGTCGATTGGCCAATCAGATAATTTTAGCCAGGTTTCCAGTACGTATTTTTAATTAATGTAACGACGATTTATGTACTAGGTTCAGGAATTTTACTTGGTCACGTAACTATACGTGTCATGCTGGTATTTGCGTTTCGCTACTTTCTCGATCCAACTATTTACTTTCCACTTTATTCGGTGTGCATTGTTGATTCGTCCTATATTTTCAGAAAACACTAATTCATGTTAATGTATCAAAGTAAACGGTAATACGGTATGATAGTTTTGTTCAGGTTGCTTATTTGAAAAAAATAAATTAATTTAATTTATTTTTATATATACTTATATTTAATTAACCAATTAATTTATTGGTTATATACTTTATTCTCATAATTTCGGAAAAAGTGTTACATTTCTTATGCGTTATTTGTCTTTCGTTTGACCTCATTTCTTCTTAACGATATTAATAAATAAATTATTAAAATTATATAATAAAAATTTAGTAATTAAATTTTTATTATATGATTTTATTAAATTATTTACTATTATCGTTTATAAGTAATTTGTGGTCAAACTCGAAGACAGTTGACCGGTCAAAGTCAAAATGTAACACTTTCTCTGAAATGGAGGGAGTACTAAATTGATAAAATTTATGTTTTTATATACCAGAAAAATAAATATAAAAGTAAAATTTGTATACCTCTGCTAATCGAGCCAGAGCGAGTGGCGTTGTGTCGAACGAGCACGGAGAGTGGATTTGAGGATTTGCGTCCCAGATTCCGGCAACCTCAGCCACATCAATCGAACTTCAGGCCTTGCAAATGGGTCTGCAACAGTCATGGGAGATGAGGTATCCGGAGATTGCTGTAGAAATGGATTCCCTTGAGGTGGTGAAGCTAGTTTCAGGAGAGCTCCCTTTGCCGACTGAGCCGCATCTGCTGTCTCTGATTCTCGAGTGCAGGAAATTTATGCACCTACCTTGGAAAATTGCTTTCAAATGGTCAAATAGAAAGACCAATTTAGTAGCGGATAATTTAGCTAGATTAGCTTGTTTTGAGTTACATGGGGTTACATATCGGGATACACCCCGATCCAAGTTGTACCGTTTCTTGAGTTTGATATCGTCTAAGGACTGATAGTCTTTTGTTACAAAAAAAAAGACTAAAATTTATAACTGTATAAATCATGTCACATATTTATAGCATAAAGTTATATCTATAATTTCACAAAACGGGAGGAAAAAAATTTGGACCATTTCTCGATTTGTGCGTGTCATCCTTGCGCAGGGGCCATGCTAATCTTCTCTGTATCGTTCCAATTTTATCGGATGCTAGAAATGGCCCCTGCGCAAGGATGACATGCACAAATCGAGAAATGGTCCAAATTTTTTTCCTTCAGTTTTCTAGAATATAAATTTTGAATTTCATGATAATTATTTTTTGTTTTAACATCGGGACCGGTTTTTAAATTTCGTATGTTCTCAGTACTTGGTATTTTTTCATATTAGAAAATATATTTTATTATTAAACATTTTAATTAATAACATAAACCGTGTTTAAATAGGATAATTGTTAGAATATGGAATATCTCAGTATTCCTAAGTATTTCAGATGTCTACTATTATTGTATTTAGATTCCTAGTTTAGCAAGTATTTGGATTCCTAGTTTAGCATAGCTATAGGATTACTCTTGTATAAATGGACATGATGGTGGTAATGAGAAGGTTACGGAATAATATTCTTTCATGGTATCAGAGCCATGTAAGACTCTAACGAGCATTGGTCCTCTCTTCCGCTGCCATATTATTTTCCGTCTTTCTCTTCTTTTTCTCTTCTTCTTTCTCCTGCGTGCTTGCCCTTTGTTCTCACATTGCTTTTCTCTTCTTTTCTTTCTCTTGTGTCTTTGTGCTTTGCTTTTATCTTCTTTTCTTTCTCTTGCATCCTGTGTATTGTGCGCTTCATCATCGTTTTGGTCTAATCATCGATCTTCAATTTCTTCCAATCGATTTCTTCAAATCGATCTGCCTGCTGTCTTCAAATCGATTTCTTCCGCCATTACAGGTAATCGATCTTCTTTTTGTCTTCAAATCTTCCTTGTCTTCGATTTCTTCTATTTGCTCGGGTTATCTACTCATGTCGATTTTGGCTTTCACCATCCTCGATTTCTCCATCTCCTCTGTACTCGATCTTACGTAAATCGAGATTTCACCGTGTTTTGGCTTCATCATTGATTTGGCATCCACCGTCATCGATCTTCATGTCGACTTGGGCTCGCCATTGTCGACCTCTTCAATCGCTTCTTTTCTTCTTTGTTTTGGCGCTATTCACATAATTGGCCTCACGCCATTATCGCCAATTCCGCCAAATTCGCCTCTGAGATCATCACCTTCAAATCAGACTCGATCTCTCCATCGCCTCGCCTCGATTCTATCATCGTTCTACTATCCATTCCAACATACAAACGAACGTTTGTCGGTTCCTCCCCAATTCCTCCGTCGCAGAAAGCACAAATCATCGATGTTGCAGACGGAGCGAATCGATCTTCCTCTCCTCGATTTCTTCAATTCGTTCTTCTCTCCTTCTCTCCTTCCGCTTTCTCTGGCCTTCTTCTTCTCTCCGGATCTATCACCTCCTGTATCTTTCATCGATCTTACCGCCACCTTCAGATCGGCATCTTCCTTCTTGACTTCTTTGAGATATAATATTCCCTCTTTTCATCGCCTCTGTCTCGGTTTTGGCCATTACCGCGACTTGCTACGTAATTGGCGGCCTTTAATCGATCTTCTTCCTCCGCCAATCATTCTTCTTTTACAATCGATTATCTTACGTAATCAAAGCCTCAGAATCGATCTTGACCTCAAAATCGATCTTCTTCCTCTATCAATCGTTCTTCTCAATTCCGCCAATTTCCGCCATTAACGATCGATTCGGCCTCACGCCTTGTCGATCTTCTTTCCTCTTAACTCTAAATCAATCGATTTGGCCTCACGCCTTGTCGATCTTCTTCTTCCTCTTCATTCGATTATATATAATCGATTTCTCTCTTCTATTCGTCATCATGGGCGAACACAAGAGTTCTTACTCTTTTCACCCTAGCTTCTTTGTTTCCAACATCAAGTCGCATGTTCCCATCACTCTTGCGATGGAAAATGTCCAGTATGCTACTTGGGCGGAATTATTCAAGGTCCATTGTTGTTCGCACAAGGTTCTTCATCATATTATCCCGCCAAAATTCAAAGATGGGAAAGTTATTGACACAGAACCGCTAAAAGATGACGAACAGGAACTATGGGACACATGGGCTGCTGCACCGTGCCCTTATCCGACCCAGTCTTGGAGTCGGCCCAACGGGCCACGTCAGCCCGGTATCTTGGGCCCGCGACCCCACCAACAACAGCAACAGGCGTATGCAGCTTCTCCGTATGCTCCAACGGATATTGATTTCGCCATGCACACTATGTCTCTTTCGCAGCCGGATCCCAACTGGTCTATAGACACCAGGGCTTCTTCGCATATGACATCCACTCCAGACAGGACCCGTCTCATGCGATGTGATAGTACCAGTCTTAATGTTCGTGTACCTACAGTTTCGACTGCGGGGGAGTATTAGAATATGGAATATCTCAGTATTCCTAAGTATTTCAGATGTCTACTATTATTGTATTTAGATTCCTAGTTTAGCAAGTATTTGGATTCCTAGTTTAGCATAGCTATAGGATTACTCTTGTATAAATGGACATGATGGTGGTAATGAGAAGGATACGGAATAATATTCTTTCAATAACATTTGATGTCTTGTGCTCCCAAAATCATATATATGTACATAACCGTCTCAGATATTTTGGAACATCTTTATTAACTTTCCAGTTTCCATGATAAAATAGTTTGACGAATTAGTTTCCGCCTTTCTTTTAGGTAATCAATAGTGACCCAAGAGTAGCATGATTTGTAGCTTGATTTTTTCCGTTTGATTTTGTTTTGGTTTTCCATGTTCATGTTGTAAAAATAAATGTGTTTAAAATATTTACTTAACTAAAGTTTCTATTCTCTAGGAGGTTTAGGTAGTGGACTGTTGAGGTTGTTATTTGACTTGGCTTATTAACGTTGCAAAAGAGTTCTATATATATATATATGGTTGTGGCTTAGGTGAAATGGAAGTACATTGGCTTATTGCTTTTCTCACTTTCCAGCCTAAACTTTCTCTTAAAATAAATTGTTGGGCTATTACCTTCTATTGATTCCTTGTTCCGGTCAATACTGAAGAGTGCATTTACTCCTGGGAGGATATTCAAACGGTGACGAATAATCCTTTAGGACAGTGCATTAAGTTGCACGACTTGCATTATTTGTTTTCTAATTCTTGTTTACATCTTCAAATTTTCTAACATTCCATTGTAATCGTAATATATATCTCGATGTATGTATGTATGTATTAATGTATATGTATTTTGAGCATAATTGATTCCTGTTTCAGTTTCAGTTATATGAATAATAATGACAATGGGAGGAGAAACTGGAAAATCATTGGATGAGGTTCCTGATGAAATCCTGGAGATTATTTTCCAGTATCTATGGATAGGTGACAGATCCCGGTTCAGGCTTGTCTGTAAGACCTGGAACCGCCTCCTGGGCAAAAACAACATCATATGCATCTCGGAACCTCCCTGGATGCTGCCTAGTATCACATCCCCATTATATGCATCTCGGACCCCATATACTGGAGAAGCAAGGTTTAAAAGCCCATTCGAACGGAGATCTTATAGCTTCTGGGTACCTGACTTGTGCTTATATGAGCACACCCGGTATCATGGATTTTCTCGTGGTTGGATTCTTATAAGTACGAGGAGGCGAGCGGTGGTATTGTGGAATCCAGTCTCTGGTGCCATTCACAAACTTCCTCCTTTACCACGTCACATTATCGATGATGGAGGAGTCCAAGTGTTTTCATTAGGCTCAGTCGAATGCATTGTGTCCGTGCTTGCAGTTGGTGGAGTTCTCATGTTGTGTACCCCGACTGAAACAGAATGGACCTTATTCTGTACACAATTATTTCCTTGGGATCAGTCTGACAGAATTATGTTTAACACTAAGATCAAACTCTTTACCTTGTGGGCATCCATACAACCAAATCAGGGTGGGAGAATTATCTGTCAACTGTGGATCAGATTAAATTAAAAGACTGCCATGTACCTGTACGGTCAGTCTACATTCCAATTCCTCGTGAACACATGAGGTATCCGTACATGGTAGAGTCACCAGCAATTACACAGGAGGAGGTGCTGATCGTTTTTTCTGTTCTGGAATCAATTTCTCATAAGTCTGTCCAGCAAACAAAAGAGTTTGAGGTGTTCAGCCTGTCGTCGAGTAGACAAGGAGAGTTGGTAAGAGTGGAAAGCATAGGGGACAAGACCATATTCTTAGGCTCAATGGGCTGTTGTTTGGTTGACAATGTCAGAGGGGTTTTCGCAGATTGCATCTGTTTTGATACAAATGACGCAATAGGTGGGCATCACACTCCAGAGATTCTCTGCAATGAACGTGAACTCGGTGTCTTCAATCTGAAAGAGAAGAAAATGCAGCCTGATTCTTTTCCCAATTCTATCCCTCGTGAATGGTCAGGAGGAGGTTGGTTCAACCCTGCCTCGTAAATAGCTCTTGGTTAATTGTTAGCTTCGAACTATTCTTGGTTTTTTTTTCAACATAATCAACGGTTAATCTGTGGAATTCTCTCAGTACACTGAAGTATTATCTTAACTTGAATTGAGATGTTGGTGTCCATTAAGGCCTAAAACATACATGCTCTAATCTCTATCATCCCACAATAGAAGCAAACAGTTCTACTGCTATATATATATATATATATATAAACCTCCACAACACAGTTCGAGAAATGGTCCAATTTTTCTTTCCTTCCGTTTTCTAGAATACTATAAATTTGACTTTGATGATAATTATTTTTTGTTTTTACATCCGAGACCTGGACCGGTTTTGAAATTGTTTGTATAAAGTAGATAACAAGTGTCCTGTCGGTAGTATATGTTTTAGTCAATCAAACCTGAACAAACAAGCTTACAAATATTGAATGGCCAAGTCAGGATACTGAACTCAGCTGAAGACATTTGGAAACTGTATTCGACTTGTCTAAGGTCGATAATTTTCGTGTTACAGATTCAGACGATCTTAAGCTATTTCTCGAAGAATCATACATGAATCCTGCAAAATTGTAACATTCATCCTACTCAGTTCTAATTTAATGGCTCTAGATTCGACTGAAGTAGTCTGAGGCAGCTCTTCATCCTTTGTCTTGGATTTGCGGCGCCGTTGAAGCGAAATGCAATTCCAACTCGTAATGAGTTCACCAGTTACGATCAGGTCACGATCTCAACCAACGTAACTGCTGCAAAGACCAGAAAGAGAGTGCCTCCAATGTACGCAATAGCCTATTGAAGAGAAAGAGACAGGATCAGTTATATTCAGCTGTTTATGGTTGAATATTCCAAGAGTAAGCTAACCTTCTCGGACAGGTATGTTCCCAGGAAAGATCCCCCTAGAACAGCAATCTGAAAAGGAAAAAATCACTCGAACTGTTCAGAACATAATTGACTACATACTTGATAGTTCTGTCTGTTTGCAAAAGTTTATTGAAAACTGATTAATAGCCAATTTGTAGCATAATTGCCAGAGAAAATGCTTTCAGATACCAACTTCTCATGGTCTCCAACAAAACTGAAAACAGAGAAGCAGATATTTAGAAGTTTCTCAGAAAATCACTCAACACCTCTATTTTTCAGCATATTTTTCGCAAACACTTGACAGATCGACTTAAAAGCCACTTTTACATTGTTCTTCTCCATTTTATAATTTCACAATCATCTGAGGATTTGGCAAACGGGCACTTAATAAACCAGAATGCTTACCAATGTTGCAACTCCATGACCAGCAAGCGCTCCAGCTATGACACCAAGAGGTGATGAGGCTGCCGCAAGTGCTGAAAGAAAGAGTGTTGCATTAGAGCATTTTTGCTTACAGTTTCCAACACTGGTTTTAAATCATTTAAAATCTCAGAACTTCACGATCATGTCACTGTGGAGCAAATAGTTGTGCATCTACTTTAAGAGGGAAGATATAAGTTTCAAAAGTAGAGAACAAAGGTTTTCATCCAACCTATTGTGGAGAAAAAAGATTTATCTCCCCATTCAGCAACAAAAACTAGCAGGAACGTGCTGAACACGGTGTTAGCAGTGGCCAATATGCCAGCACCCGAGCCTGAAACTTCTGAAACAGCTAGTTCTGCCTGGATAAATCTAACATCTGTCAGTTCAAAGTATATCCAAAATTAACTATTACTACTATCATATTTCAAAAGGAAACTGACCTCCTTTTGTTCTTCTTCAGCTTTTAAACCATCACCTGATGAAGCTTCGATCAGGGTTGAAACACCAAAGTACACCTGTTATCAACACAAGTTGCCATGAAACGTGGGTGAAGAACAATTCAAAGAAAATATGTCAAAATGTGGATGAGCCTCTGGTTGCTTTTTGTTCAGTGACGGTTGTATAGTTTCTTACCAGGAGGCAAACAGCAGCTATATCGTCCAGAGGCAAATCAGCATTTCCTAACCTGTATCAAAATGTTCCAAGTAAAACCACTTTCTGGATGTCAATTGTTCTATAATTAGCACGGTTTCATATAAAGAATCATTATGAGCCAATTTAGAACCAAAAAACAGCAGTAATTTGCTAACCTGAATGGAAGGATATCGTCAACATAGTGAAAAGTTCGTCCAAGAACAACAGATATAACGGTCATAATCCTGCTCATGTTACAAATAGCATGTCAATGAGTGTTGCTCCATCTCAACGTCAAGAGAACTACTACAATAAAAACTTGCTACTGGAGGTGGAGAATCTGTCACTAATTGAAATCTACTTACCCGAGTGCACCAAAAGTTCCAATGAATGTAACAGCTGCAGAGTTCCTAGCTGCTAGAAGTGCCTGCACATAAGACCAACCAAACATTATGTCTATCTTACAACAAAATAGGAAGCAAGATCGGACCAACGAGACATGGCTCTTCCCCAACAGAAAAGGAGAGGTCACAAAAAGTATAAAGACTATCATTTGAAAGAATGTGTAAAAAGTATGACTGGATTATAGTGCGACATATAACTTTTTATTACTAATTCTTACCGCGATAAAGAAGGTTTTGTCACCAAGTTCAGAAAAGAATATCAACAAGAATGCCTGCAGTAAATGTATCACGAATTAACATGGCGGTTATGTGATCTATGCAGGTGAAAATTCCGCATTTCATTAAAATATGGCGTATTGGAATAGTTGGAAAATCTAGTAATAACAGTATTTGCCAAGTACAGTAAATTGCAAAAAGTGACAGGGAGAATTTTACTAACTGAAGCAAAACCTGTGCTTATATCTCCGAGATCCCCTAAAAATTGAAAAGGTTGCAGGCTGCTAGCAACATCTGAACCGGCTAATGCTTGATGAGTACTTTGGAACGTGAAAAATCCACACAGCACCAAAAATTTCAAGTGACTAACTGATGGATTACTAAGAACCCGGAAATCCAGTGATGGGGAATGTTTGTTCATTAGCTTATTCGCTGATAGTTTGCTGTTAAGGCCTCGACAAGAATGAGCCCATAATGTAGTGTTGAAACTTTTCTCTTCTCCTTTTCCAGGCACCTAAGCATAATAATTAGCTTCAATAATTCTTAACTCGTATGAAAATCGCCAGATTTAAAGCAATAATTTTGTAAAGTTAAAATCTAGATGCCCCTTGTACAGGATGACTAGAAGGGTATTGCTAGACCTTATATGGTGCTGTGACAGTGTATGGGATCCGAGAACCATATGTTGGCTTTCCAGAAAACACCTTTCCTGCAAGCAAGTATCAAGTCGCCGCTATCATGAAAACAAACTACATCTGATATAGAAGCTCGAGTTCACATCTATCGCAATGATCATCTTTGTAAAACATTGAGCATATCTGAAATTCGGATGCATTTAAGAACTCTAACTTGCAATGAACTACATTACCCCAATTGCATCTCTACCAAGTTCTATATAGGACTGTGTTTTCACTGATGAACTAATGTTTTCTATTCCAAAAGATTGGCTATCTCAAAGTTTCCAGAACACTTGATTTTCGCTTAAACAAATGAGCCATTTCTCCCCTATGATTTTGGTAAGAGGACACTAAAAAAAATGAAAAAGAAAATCACCATTACAACATTTCTAGAAATAGGATTTGACTCTCCTAAATGCTATTTCTATGAAACCTGTAATTTGAACCAAATGCAGCAACTAAAACAAGCATTTTCATCCACGAAGTCCCAATTAGACCCACAGCAACACCATCAATTTCAAGAAAACACAAACATTTTAACTCTACAAGCAAAAAGATAAAATCTTGATACTCAATTTGATGAAGCAACAACATTGGCACATAATTGTCATAAAAAGAAGTTCAATTCATCATCTTATTCATTATCAATACTATAATCCTGTATGCACAATTTAAAAAAAAAAACTTGGTTGGTAAAAAAGTTACTTGAAACGGAACGAAAACCCAGAAATTTCTTGTGATCAGCGTGACAGCTATATGGAATAGTTGTAAAGTGAGCTCCAGGTAGAGTCACCATTGGAGTTCTCTGTTGTGTTCAGTAGAGTAACATTAACATGAACAAGATATGATGTTGTATCAGTGAAAGTGTATGTTGCAGCAAAGTGAGCTTGTGTGAGAATTTGAAGGGATAGAGGGATATGGCAGTGAGATGATACATGTGGTGGGAAATACTATAATTCAATTGCATGGTGATTAGATTAGACTTTGTGGGGTTCATTTTCCATTGCCATTTTCTCTTGTTCAAATTTAATCTACTTTATCCATGAAGAAGAAGAAGAAGAAGATGCATGGGCTTGGTCCCATGTGATGGGCTGAATTCATAGTTATTGGGCCAGTGGCTTCTTCGGCACAAAACAGGTTGATATTTCCACATTATGGACCGAGAACAACTCTCAACAAAGATAGGGGAGATTTCACAAAATTATGGACAATTTAGTCGATCAGATGAGAGTAAATGTGTATCAAATAATTGGGATTTATCACTGGTCATTATGCTCCTGTCACCATGTCTAATTGCCTTAAGATATTTTGGATATAGGAAAGTTTATGCAGAAGATGTTAGAATTATATTTAACCAAGAGTGGTTTGGCCGTAGATACGAGTCAAGTCATGTCGAGGGCTTAGCTCGGCTCGTTTGATGAGGGGTTCGAGCCGAGATCGAGTCTAACTCGGCTCGTTTTGTTATTAGTTGGGCTCGGCTCGTTGATACTTGACCAGACTTGATTAGGCTCAGTTAAATATGTATATTTTTATATTTATAATGCGTTTTTCAGTAACAGGCTCGAATATGACTAAAACTTGAACCGAATGAGTCGAGCTCAATTTATCATGACTTGAGCTCGAGAAATGAGCTAGTTTTATAAACGAGTCGAGCTCGAGTAATAAGATACCCTGATCGACTCGACTCGTTTAACAACACTATTTTCTGTGACTTTGGATAGATGCAGTAATACCGAGAAGTTGAAGATGTTGGGAATCGATCCCATGATTTGGTGTCCAGAGTGACAAACTATGCCATTGGAACATGTCCTCTGATGAATGGCTATATATTGAAAAGATACATATATATTCGGGCACATAAAGCCCTTTGTTCAATAATTGCACATTTTTTGTCACAACTTTTCAAAACTATAAATAGGAACCCATAATTGAATTTCATTCACTCATATCCAAATTATCTCCCTCTCTCTTCTCTCAATCCTATATTTCCATATTGCAGTGCCCCCACTTGAGTATGTGATTGCAAATATCAGCTTACATATTCATTTATTGTTTTATCTTTGAAGACATTTTACTAATTACAACCATATACATCAAAAGTGGTGCAAATTTGTCATAAGGACCGAGATCAACTCTCAACCTAACAATTCTTACTTTGTTATGTCATACAATTTCAACCTGCAATTCATACATCAGATACACTACACTAGGGCTGTGCAAACAAGCCGCCCAACCGACCCCTCCGCACAAACCGCCCGCATTTCACTCGCACCCGCCGATTATTTAAAAAAAAAAAAATTACGCGGGTTTGGCGGGTGGGTGGTGGGTTAGTTGGGTGCAAACCGCAACCCACCCGCCATATTGTTCACATAACAAAAAATTGTATACATGTAAAATAAATTAATTGTCACTTAAATGAATAGATAGAAATATAGAATAGATTAATAGTGGTAAAACTACGGTTATTTTATATATAAACTAAGAAACTACCTATGTGAAAATAATACTTCATCATTTTGATTACTTTGAAAATGTTTTGTTAATTTGATGGATTATAATATATCTTAGTTGATGTAGTGATTTACCTGTCAACCCACCAGCCATTGATATCAACCGTCGCGTTGGAAAAATATTCAACCCGTCACGGATCGGACAAATAATCATCCATCATAAGCGGGTTGGTTTGATTTTTTATAAATACCCGTCCGCACTGACCCTACACTACTACACTACACCTCCGTTATAACATGGGACGAGTGACAGGTAAATGATGATATGGTCATGTAAATGATGAATTTGAAAATGAGACGTTAGATGACTTCAAGAGGTAGGTGGAAATGAAAGAGGGTCCATTGGTTTAGTGGTTATCCCATTGGAACCTTTTCTGTTCCCTTGTGAGATGTGAACTTGTGATGACCACAAACTACACGTCTCTGCTACTGACAATACTTTCCTTCAATTTTGCAACATCTTGTAATGCTTGTGCATTTTGAAAAGGAAAGGAAGGCAGCAACTAGTCGTCTAAATAGTCGCTTTATTTATTTAGCATCTCCCATGAAAATGATACTTACGCCTAACCTAGTTATAAGGCTTACTCTTCGCCATGTGTCCTTTATTTTCCTTGCCGGTTCATTCGTTAATTTACAATAGACCTTGTTTCCAACATCCACACATATTTTTGAAGTTTGAACCCGTGAGTAATAAGTATATATTTCCTCCGTTCCCAAATTCTCATGTTTTCATTTTTTCGATCAACCTATTCATACAAGATTCTAGTGTATATATATGTTCATCACAAAGTTTGACATTGGAATGGATAGTAAAATGAGAAGAATATTACTTCCTCCGTCCCGTCTCATGTTTTATACTTTGACTTTTTGCAGTTAAACTTTTTCAACTTTGACTACGAATTAATCTTAAACGGCAAATGTAAAATGTTCAATTAAATTATATTATGATACTTGAAAGACTAAAGTTAAATGAGTATAAGTTAATTGAACATTTTACATTCATCAAGATTAATTCAGAATAAAATAAAAAGATAATTTTAAAAAAAAGTGAAACATGGGATGGAATGGAGTAAGTAGTATATAAAGAATATTCAACGGATATATTTATTTACTTAAAACTCAACATGGAACGTACTTGTTGATATAGTATGTAAAATATCTGAACATTCAAGTCTCCTACTAAAACTATATTTAGCGAAGAAAGGCAATTTTCCCATCCTAACTAAATTCTTCAACATTGATTATTGGTTACGGTGAGGTGCCATAATCAGAGATTATGGGTTCAAATTCTGTCAAGTGTAGATTGTGTTCTAGTGTATTTTAGTTTCAATAGATTGAATGATGCGTTTGTAATGATTGATAGATGGAATGATATATTAGTTGAATGGATATTCTAAAAAAAATCATCAAGAGTTGCCCTAGTTCACAATTTTTTCCTTTTTTCTTGAAATAAACATTTTTTCGGTTCAGGACAAAAAGACACATTTTTAAGGATAGGAACGTTAAATTCCACGTCATCGGAAAAATTGAATGCTAATGTGTACAGTACATAGGCATATCTTGTGCGCAAAAATCGGTTTTTTATGACCATCGAGTCTTTCATACTTTTAAGTGTTGTCTGTATTAATCAGATTATATGCAGATATGTCTGATAATGTAATCAAACACCATGAAACACTACAGCATGTGACACGGAAGAGGAAACCCATTCCAACTAACATTAATACTCCCTCCGCCCCGGTTTCATCTTCCCACGGGCCCGAATACAAGATTTAAGATAAAAGTGAATAAAGTAGTAGAGATGATGATAAAATAAGAAAGAAATTGAATAAAGTAAGACAAATAATGAATAAAGTATGAGAGATAATATATACAGTAGGAGAAAGATTTTCCATTTAAAAGATGAGAGATAAAGTTGAGACGGGTTAAAATGAAATGCGGGAAGATGAAACTTCGAGGATGAGGGAGTACATTATACATGGTTCAAACAATGGTCCAACTAGGATGTATTTTGGTGCCAAAACTTCATGACCTCACCGTCTCAAATATATCAAAGATGCTTTTCCCGAAAACCATTAGTACAATAAGTCCATAACTAAACAACGCTAATACATTTGGTTAACAATATTACTTTTAGAGGATTCATTATTTTCATTGTAATAATATTTGTGTAACCGTACTATTTCACAAATCCATGCATAATAACTTTAGAACTAATAGGTAACAAACTGAAAAGTCTCCTAGTTTGTACACAAGCGGAGATAAAGTGTACGTAAAAGTACATGTGTTGGTACAGTGGGATCACATATTTTTCGACGAGATTGTCTAATAAGAATTTGTGTTATATTTAATCTAAATTTGAAGAGTATCCCAAATTACGTTCTGATTTAACTAGCTATTATTTTCATCTGAGGACTTATTAATTTTAGTACAATTCAATTTTTTTTAGTTGTTTTTTATACTATAATTCTGTTAAGTACAATTAAGATCATTTAAACTCAATTTTGTTCTTACCCACAGGCAAACATAATCTGGATTTGTCATAGGCGTAATCAACTAATCATCAACTTTACGTCTAAAATTAACCGTTTCATAATAAAATTTGTTTTATGTACCCAAAAAAATTAGACTATAGTATAAAAATCCATTCATTTAGGAATTCGGTGTACACGGCTAAAGTGCGCTTCCTTTCCCTCCATTGCCTCACCTTCAAGCTCTCTGTGTCTATCTTCGCATATAGATACACTCTGAACTGTATCTATCACCTAGAGTCTCCCTCACAGCATATCAACTTGTATTTCTTCTCTCTGAGATGATAGATACAGGTTTTCTATATGTACAGTTCCGATTCAGGTTTTTAGTGCTACAATTACAAGCAGCTAACTCATGAGCATGGCCCTTTCTTCCCCCTTTTTTCTCGCTTCTTCTCATCAGATTTCTCAGGTACTTTTTTCTCTCTCTCTCTGCATATTTGTACTGTGCATTTTCTCTATCTGGATTCTAGAGGCTCCTTTTATTTTTTACTTTTTTTGTTAAACATCTAGATTCAATTTGGGCTTAAGATTTGTGGTTAAGCTGGAACTGCAATTTTGAATTTATTGATTTTTGGTTATATAACTCTTTATTATTTCGTGCTATTGAGGTTTAGTTTAGACACTTCTGGATGCAATCTAGGGGCCAAATTAGGAATTAAGGTGAAACTGGAACTTATTCTGATTCCAGAAATTTCAGATTATTATCAAGTGGTTACATGAATCATAACCTCTTAAAAGTAGATTTTAAGTTGATCTGGTGCGTGTTTGCAAATAGTGTTAATAAAACAGTTTATAAACATAATAAGTTGGGAGCAAGTAGGTGATCATTTGAAATCTGATTCTAGCAGATTATTTTAACTTGTTAAAACTTACCATACGTTTTGCATTCATACTTTCCATTGATTATACTTCAGGAAAGTTGTAATTAGTTTTCATAATCACCAGTTAGAAAAACCGGCAAGGTAGTTGATTCTGTGTTCTTTTAAGTTGCCAGAGGCTTTCAGGCGAAAGCGGAGGAAATAACTGTGTTTTCTATTTATTGGGAAACGTTTGGCACGCTTTCATAATTTATACTAGTGTGAAGTTGTTTTTCCTAAACATATCTGTGAACCTGCTCTAGATGGGTAATAGTATTATGTTTGCAGTATTCAGTAGCAAGCACTAAGTTCGCTGTTTTAGCTTCCATATGTGTAGTCTAATATAGATGGTTACCTGGTTTTACGGTTAGAAGAGATTATGTGTGATTTATTGCTGACTTGGTAGTAATTTGA
Source organism: Plantago major (assembly GCA_026545765.1). Lineage (NCBI taxonomy): Eukaryota > Viridiplantae > Streptophyta > Magnoliopsida > Lamiales > Plantaginaceae > Plantago > Plantago major. The sequence continues at coordinate 9,347,786 of CM048840.1, forward strand.
TGAGGTTATGGGAATTGGGGAGGATTTGGAGAAACATTGAGTTGGAGTCCTGGTGTTGACTTGTTGTATTCATGTGCAGTTAAGCTGTTATAATCTCAAATGGAACCAGAAGAAGTTTGAGTTTCTGAAGCCCCAAGGAAGGAAGTTTAAATCGATATGGGTCATTAGTTCAGTTTTGAATGGCAATAGACCGTCGAGTGTTAGTGATAGTGGTGCAAATGAACCAGATAGGGTTATTCTGGAGAAGCTGTTCAGAAAAGCACAAAAACTTGAGGAACGGATAGGTCATTCGCCTGAAGTTGTTGAGCTAGGTGCTAATCTTGGTGTGCTGGAATCTGATATTCAAGCTGCCCTGTCAGCTTTGATAAAGAAGGAAGAAGATTTGCAAGATGCAGAAAGACGAGTCTTTTTGGAGAATAGTGAGAAGAATCGTGCCATGAAAGAGTTGCTGCTCCGAGAGGAAGAACTGGTAGCTGCTAGAGTGAAGCAGGAAAAACTAGAAGAAGAGCTAAGAGTAGCTGGTATGGGCTTAACTTCTCAAGCCGTAGAAATTGTTGAACTGAAAACTCGTCTGAAAGAGAGGGATCTGGTGATATCAGATGCCCAATCAACACTCTTGGGTAAAGAAAGGGAACTTTCGAAGATGAAAAATGAACTGATAAAGAAGACTGAAGAAGCTGCAGTTGCAGAATCAGAACTTAGTTCTAAGGCAATGCTCCTGAAGAAGGCAAATGAAATAGTAGCAGCCCAAGAAGTTGAGATCCAGAATCTCCAGAGGTCGCTTGAAGTCAAAGAGAAGGAGCTAGAAGTTTCTAGAAGCATGTATAAGCATGAATTTGAGAAAGCGAAAGTTTCTGAGAGAAACTTGGAGAAGCAAACTATGGATTGGCTTTTGGTCCAGGGAGAACTGAAAAAGCTATTTCAGGAAACATCTAAGCATGTCGAGGAAACAAATGGAACGATGGAGGAGTTTGGGAGAGTGACAAAGCTTCTTTCGGATGTGAGATCTGAGTTGGTCTTGTCTCAGAAAGCTCTAGCATCAACTAGGGAAAGAATGGATGGTCATGGGCAGCTGCTAGATACGAAAATTACGGAACTAGAAGAGCTACGAAAAAGAGTTGCATCTTATATGGTCAATCTGAGAGAGGCCAAACTTGAATTGCAGAGTGAGAGGGTTAAACTCAGGAGTGCTGTAGCTCAAAAGGAGAAGCTAGAGCGGGATTTATCCTTGGAGAAGGAGCTTGTTGGTGAGTTGCAAAAAGAATTAGAAAAGGAGAGGTTGTCCTTGAAAGAAGCGACTCGGGAAGTTTTGGCTCTTAAACAGGAGGTAGACCATAAGAGTACTATATTTGAAGAAACACAGATTGTGCTCCAGGCTAAAGAGTCTGAATTGGTAGAAGGAAGACTAGAGATCCAGCATTTAAGGTCTGAACAAACTTCTCTTCAGCTTTTATTGAAGGAAAAGGATTTGGAGCTTTTAGATGCAGGCAATACGTTGAAAGGCGTACAACAAGAGACTTCTGAACTCAAGAGAATTTTGTTGAGAAGAGAAGAAGAGCTTGTTCAAGCAGCGTCTGCGCTGAAGGAGAAGGATGAAAATGCACAGACCATGCAATATGAGTTGAATAGTGCAAAACTAAAATACACCGATGCTGAGAGAGTGGTGGAACGTATTGTAGATCTTACGAAGGAAGCAGTTCTGTCATTTAATGATGAAAGCTTTTATGCTCTGAGCCCACTTGATAAAACCAATGCCAAGTTGCCAGTTCACATGCCAGAAACTCGGCCAGATAGTTTCAAGTGGCAGAGAGAACAACTCAAAGCTGAGCTTGAATTTACCCGAGAAACCTTGAAAGCAAAGGAAGTGGAAGTTCTATCAATGCAGAGGGCTCTCAACATCAAAGACGAGGAGCTAAAATCGGTGCTCAGAAATTTGGATACCAAAGAAAAGGAAATAGCACACATAAAGGAAGATTTGGTACGTGATAAAGATGATCTTGAACGACTCTATTCTTTGGCACAGGAGCGAATTGGTGGGAAGACTGTTGGTGACCTTGCAATTGAGAAGCTGGAAATTGAAGCAGCTCAGTTAGAAGTAGAAGCTGCAACGAGCGCATTGCAAAAAATAACAGAAATGAGCCGGGAGCTTTTAAACAAAGCTGGTTTAAGCATCGATGCTTATTCTGAAATCATTCTTCGAGAGAGTAATAGCTCTGGCTCTACTATGAATGGCATCATTGAGATAGATTGTTCTAGGGAACTAAAATCTGAAGTCTCTCGGCTTCTGACTTTTACGGAGCAGCTTGTCAGAGATGCAAGTATTTCTGGTGATGCGTTCGGTTAAGGTGATATTGGAATTCTTGACTTGATAGAGATGTAGATGTCTAACCAGCCTTTCCACCGTTATTTGTTTTATGGTTATCTTTCAAGTGCAACAGTGATCGTTTAGGAATTAGGATGTACTTGTAGCATGTAATTATTGTTTTTCCTTTTGCCTCCTAAAAACTGGATGTGTATCAGTGTATGTTATTCTGCTGTTGTTCCATACTTCCACTTGACCTGCTTGATATATTTGATGTTGCATTTTGGCCTGACTGGATCAGTATGAAATCTTGTGATGCTAGAAGTTGCTGATTGTGTTGGCCAGTACTCCAGCATCCCCCATCTCCTATAAACAGGAGTTTATTACGTATGTAATTGTTTCCGGACTTCCACATGGCATGAGATCTTTTGGTCGACCCCAAAAGCATATACGTAAGAATTCTGGTCCAAAACTGGCAATATCATACCAATACAAATGTCATGCGTTGGCCAGTCATGGTAAACTCAGAACATAAGACAATTAACAGCGAATTTCAAAATGCATGACCATCTCAGGACACTAAGAGGAATAGCAGCATCAGGAAAATAACAGAATGATTCTAGGAGCCAAGGATAATCAGATATGTACATTAAAACGAAAATGAACAAATCACCAGATATTTACATAACAAGTTACAAGTTCCAAATTAAATTAAAGATAAAAGGGAGCAGATGGTCTAAGCTGAGACAAGCTTGAAGCTTGAATTCTCTGCTGGTATAAGGTTTACTTACAGACACTGGGCTTTGATCAGAGAGTTGGTTTGCTCAACGTCTCATCTGAAAGGGTTGGTCACCTTTGGCGGACGCCATGGGTGGTTGTTGCTAGCACTCTGGCAATCCACATTTTGATTGTCAGTTGGTAATGCTGCCACCGGATCACACCCCTTCTTTGGTTTCCCTCTTCCAACTTTCTTCCCAATTAGAAGGCCCATTTTCATGGCAGTAAACAGACCCAATGCAATCAGAAGTGGCCTCACAGCCCAGTGAAAATCCTCTAGATGTTGATACTTTTTTATCACAGTGGGGCAAGCATCAAACGATACAAGTTCAACTTCAGCTGGATCTGCCAAGAAGTCATTGTCATCACCGAAAATTGGTATGCCAGGAAATTTAACGATAAGGCAGCCATTTGGCAGCACCTGAGATATCCTCCCAGTCGCCCAATCACCACCTCTTTTGCGAGGCCATTCAAACCGGGGGCTGAAAGTGCTAGATTTCATCTTAACAAACTGGCCCACGCAGTACGGCTTCGCCATTTGGAATTCAGAGTAATCACCCTTCCATAGTGTTTCCAGTCCTATAAATGCTACTGAAACAGTTCCATCGCGGTCAATAGAGTGAAGAACACCCACGGGTGAGTGCTTCTTGTTCTCTTTCTTCAGCCGAATCCAATCTCCTACTGCCATGTTGAAAGTCACCCGCTCTAGTGTGGAAACATGGACTCTTAGTGGGTCATGAACGCCATGCACCCTCACTAGGACAAATCCATCTTGATCGGTATCACGTTCCAGACCAACTACAGTTCCTTCAGGGACATCCATGTTTCTGGGGATGTATGAATTTAGTGATCTTCTAGAGCGGACTGTGTCACCCACTTGTAGATGATCTTTTGCAAGGAACCACTCAGTATAACCAACACCACCTGGTTTCTCCCTAAGCATCCTACTTCCAAGATCAGTCCAGCCTCCATCCTGATTAGCTGTACTCTGTGAACTGTAGATGAAGGGAAAAAAGGAGTTCTGTCAAACTAGAGCATATAAGGTTTGGGAACATTGCTATTACTATCTTACAACACTGATAATAATCATCAACAATTAAAAAATAAAATGCTTAATTCTGTGTCACAAAAGCTCATCGAATGTTTCACGCACAATAATCAAACCGTGTGATATACATATACCGAGAACAATATTCCTTTTGAAGACTAGCTTCCGTTTCTAGTATCAATTTTTCTTCACCTTCTATCCAAGCAAGCATAAATATCAGAAAACTTGAACCACTAATACACTTGATGAGAACTATGTATTGCCTAGAACTAGCACATGGACAGTGATTAAATCAAAGCTTCCTCCCCACAGAAATTTAAGGAACAACTGCATCAATTTACATACCTCTTAAAAGCATGCAAGATATCCGCCATCACAGGGCGACTCCTAAAGTCATACTCAAAGCAACCAATAATAACATTCTCAACAGCTGGAGGAAGCCCATTTGGAATGCGAGGTTTTTCTTGCTTTTTCACTACCAGTTTATATATCTCATCACCAGATTTGTCACTCCATGGCCGAATTCCAGTCAACATCTCCAATATGCTGCAACCAAATCCCCATGAATCAGTCTCGACCGATATTGGGCCTCTTACGTCTGGATGCCATTGTTCCGGAGCCATATAGTTGGGGGTACCAAGCTGGCGAGCCATGTCAGCATTAGGCAATGAAAAGCTTAGAAGTACATAAGGGATGCCAACATCACCAACAATTGCCTGGTCATTTTCATTCAAAAGAAAATTAAAGGGTTTGAGGTTGAGAACAACAATCTCCTTTGAATGCAAGTCCATTATTCCTTGGGCCAAATCTGCCCCATATCTGTAACGCAAAAGCATATTGTCAAACAAGATGTAAACAATTAAAAAGTATCAAGTTCAGAGACACAGTAATAGGGAATCATATAACACCAGGAAATCATCACCTTAAAACATCAGTTAGTGGCAGTTTTCCACCTTTAAAACGAGCCATTTTGTCACCCACCGAGCCCTCGTAAAATCTCATTACAATGCATATCTACAAAGATTTAAACACAAATTTCAGATCACAAGAAAACAGGCACTTTAGCTTTCTGCTTCTTCCTTCTCCGCAGGCCAACCCAACAAATACACCTTATGCATTGTAAGAAGATTAAAAACACTAAACTCACTTTATTATTTATCACAGTAAATCCATGAAGCCAACAGACAGTTTCCAACCCTTGGCACCTCGAAAGTACATCATCCAACCTACTCAATACATCTCGAATATGTTCTTCTTTAACAGGGTGCAACACTTTCACAGCAACCTCATGATACTCTTCGTAATCATCGGATATACGATGATGCGTCGCCAACCACAGGTCGCCAAAAGGTCCTCTTCCGATCCGGTGCCTAAGTTTAATCACAGCCGGGTCAATCCACGGGCTGACAGGGTTAGACGATGCAACAACAACGGTACTACTTTCCCCAGAGTCCCCTTCAACGAGCTCAAATTCAAACGAAGCTGCAGGATGATTCGCAACAACATTCCCAGCCATTTCCCTAACAATATCATCAAGCCAAAATCATGACCCAGCCAACACCAGTCATTCAAACAAACACACAACATGTAATAAAAAAGCTAACAATGTCAACTACATAGATTTTTACTTAATCCTCCTATTCATTTTTCCCTAAATTTCAATGAAATAATATCATCACAACAAAATCATGAATTAGTCAACACTAAGCATTTAAACAACAAAGCAACGTGACCGGAAAATGATTAATCATGTCAATTACATGGATCACTAACCAATAACTTCTCTGCTGCATTGGCGGCAAAAAGTCAGCATAGTGATTTCAACCAATCGTAATTAGGGTTATGAGCAAGTAAAAACACTATTCTCCACAGATAAATACAGAAGCAGACAAGTGAAACTCAAATTTCAGTTTTCACACTTTTTTTTTTTTTTTTAATTTTTACCCAAATGCCAAATTGATCACAATATTTCAACGAAGGACAAAACAAAAGAGCTAACGAGAGTAATACACATGTAAAATTGCAAATACACATAAATCATGCCGTTCGAAGTGAAAAGGCGAGCTATACAGAGCTTACTGATAATCTGGAGAAGAAAGGAAAGTGACGGATTGTGAGGAGGTAGAGAAAAGTAATTTCGACGAATTGAAGTAGATACTGACACTACGAATTGATCAATTTCACCATTAGTAAAGGTTCGAGAGAGGAACGAGTGAAGAAGAAGGGTAGAGAGAGAAAGTGAGATGGAAATGAAACGTAAAAGGAATAATGAACGAGAAGAAAGGGAGGAAGGAGTACTCTGTTGGCGGTGACTACATTTACGTCATTTCATCCTTTTCTCTTTATTCTCTTCCTCACGACACTTTTGCGGATCTCATTATTTTTTTCATTTTTCCTATTTTCTCAAAACAAAAGTTGATAAATATTTCAGAAAAACAAAAGAGGAAGGGATAATGATAATAATATAATAATATAACATCAAAGACTTGATCCTCAAGATATGAATTTTAGATGCTCTTTTATTTTATAGATTTGGTTTCTATTCAATGAAGTAGATTATTTAAAGTTCGATTTGAAAATATATATAAGGTCAATCTATCTGATTGAGATTCATATTTATCATTGGTCTAAAGAGGTAATAGCTCATAAAATCGCTCTGTCCAATCATGGAAGCAAATGGTTCGGACCCACTTAGAAAGACGACAAGGTTAACCTTTACGTAATCGATGCTCTCGTTACCTATTGGCGAGGGATAGAATGAAGTTTCTTCGACGTTTTGGTTTCAGATAAGAAGTTGTTATGACTTAGGCTTTGTTCTCTTCATCTGAACTGAACTGAACAAAACTGAAATTAATGAATTTTCAGATAAAGAGAACAAAGCCTTACTCCTAAAAACTAAGTTAGTTATTGCATACATAAGTCATAACTAGATCTTATTCATTGATGGAGTATCTCGAAGACTCTAGCTAATACTAGCAAGACACTCTCGATGAAAGACTTCTGAAATCGCATATCTCTACCATTCATTAAGTTGATTTAATGGCAAGATTTCGACGAAAGGTTATTCATCAAAATGTATATGAATACACAAAGTATTATGATAGACGGTCTTTAGATAAATATCGAAAGACGACTTATGTTATCAATAAAATCAACCATATTATTAATAAAAACGTCTATGTAACATAATTATTGAATACAATTATGAAAATTCATATTTAAATAAAGTAGTATATATAATAAATTAAATTTTCTATTTAATTTAAATGACATTCGTCCATCTCATTAGTTCAATTTCAATTTAGTGTGTACATGTGTAACTCTTTAAGTATAGTTCGATACATGTTGTTAACGAAATAAGTCTCGTTGTAATATGAAAAAACACTAACGTTGAGAACATTGGTGTTTTGATTAATAATATCGATGATTTTTTGACAATATATGTATATATCTAGATAAATTATCTATAGACCATCTCTCGGGATACTTACTTGATCAAAATAAATAGGTAGATAGTTTATTTGGCAAACTTAAAATGAAACCTAGAATTGTGGATTGCGCAAAGTTATCGGTTTCCATGGGTACAAGAAAACAAAACCAGACGAATAGTTTTCAATGTATTGGTTTTGTAGTTAGTCCAAAAGACAAATTGCAAAGTCATTATATTTTAGTATATATATTATAATTATGAAATCAACAGAAACTGGAAGAGGATTCTGCTGACCGATTCGCCTAATCAACTGGACTAGCTAGTATGAATATAATAGTAATTTGTTACGTATTATTTTAGTTAATAGGAGTAGTGTTTTATAATTATAACTTGCTTGAAAGCGAAATCCCAAGAAAGCTGGCCAAATTCTTGGTGTTTACAATTTACTTGTTTAATTTCTTCATTCAAATTCTTAAATTTGCCTAACAATTGGTTATGTTAAGCGAATCAATGTTTCCTAGGAGATGTTACTTCCAAAGTCCAAATCATGGAGACTTGGACATTTTGAGTTTGGTTTTTAAGTGCCCCAACTTTTCTCTGGAAACTAGAGGTTTTAGCATTGCGAGCAATTGATTGAAATTTGTGTTTGTTTGTGAAGTCAATTAGCTCGTGCTTTGGCATAGCAGAATAGAGAAAGACCAAGCTCGTTTCATATATGGCAAGTCCAGTTGCATTGGAGACCTTTTAGCTATAGATGCACTATATCTTGAAATCAGGCACATGATCAAATCGCTATTGAATATTATGCTTTTGAATATTATCAAAATAACTCATTATGCTAAATAACTTTGAACTAAAGTTGCTCAAATTATAATTTTATTGATCTAATGAATGCGGGTACAATTCTCTAGTCAAATCCTTTGATTCTAGTCTTCTAAAGCGGCAAACTTGAATCTTCAGATTCTTCGTTTTAGGATTTGTGACTTCAAAGTCGGGCAAACGTCGATGCGAGGGCTTCTTGGCTTGATCTCGGATCGAATTGTGAACTTGAGAGTGTTTGAGGCGAGCGATGACGAACTTCTTGGGAATTTGATGAAGAACACTTTTAGATCGTCGTAGGATTTAGCCTTGATCTTCTTTAGAGAAAGTTTGGCTGACATGAAACGTTTCTTCAAGAGCTTTTAGGCTTAATCTTGAATCAAACACAGCTTTTGGCGAAGAACTTCAAGAAGGTTGATCGGGCTTTAGTTGAGCTTTTGGATTTGATCTTCCTTTGGCAGCGGTTGATCTTCCAATAACGTTTTTCCAAGTGCGCAGGGGCTTCTTCTTGGAGCAAACGACGACTTCTCTTGAATTCCGGATGAACTTCTTGAGTGCTTGCTCGAACTTCAAGTTGGATCTTGAGAGAAGGATGAGAGGATTTGCTCTAGAACTTGTGATCTTGTTGTGGAGCTTCTGGTGTCTCTTCTCTTGTGTGTGGAAATGAATGAGGGTGCTCTTCTATTTATAATGTTTAGAAGAGAATATTTTCATATATAAATAAATTCATCATATATTTAATTCAGTTTATTCACATATAACCCAATTTACATAATTTACTTCCATGTTGGCCCATGTGACATAATTTGATTTATATATTAGAAAATGATCTAGCAATTTTACTTTAGAATTTAATTTAGTAAAATTCCAAAAATGCTAGAAAATTGTATTTTGTTTTCTAATATATATTTTTAAATGTCACTTTAGAGTATACGAATTCGTTTGATCACAAACTTATTTCGAGTTATAAGCGAAGTCCCCATGGTGGAGTGTTATTCCTCTTGTGTTTCTTCAAATGAGGTATTGATGTACGTAAACATGTTATGTAATATTGAACTTTTAGAAGGAAAAAAACTAAATCGCGCCAAATATACATTTTATGATACATCACGAATTGGCATGTGATGTATTTTTGGGACGTATCATATTATAGTCCAATCCAATCCAGCTTATCTATGCTATCACGTGTGCTAATCTCCTTCCCAATTCCTGAATTTCTCGTGACGCATTATCGCATATTCGCATGCCATAAATTTGATAATTTCTCGGTTGGATTAAGCAAAGATTACATACAACATCAGGAATATGGATGGAAACCAATACTGAGTTATTGAGATTATATATATTTGTCAAGACCAAAGACACAAGTAGAGATACACAGTAACGGTAAAACGAATTCGTGTATACTTTCAATTGAGCAGCAAATCGAGGTTGTTAAACTACATCTGCTCGCACATATACGGAAAATTATTACCTGTCGTCTCGGGAGTCTATAACTAAATCCAAATATATATATATACACATGGTCCATCATTTAAAGTTTGATTGATTTCGGTTTTTGAATATCTAATGAAAACTGCACAATTGAAGGATATATTGTATCAAGTTTTTTTGTTCTATTCTAAGCATCAATGGAAACAATGATAAAAAGATATAGATAAGAATAAATCAATTATGTACCTGGTGTACTTGAAAGTTGAAATAACCTAAATCCAAATTATTTGCTGTAGCAATCATTAGCGGTAAGTAAGAGTTAAACAACTAATTAGCTGTTAGTCTTACCAGAAGTATTTCTAACACTAATTATCAATTGACCATCTACTAAGGCCACAAGTCCAGAACAACTATCCCATAAATGGTCGTAGGATCTCCCTCTTCAGAGTTTCTAATCAATTCATCCAATGTAAAAGCATTTCAAGGACAAGGATCATTACATTGCATATGTGTAGCCATTACACTTGGATTCAGTCGATATATGCAGTATTAGTATACTAAATATCATATGCAAGTCATTCATTCGACTCAAAGCACTGAAAGCTAAGCAGGTTCAACAATTCATATCCATCAATACAAATGCAGCGTCATGTCACAACCACAAGACAAAAGCTATGGACAAACATACACAGATTACCGGAACACCAACGTTTCCAACACATATCTCAGGAAAAACAGTTAATTAGTCACACAAATCATTCATTAATGGCACAGCAAAATGGATACTAAATCAAGATTCCATTTTGCCCTCAATGATTAAACCAGGAAGGAATCCTATACTCATTCAGTTTAATCTCATCATCATAGCAACTGACATAAGTGTAAATCCACAAGAACGGAACATTAAGTATATAAATCGTTTATACAAGTCCTCAGTTCCTCACTAATACAAGGGACTAAGGCTATACCGATCTGCCCTACACACTTTGCACCATACAAGCTAACTATCCAATTTGAGTCTTGAGTAAGTAATAGCTAATCAGCATTAACATGCTCATATCAATGGACAGATACTCCAATCCACACTGATAGACCAACTAGGCATCTCAAGGGACTATGGCAGGGGTGTACTGATGCTATACACTTGCACACTACAAGCCATTCCATTCGAGTCATGGCGAGTACCAAAAACTAAGCAGGCTGTTCATGTCTATCAACACAAAACCCAACTGCATAATACGTAATCCTTTACTCTTGCATCCATACACTCTATAAACTGACACAAGTCTAAATCCACACTAAAAAACTAACTAAAGACATGCATATATAAATCCAAGGCATGGATACATGAATCTTCTACGCCGTTTACACTACACAAGCCATTCAATTCGAGTCACGAACAACAATTCCAACACAAAACGCACATACACCACCAAAATATACGAAATATATTTGCACGTAAACACAAGTATTCCATCATACAAATGACTGATTATACACGAAAATGGATGATACAAGAATCATCAAGACTCCATTTTTATGATCCCAATCAAGAAATAGGAAGAACCTTCTTGACAATCTCCTGACTCAAAACAGCAATTTGTGAATCGAGCGCCTTAATGGTATCCTCCTTCTGTTGCTCCAAGGAAGCAAGGGCCTCCTGCAGCTCAATCTCCACCTTCTTCCTCCCCTCTGCAATCTTCTGCTCCACCTCCACCTGCGTCTCCTTCTTCATCTTATTCAGCGCGGCTGAAATCTCGGCCCTGGCGGCCCTGAGCACGGCCGTGGCCTGCTCCTCGAGCTGCTTGACCTCGGCAGAAGTGTCCTTGACACTGTTGAGCATGCCCCTGATCTCAGCATCCCTGGCATCCATGAAATTGCCAACAGGGGTGTAGTAGACCTTGTCAAGGGCGAACATTAGGAACAGAAACTCGGCTGCGATGATGGGGAGGGTCAGGTCGAAGTCGAAAAGCTGGGCCTTTTCGATCTCTTCGGCGAGGGAGGGAGGCGCGTGGGCGAGCGTGAGGGTGGCAGTGGCGGCGAGGAGGGAGGGGAGTTGGTGGGATTTCAGGAATTTGGGGAGGGAGAGTTTTGGGAGTTGTGGGGGTTTGCTCAGTTTGGGGGTGGGTGGAAGGGATGCGGTCACAATGGCTTTGGATGAGGCCATGATCATGTTCGCCATGGATATGGATGATGATTCTTCTTCTGTGTTTTTCCTTTTCTTGATTGGGGTGTTTTCTTGGAGAAGGAAGAGATGGAATGAGAGGTTTACTAGTTACTACACAAGGGCTATCTTTCCCTTAGCCACACAATTAGTGCGTGAGGATGTGATTCATCTTCAATTTCCATAGATTTTTTTGTCATGGGGGTATCTACTTGCTCAAATCAATTCAAACTTGTAACTATTTTACTACCTCTAAAATTTCATGGCCCAAAATTTATTTTTAAGAAACAGATAAAAGAATTGAAATATCTTTAAAAAAAGTAAGTTCAGGTTTTAACCTAAAAAATTATTTTCGTATAAGGATAACATTACTCAAATGAGATATTTGTCTACGAAAAAGGAAACTATAAGTAATGCAACTATGAATTATTGAATCTCATGGAGAGTTCAATCCTTATATGTGAAATATCAAAATGGAAAAGACAGAAAATAATATTACTTACAAAGATGTTTATAATACCACCTATTACTACGTAATTCTCTTCTCATGATCTCTAAATTGGAGAATAGAGAGAGCGAATAACATTCAATATTGCTAAGTACTACGAAATTAGGAATTACCAAGTTAGATTTACATCGTAAGGCGTAAGTTGGGACCGGCTCTGGAGCAAAAAGTCCATTTGCCCTTCACCAGGTCCCAACGCGTTAAGCTTTGAGCGAACGCAGTAAATATATGTCGCCAGAATAATTCTTTTAAATAAATTTAACTAAATTTTTCATTATTAATGAGAATTACATTTTCAAAATTACATGGTAAAGAACAAGGTTTAGACTATAGTTTTCTAATTTAGGCTTAACAAAATTTCTATTTTAAGTCCATATATCATTTGTTCATCAATAATACTTATAAGGGATAACTTAAATGTATTCCACCCAACTAATATAAATATTCATTACTTATTCATTATTCACAACAAAATCTAATAATCACCAAAGTTTTTTTGAAATTTATTACTACTACTTTTTATCTATCTTTTTGAAAAATAATGCGAATAGGGTATATGTAGAATAATACATCTGCATACTGGAATATTATTCTCTATAACTAAAAGAGTGCATCACATATTCACATCCACTTTAGAAACTAACATAATTATTAAATATATTAATGTATTTTTATTTATACAAAAAGGAAAACGAACACGATAACTAATAATTAGATGATGGTAAAAGAAATCCATGTTAGAAAAGGAAATAAAATTATATGTTCACAAAATGGAGGAATTAGATACAAAATAATTTTGTTAAGATTTAAATGATTAAAATTAAGTAAATGAATGTACATAGAATGTAAAAGAAACATAAAATGCCAAAATGAGAAACGCAAGATTTAACCCACAATCACTTAATGCTAGACCTTTATGTAAGATTAATTACCAATTACATCAATTTTATATATAATTATTCATGTTAAATTGTATCTCTATATCTTTAAATTGTTAAAAGGGTATAGTAGACATTTTATGTCCAAAATCGAGGGGCTGCGATTGAGGCCCCTTGCGCCTATGTGGGGCCGCCCCTGCCCGGGAGTAGTTAGAGCAAATAGCACTTCATGAAGTTAACCTGATCATACTGAAAAGGCAAATAACCATAGTAATACAAGAATACAGTTTTGTAATGGTCATTGACATTGTGGTTTACTAATTCAAGTAAGTGAAAATTGGTAGCCTATTAGAGGGACTGAAAAGAGCTATATGGACATGGACATCTTTCATGACTTGATCAATCAAATTCCCATTAAAAATTACCCCAAAAAATGCACTTTGGCTTATTTTGGAGTAAAAGTTACTCTGAAACACAAACAGAATCGAAGATCAACCCCCAACAACCAAATTGCTCTTTCCACATAAAAGACAGCTGAGCTCATTTTCATTTCAATGCTTGGATTTGGTTGGATGCGACAGGGACAGCGCAAAATTCTCCGATTCTCATCAACTGTGCAGTGCATGTGCAGCACGGAACAACTAACTATTGCCGGTTACTTGTGAATGTGATACTGTCAACATATCAAAATACACAGCTGTTATTAAGGAGCTTCAATGGAAGTCAACTTCACTCACTTTCTAGTCTTACTTTCTCTGCGACAATAAGATTTGTTGCTGTTGTAAAACCTAATGATATTCTTGAAACTTCCGGATTTGCTGACAGGATATTTTGATGAATTGCTCTTTTCTTTCCCCATCTTGGAGCTGCTCAACTTGCTATATGGGAACCAACATGTAAACATGTGAGACAAACCAGAGGTATGTTTTGCTGTGGGACTGTTAACGAAGTGAATGTGATCATCCTGGATGTCCCCTATATCAATACAATGAAAGTGGTTTGTCTCATCATTTTTTTGTTCTTCCCTGTAGCTATTTGAACTGCAATTCAAGGTTAATTAGGTAAGAATCATGATTTGATCTTAAGACTGGATAAGCATAAGCACAATAAAAACATGGCAAACTTACAGATCATCTTTCAAATAAGGCTCATCTTTCTCTGATTGAGTCCTTACCAAGTTATACGTACTGGAGTAGTGACGAATAAACTGCAGCTGAATATACCAAAATATAAACTAGTTTAGAGGACAAAAGCTTCAATTCAAATCTCTTGTAATTGCAAAACATGCTCAATGTGCACTCAGCTTATAGAAATATTCAATGGTAATGAAAAGAGGAATCACACAAATGGATCTCTGTTCTAGGTCCTAGACAAGACTTTGATAATGCCACAAGTAACGCCCTTCCGGAAATAATCAACTTTATTTTGCTCTGGGAATCAACTATTTCTCAGATAACCATCTCTACTAACCAGATCCCACAATCACAGTAGGTTACTTACTGACAAGTGACAGCATCATCTATATTGCTACCATCTTGAAACTGGCCAACTCCGCTTTACTTAACTCTTTGAAAGCAACTTATGGTTCAGTTTCTACAAGTCAATCACTAATTAAAAACACTACTGATGTTAAGGACAAGCCCAGCCCTCTAAATGACATTGAGATAAACATGCCTAAGCACAAGCGCAAGCATTTCCAGAGAAATATGACTAACCTCATCTCCGTCCCTGATTCCAAACATTCCAACGTAATCGTCGTCATTCAGTAACTTGTGTCCTTCATGGCATAGACAAAACTGTCCCCATACATGTCCCCTGTAAAAAAAAATCCAATAAGATAATCTTTTTCGAACAAGTTGCGATAAATTCCAAATAATATCAACAAGAAAATATAGTACCAGTAGTAGCATTTTGACCAGATCATGATTCTCCAAAAAACTTAAATACATATTCTATTTGAATACGAAAACCACAGGACACTAGAACAATATCATATTTGGCAATGCATCAAAATACCGAGTATGCATAATGCACAAAGGTGCATTTCCTGGAGATATAGCACTATATTGTTTACAAAATCAAATCAAAACCTGAAACAAACATAAAACAATTCACAGTCTATAAATCCAATGCAAAACCATAATTGAGAGAATTCAAATTATTCAATAAACCAAACGGTAATGCGGTGCCTTAACAAAACATTAAATCATCGAAATAAAATCGTAACATAAACAAGCTAGCACAACAGTACCACGAAATTCTGGTAGATCCTTTCTTAGGCAAATGATCGAACACAGCTTCCACGGCACGCTTGACGTCCCCAACCCTCCCCATTTTGGAGACCTCAATCCCTAACACAAACCCAAACTCAATCAGAAAACACAAAATTGAACACCCTCAATTCAACAATCGCAGACATACATAAAATCGAAATGTACCGAAAACGGAGCCATCTAATTTGAGAACAGAGAGGCGAAGGGGCCTCTGAGGGAGCTTGTCGTAGGAGAGGCTAGTCCTGTGAGGATCCATGCAGGTGATCAAAGGAGGAAACAAGCAGGAAGATGCGTTGGATAAACGATGTTCATGATAATCTTCGTCGAAAATGTTGGTGTGGTCGGGTTCGAAAATTTGCATGGTTATATAACTGGGGGAAGAGGAGTAGTAGCTTTTAGGCATGGTTGATGCTTTGCTTGGAGAAGAAATGGAGCTACAGCTAGCTAGGGTTTGGCTTGTGCTTGTAGAGAGAGAAAGGTAGCAGAGGAGAGATTCGAATTTCCTCTTTTCCCTTTCTCTCTCTCTCTCTCTCTAGGCTATAGGAGAGGATGTTTTGGTGCTGGAATTTGGAGGGAGAAGGAAAGGAGCGACAGTTTAGTGTACGTTTTTTTTGGTGGGACATCAAATTTATTTGTGGTCTTGTGTCGTGAGTTTTAAGACATCTCATCTCAGCTCATCTCATCTCATCTATAATTAAACAGGCTTCAGCCCACTATGAATGATATCGACCCAGATTAAAAAAAAATTCATGCTTCGGGGCTTGGGCTTTAATTTATGCATTATATTCCGTTTTCGTTTTGGTTTATTCGTAGAAATGGTCATAATCTGGCTCACGCTAGAGCTGTTATACGAGTCGAGCCTTGATGAGGGCTCGGCTCATTAAGGCTGGTAAAAGTGTGTTATGTTTCCGTCCCGTACACTCGTATTGATAACCTCATATTCATGTTGAATGTGCAAAGCTATCTAGATAATACGTTCTTCGTAAAATTTTGATTTTTTACCGATGTAGTTGAGACTACAAAGTGTATCCATAATGTATTGTCCTAACTTGTCTTCAACATGGACCAGTCCTGACGAGCATACTTAACATGTATTTTGGTAAGTTGCATTAATAACTCATTTTATTCCACATCGTTTGTGAAAACTTTATATCGTTCTCACATTTAACCATCCATTTTACGATATGATGGTCCAAGTCCAACTATGCATACTTCACGCATCACCTAGGTGAATGATGATCATTTTGGATATTTTCAAATCTGGAAAACTTATTCAATCATCCACTATTAGGAGTAGGATCTTACTTGGACCCAATCCATACCCGAACAAGACATGCATTACCGAATCCAGACCTAACCCGGACTCGATACCATTGAGAACACTTGGTCAACTAATGACTAGTGATACCATACCATATCCATCACACCGCTAGTACAAACTAATCTCGTTGCAGCGTGTAAATGCAAATTGTAGATTATCTATTCCACTATCAAATACACTACAAAACTGAAGCTGCAAGCAAATCCTTTGCCTAGGAGAGCCTTCAGAGTCCAGTCCGGACATGTGTTTTCTTTAGGCTGCATAAGGTATGAGGCTGATGAGGTAAGCTAGCAACTGTTTTTAACCTTAATCCAACTATTACTCCGATTCTACCAAAATTATCCAGCTGAACTTTTAACCCCATGCCAAACGGGTTGTACAATAATAATATATCAAAACACGTGGGCAAATATCAAAGCACCATCTTCATTTTAAAATCTATATTAGTAATGCTCAATAATTAAGACGTTACCTGTGCAATATCTTTATAGGCTGATCTAAAGCTAGTAGCTACATTGGAATAATTCCTGTTTTGTATTCTATAGTAGCAATAATTTATTGATTAAGGTGTTCTCCACGCCAGCAGGATGAATATATCGTCTAAACATGATAGCTGGAGTTGAAGAAGCATTCCTTCAAGGGTGGAAAAAAATGAATTTAACGCAATAGTTGAAAGGTAGACAGATTACCTGCCCCATCAAACACATAAGTTGACATTTACGTTTCTTTTTTCAGCATATAATAATTAACAAATTGAAGACTGATTAGTGACTCCCAAGGCCTTGACTTTCTTCCTATATTGTTCAACACAGATCAGTTCCATCACCATTTTCTTGGTTCAACTCCAACTGAGCTTCATACCAGAATTACTACAGCACCATTAACCAAGAGTTTCATGGTGCAACGAATCTAATAAAGGAAACAAGTCAATATGGCAATGCTAAGCTGGCATATAAGGTCTAGTTTCAATAATGGTGCCACCAAAAGCTAAAAGCAGAAAAGTTGCCACCCAAAGAACAACCTAGAATTAGAAGCTTTTTCATCTGTGCGCAAGGAATATCAAACAGTGTCTAGCAGTAACATAATTAAAGAAATGAAGTAGGTCATTGTTACTTTAAAGGGTTCTTTGGATTATATTCCCATGACAAGAAAGCATACAAAATTCTGATATACTTTAAGAACCACAGAGAATTCATCCTTATGATCTAAGTTTTTGATTGTAGATGGTGGAAATCACATACAAACCAATATAGTTTTCTTTGGATGAACTAAAAGCCAACAAGCAAGTTTCTTTACAAAACTGCTTCATGGATTATAAGCCATCTCAATCACATATTTGGCAGCTCGTATTATAACGCTCGGGAATAAGACTGAGGTCTACTAGATGGATAATCCAAGGGCCGGCTTGGATAGTTTTAGCCAGGAAGTCACTTTCAAGTTTCGATGCTAAATTTTTAACATCACAGTGACTATTTGAAGTTCATGAGGAGTGCAGCATTGACAAAAATACTAGAACACAGGTAGTAACACTACAAAAGTGGCTACATTTCAAATAACATGGTCATAATCCTGGTCTCTATTATCCCGGGACAATTACAGAGAGGCAAATTAAAAGACAGACCTCTACACCACATCAGCTAAGTAACCGCATGAGACCTCATTTTGGATCCTAGTATTTAACAAGGGACATATAGTCCTACTTATGAATATATGAGGAAGTACATAAATGAATAGTGAAAATAAGCTACAAAAAACTGGACTATTATAAACTGAACATCATACCAACATTAAGTATCATGAAGATCCCAAATATTGTTACAAAAACGAAAGAGACAGTTTTTTCACATAGCAGCCGACATCAGAATCATCCACAACCCCTAATATAATCTCCTCAGCTCAGTGTCTCTCGTCCTCAATCCCTTGCTATTCCAAAGTCATGCACAATTGCAAGTAAAATCACATAAAATACAGCGGCGTTACATAGAAAGACATAAAATAAAATAATCTAATGTATAGAGAAATTTACCCAAAAATCAGTAAGGAGTTTGGTAATAATATCCTGCAGGAGGTACTCCCATTCCGTTTACCGGTGGCATTCCATAAGGCTGCATGCCTGGAGCATAATATCCTCCTGGTTGAATCTTGGTCAAAGTAGCTTGACCTTGCATGCCCTCTCTGGAGTACTGCTGCCATACCATCTGCTCCTGTACCAACAAATGCTGCTTCTTCTCCATATCTGCCATTTGCACATAAGCAGGTGGTGGAACGCTTAAAGATGCAGCAAATGGATCTCCACCAACCGTCTGGACAGTTCCATCAGGTGCCGGGAGTGCCAACACCGGGGTTTTACTTGATCCTGGACCTGGCAGTGCCACACTGCTGGCACTTCCACCACTCAACTGCGTAGTACTCACATGCTGCCTCACTATTCCCTGGTCATACATGCCATTCAACAACAAAGGGTCCATCCCACCACCCATGGCAGCCTTTTGATGTGACAAATGACTTGCTGACTCGACCAAAGCCAATTCCCAGTCCGCCTTGCCAGCCTCCGCAGCAGGATTCTGCCACGCTGAAGTCAACTCTGTCCCTCCATTAGACGGGAAAGCTTCCCACAACCCATTCGCATTATTCGCAGCTGGTCCAGCAAACAAAGCCAAAGCAAACTTATTTCCCTGATCATCAGCAGTAACACCCGCATCCCTCAAATCCACTAGATCACCTTGCTGAACCTCAACCTTCGCAGGCTCCGGTTCCGGCGGTGGAGGCGGAGTATAATTCTCGGGAGCTGGCAACGCCTTAATCTCATTCATATCCGGCACCGGCTCCTCCTCCGGAGGCGCTGGCTGGTTCTCCACCTTTACCTCAGGACTCTTCATTGCATTCGCCCTATCCCTCACAAACTCCTCCAAAGTCTCCAACAATTTACTAGTAATCTTCTGCACTTCTGGATACTCCGACGATCTTGCCACACCAATATCCTTACACCAGTTATAAAACCCGACCAGCTCATCAATCTGCTTCGCGGCACTGGCATATGCATTAAAGGCCTTTACACAATCCTGATACTCCATGTCAAAAAACTTATCCAGAAGGATTGCCAAAACCTCACATATATCAGCATACAGCTTGAAACTCTCCTTAATAATCATATACAGAGCCACCAATACCATCCTCTCGTTCTTAGCCATCCCAGTCGGACGACAAGACAAAAACCTATCCAGCAGCCTCTGCAAATGACCCATCTTCCCAAATATCCGCTCTGGCTTCATCTCCCTCAACGGAGTCACATCCTTCTTGTCCTCCTCATTCGACCCCCTCACATCCCCAGAAGACCTCGATTTCCTCATCCCACCGTAATTCCCCTCATCGCGAAACTCATTATAATCATAATCATATCCTCCCCTGCTTGATCCAGGGGGTGATCGGAAATTACGCCCATTGTTGTCATCTCTACCTCCAAACTTCTCAACCTCACCACCCTGCTTCCTCTCAAACGCCATAATCTCCAGCCTCTGATCCAAATACAAAGCAAAAGTCCTCACAAATGCGGAATGATCCCACGAGTTCGAATGCGCCTCATCCCGAAAATCGGACATATTCAACAGCCTAGTCCCCCTCCGAGTCGCATACATAATCTCCTGCTGAAAAACAGAATCCCCTTCACTCAACAACCGATGCACCAACATCAAACACTTAAGCGCCACGATCCAATCGCGCGTCTTCCCCAACCGTTTCGAAATCGCAACAACACAAGCTGAAACATACCCACGCGAGAAGGAGGTCAAGTGAAGAATCTCGCGGATGTACTTCTCAGAAGCCGGATCGTCATCGTGGCTGGTGGCTTTGACTATAGCCACTTCCAGCTCAGGCGCCATGTTACTCGCCACTTTCGCGATCCCGATACTTGTCTGATCCTTCACCGCTCCGATCGCCTTGCGTATCGTGCTCGGCGCCATGTCGTTTCGTTTTCAATCAATTGAACAAAACAACACAACAGAACTCGAAACAGAATTGATTGAAATACTGATTAACAACACTGCAAGTCTGCGATTACTAATCCTTTCGTTCAATTGATCGATTCACAGAACACAATCATGACAAACAACCCTGATATCGAAATGGAACTGATTGAATTAATGACAAACAACACAAACTCGTAAAAAACGTTTCTTTCGATTGACAGATTAAAAGAACAGCTGATCTTGAACGGAACGAAATTGATTGGATTAATGAGCTAGTGACAGTGGTTTAACAAAGAGTCAGATCGTTACCGGAAAAATGGCGATACGGTGTAGATCTGGCCGGTCAGATCGGCATGAAGAGTTGTTGGAAATGGACTAGTAAGAGTGTATTAAGGGATTGAGATTAGTAGCCGGAAAATAGATAGATCTGGCGGAGAAAGGGAAGGAATTGGAGGTGAGTGGTGATTTTTCTTTGAGCTGGCTAGATTTGGTGCGAGAAAAATGGGGGTGGAGATTTAAGAGGTGGATTTAAATGAGGTTTTGGGGTCCGGGAAATGTGAGCCGTTGGATGTGATCGGTGGTGTAATAAGTTGTCGGAGTTGCCTTGGGTTTGTTAGGAGAAATGGGTTGGATTACAGTTGTGTTTTGTGAGGTTTGGTTTTGTTTTGTGTTGTGTAATGGGTATTGGGATTGGATTGGATTGTGTGTGATGCAGATATTCGTATTCGCGTAGTCTTGACTTGTAAGATTAGTACGAAAAAATCGAAAATGAATAAACAATACAAAAAAGCACGACATACTATAATTGGCTCCGCAAAATAATACTAATATGAAGAAAATCTTATTACTAAGAAAATTAAGAAGTTCAAAAAATACAAATTAAAAATAATCATAGTTTAAATAATAACATGATGATGATTAAGGTAATGCAGACTAGAAAGTGATTTTTACATCAGAATATTCTACCACCAGCCCATTTCTAGATAGCATATAAGAATACTACTAGAAAATTTGGGACCCCTAAATTTTTGGTATATCTTGAGCTTCCATGTAGCTTACCCACAGTGATGCCATCTGGGTTATTTGGTGTACACCACATCAAAGGTTTCCAACTCCAGCTTATATAAGGGAGTGCGATACTGTGCAATTTAATATTTGACCGTACGTGAGGAAGGAGATTCAGAGCATTTTAGCCCATACGCATTTTGCTAGGTCCGTGCAATTTCATCGGGGTGCTAGTTTGATGTGCAATTTAAAATGCCTAGGGACGTTAGTGCAATTCGGAATGACGCCTTAGATGTGAAATTTGAACATGACACGAATTGCAAATGGCACACAACCAATCAGGCGTATGTTGGGTCATATCATAATCCAAATACAGATGCGGTTCACAACTTTGAAATATTTTCAGACAAAAGGGAAGAAGAAGTGATGCCAACAACAAACAAAAAAAAAATCAATATAATACTTAAGAAACTAAATAAAGTTTGTTGTAATAGCAATTCACAACTCGCTTCCATTGTGTATTTTTCAGTAAAATATGTGATGCAGAGAGAGTATATCATGTGGATCTTGTTGCTCCTTGATATGTTGTGTGATAACTTAGGTTTAGTACAAGCTGTGATAATTCTTTTCTTTTCTTTTTTTTTTTCCATTACGATTGTATTGATTGTGTTTAAAAGGGGTACTTAGAAGGGAATGGCAGATATGGCAATCTTTTATATTCCCATCATCTTGGGGTCAGGAGGGCTGAGCACCGGGTCAGACCCGGCCCGAATCGAACCGACCCGGAATGGACCGGATTATAATGGGTTGGAGTTTCGGACGAGACCGGACTGTTTAGATGCAGTCCCGGTCCGAACCCGGTAGGTCCGGGTTGGACCAGTGCTATCCCGTTGACTTAACCTTTTGAAAGAAAAAAAAAGAAAATATCAATTGCTAGCAAAAAACCAACTCATCACCACAAATAAAATCCAATTTTTATTCTTGCAACACGTAATCAATGTATTTAACAGAAGAGAGTCAAGACACTACTATCCATAAACCAACTTTCTCAGATCTGAACTATATACATATAGTATTGAATTGATGCTAATGATCTGGATGCTCATGAGAAACAGAGAAGTTAAGCAAATGCATATCTCAGAGCCAACACAACAAGATCGCACGAAGTAGAAGCTGGACGGGAAGAGGAGCGCCGACAGAGGCGGAGCGACGACGTGTAAGTGAATCAACCGATGCCGATCAGCACATCGAGAACGGGAAGGAGAAGTGGCTCATAGCCAAGAGTTTCATATTTTTTTCTCAAACATGGATGGAGGTGGGGAGGTCGAAGTGAAGGACTAACTTAGTTGTTTAAATATAAGAGTTGTGTTGTCAATGCAATTTACGGGTCAGTTCCGGGCTGGACCGGAAATTCCGGGTCTTTACCCGGTCCGGACCGGAACCCAGAATTGGCAATAATGTAGACCCGGAACCCGGACCGTATTTGTCAGTCCGGTCCGAATTCGGTCCGGACCGGGTTAAAAACCAGATCCGGAACATTTGTGCTCAGCCCTACAGGCCACATCAAAATTTTGATCACCATTTTAGGTTATCTCGGGAAAATAGAAAGCGATTTGATTGAGTTGAGAGGTTGTTCATAAAACATATTTTGCCAACAAAGATCACCTAATCATACTGAATATTCATTTGAGGGTTAAACATTATACGAATATGAATAAAAAGGAGCATACCGATTGATAGGCCTAAGCACAACAAGGACCGAATCGAAAAACCGAATTGAAATTTCGATTTACCGTCCGAACCTAATTCATTTTGTTTCGGTTCAGTCCAAAGCCGGTTTTTTTCCGGTTCAAACCGAACTGAACCGAAAGTACATTAATTATGTACTATATTTTTTATTTTAAAAGTATGTATTCAAAATTTCTAATTGACCCATCTCGCTCTCCTCTCTCTGAATCCACCAACTCTGCAGAGCATGAACCTAAATCTACTTTCTCTTCCTTTTTCAATCTCAATTTGCGTTGTTAAGAGAATTTGGTGCTTTTTCCATGCCTTGCCAGAAATTCCCAATTATGGGGCGGCAGGCTGCTCTCCACTGGGAAGGAGGGCAACAAGGAGTCGTCCAAGAAAAGAAATTCCCTAGATCCGCACAGCTAGCTCACCCATCGCGTCTCGGCCTCAACTGCGCCATAGAAGTTATTGGCCTCTAATAGTTTTTCAAAATCTGCTTGGATTAGTATAGTGAGAAAGAAAAAGAAGGGTCTTTAGAGAAGTATAATTGGAATTTGAATATACTCAAATTGGAGGATTTTGGGAATATTTGGAGAAACATAATGGAGTTGCGTTGAAACACAAAAAGTGACCATGCAAGTCTAATGCTCTAATTTGTACATTGAGTATCTATCGCCTACCTGTATTTGCAGAGTTGGATGCTTTTTTTTTCTTTTCTATTAATTCGGTCCAAAGTCAGTTTTGGACCGGTTCGTTTTGGGCCAGAATCGAATCGATCCACCAGAAAATTTGATTATTTTCGGTTTCGGTTCGGTTCCGCCAATGTTCAGCCCTACCAATTGTAGTGTAGGAATAGTCGTCACAATTTATCCAAGCTTGAGTCTGTACAATATGGTTGTCTTGCCAGCAACATCGAGACCCACCATCAGCATTCTCATCTCCTTATTGGCCTAGAGTCGGCTAAAAATTTTGGTGAAAGAAAGCCCTGTTGTTTTCCTACCTATCCAGAGGTAAGAGCCATGAATACCTATCTACGGAGTGTTTACCATACATCAAACGATTTAGATCTCCTGGCCTATATTTCAAAGGGCAGTAAGACAACTATAGAACACTCTTATGAACATGGTATGGGGGTGAAGCATGTTTCAGCAAGAGCAAGAACATAAATATATGGATAGTGCATAATGGCCACATGGATATTCTGAAACAACAACAAAGGGCATTCCACCCCTAAATTGATGATATATATAGTGATGACTATTACAATGCAATCTACTGAATTCCGATGAGGAGAACATAGGGGGGTAACTAAGCATACTTATAATGCTAAACCAATGGGAACACAAGCAATCAACAGAGTCGGAGTTGCAACGCTACCACCAGAGTTCTGATCTAGTTTGGCATTTGATCGTACAAGGAACAAACTACCAGATTAGCTCCTTTGTCAAGAATATGTTCTTCTCTTCAAACCAACATATAAAATGCAAGTGCATGACTCGACAAATCGGGAAAATTCTACCTCATTTCAGCTATAAAATTAACCAGACAACCTTTTGCTCGATTCATTTCAATGAAATATATCACATTAATTAGATCCCTTCCAGCTCCACAACAATTATGATTGAAAAACTCACAAAACATAATCATTGTTGGTCCAGATAACGACAAAGTAAAAGAGCAGGGGGTGAATAGTATTTTTCAAACTTTTGTCGATAAACACAATTTCTCCGATATCTGTGAAGATATCCGATACTTATTTACAAAGAGCGGTAAACTTTTTGTGATAAGTGCACGTGCTCAGCAAGATATGTGTAAATACTTAGCAAGATAAATAAAACAAGTAATAAATTGCAGAAAGTAAATAACACAAGTCTTTTATAGTGGTATCTGAAGGTGGCGTAATCCTTCAACTAATCCATTTCGGACTTTCTTAGACCTAGAATCCACTAAGACAGATAATTGAGGTAACCTTACAAGTATCTTCTCTCGATTCTCAAATACACTAGGTTCCCAACCAAGTGTTCCCCCTGAGTTATTCCCCGGCTTTCTCAGCCAAGTACTTCCTGTACTCAGAAACCTTTTGAGCTATTCCTCAGTTTCCTAAACTAAGTACTTCATATGCTCAGTAACCTTGGAGTTATTCCTTAGTTTCCCAAACTAAGTACTTCCTGTACTCCACGCCGATTAAGATGTTGGTTAAGGTAGTTTGTCAGGTGAGCTTCTTTAATAACATGTTCAGTTATGCAGATAGCTCTATGAATCAGGTATACTTAATACACTTTTCAATGTTTGGTATCTTGTTCTTCACTGACCCAAGTCTATGATAAGTGTTCAAGAGAATGAATCTCATATATGAAATCTTAATTCAACTCCTTCACAAATAACAATGATTGTTAAGAATCAGGACACTTAGAATTTTTATGCTATTTAGAATCAAAAGCTTTGGTCGCAACAAAAAGCTTGAAGGTAAGTAGTATGCTTGAGAGAGCTTGTGTGAGTATTCAGTGTTCTTGGTGTAAGTTCTGTGTGTGTGTTCTCAAGCATTCTAAGTGTTGATATTTATAGATGAATTTGAATACCGTTTGAATAGTATCCGTTAGGCTTAAATCAAATTTAAACTATTGATATCTGAGTATAGTACTGTTGCACGTTTGTCTTCTTCTTCAGAGACTACCGTTTTTGTTCAGACATTTCTGTCCGCGCATTTAATGCACTGTACTATACTTTGTCCTGTAGTGCCAACGGAACTATGCATGCTTTCTGAAGCTTTGCACGTCCTTTTCCAGAGACTATCACAACTCCAGATATCACTTGTTAAAAATATATTATTTCCCGGAAACATAATCTTTATCCAAGGTATCTGAGTGTAGATATCTGTGGGCACTTTTTCCCGTTCAGAAACCTTGTATTCTCAGATATCTTTTGCAACACTTGTTTATTGAAACACTTGTTTCTTCAAGATATCTGGACATCGGTATCTGATAACCTTTGTCTTCAGCAATCTTGTGCAGTCTTTAAACCTTCATTTTAAAGTTGAACTTCTCTTGCTGGATGCCTTCTTCTTGGTCTTCTTCAGAAAATAAAAATTACATTCAGAGACCTAACATCCTATACGAGATTTGCTAGACTATCATACTTAGTGATTTTCCTCTTTTACAATGTTCAAGTGAACCAAGAGTACTAACCACCTTTCTGAGCTAAGATAAGTCATTAGGTTGCTGATCAAAATCTAAACAGATATTCCTAACAAATTTTCCTCATTTTGATCAGTCAACGATGACTATCTGACCTATTACAAAACTGGATGAGGAAATAATCCACCACTTAATCATTTCTTATGATCTTTCAATTCATATAATTAAGTGCAGAAAGTAAACATCAACCAAATCACAAGGTGTGATCTTTGCTGACAAGTTATCTTTTATAGATTGATATCTGAGAGTAGGTTCATCAGATATGTTACAAAGAGAGTTCACATATAACTTTTACAAGATAAAACAACATTTTAGCTCAGTCAGCAAGATACAAAATACATAGTAAATTAGGACAACAGGAGTAACCAAGCTCCAAGTAGACATCCTAATAAAGTAGTCTTCTACACTTCAAGTCTTCAAAGCTTCAAGTCTTCAAAGCAATTCCATGGATCAATCTGTAAATTTTCTATCACCAAACCTTTTGATATCATCAGAGTAGTCATAGAGAAGAGTTCTGACAATCATCTCTGTGTCTCTGGCAAATCCACAGACTTCCTTGTAGGTTTTGGTAGGATTCTTCTTGGCAAAGTGTTTGACCCACAGATACTTTCCCCACTTCCAGGCATGCTTGATTCTGATATCTGATAGCTTGAAGTATTCATATATGATCTTCAGATATCTGATGTCACCCTTGTATTGATTTTCAGTCAAGTAGAAGGACTCATAGGGTTCCACAACAAGTCTTGCTCTTGTTCCTGTTCCAGTGATGTTGGGAATTCTGTGCACATCATCTGGCTTTCCATAAGGACAATCATCAGAGAGGTCCTTTTTCATGGATTCTATTCTCTTGATTACTTCAAAATTCAACCAGGCTTTGATGTGGTTGGTGTTAATCAAGATTGGCTTGTCTTTTTCTCCATGCCATGAGCTGTTTATGGATTGGTTCTGGAAATATTTCATTTACCAATGAGTGCTTGAGTTCCAGAATCCAGTAGCCATTCTTCTGATTAATGCACCTGTAGACAGAGGAGTCATTGTTGGTCTTCACATACTCAATCTTGGCTTCTTCAGGCCTGAGTGGTAGTTGAAGTTTTCTTTGTTCAGCTCTCAGCCTGTTCCTCCTTTGTCTTGAATTTTCCCTTGGGGATTGCTTGAAGAACCACCCTGGATTGACTTGGTATTTCCAGAGGGTGTTTTAGCTGCCAAAGGCTTTGCAGCTATGGGCTCAGATAGGCTATCAACCCTTTTTCTATTTCTGTGAAGAGGAGCTTTATCTTCATCATTCTCTTCATCATCATCATCATCATTAAGATCAATTCTTGTGAAAATTTTGCAGCCTTCTTCATTGCCCTGGGATTTGATTTGGCCTTCTTCTTCTTCTTCTTTAGAAGACTCTTCAATCCCTTTTACCATTGTTGTTTCTTCAGTTGGCTGCTGGGAAGTAGCTACTATTTGCAAAGCAGTTTGATCTGATGAGGGCTCATTTATTCTGAGTGGTGGCTGGGAAGTTTTCTTGTTTCCTCTTCCTTTCTGAGCGGCACCAACTCTAGATTTCTTCTTTCCTTCCCCCTGACCTTGAGGTCCAAATCTTTCCCCCTTAGTCATTGTTGACTGACTAAGTACCACAAAGGATTCTGAGAGAGACTCAAAATTCCCTTGCAAGTAATTGTAGGCAGTAACCAACTTCTGAAGTTCAGCCTTGAGCTCCTGATTTTGTTTGATAAATCCATTTTCCTTATCAGTGAGCTCTACCAATGGGCCTAGTATGGCATTTGCTTTTCCAGCAGTGTAACTTGCCTCATGAAAAGCTTTTTCAGCTAATGACACATCATCGTCCCTTACCATTCCCAGATCCTTCTGAGCAAGGACCATACTGGTTGTTCTCTGAGTGATGAGTTCAGTGAATTTCTTCATTTCTGAGGGGATGGAGGCAATTACATCTTTGTTCTGTGAAGACAAATCCTTTTTAAGATGTGCCAAAACTTGGTATCTATTCATGTATTCTTGGGAGTGGACATTTGACAGTTTGTTGAATACTTTAGGAGCAATTAGATTCCTTTTCAGATGAGAAACCACTAAGTGTTCATTGCGGTGTTCTGCCAATGTCTTGTCTTCTTCATCATCTGAGTCATCAGCCCAGTGATCTTCATCCTCTTGCACTTCTTCATCAAGGTTTCTGAAGGCGGCAACCATCTCAGATATGGGTTTCTTGCCTTTGGAGGATGGTTTCTTTGGTGAAGATGCAGCCTTAGCATCATGCTTTTCTTCAGATACTTGTTCAGCATCTAGCTCCTTAGCAATATAATCAACAGCGTCCCGGAGCTCTTTAATCTCAGAGTAAGCTTGCATCTCTTTGCGTGTTTGTTCTTCAAGTTTATCTAGCTTGACTCTGGATTCAGCTATCTTTTCTTCCAGTTGAAGATTTAGCTGTTGTTCTTCTTCCAACAATTGTTTGAGTTGAGCAACTCTGGTTTGTGCATCCACTATTTTCTGAGTGTTTTCCTCAGAGTGCTCAACTACTTGTTCAATAGTGTCCTTTTGTTGGGAAGATGGATGGGTAGATTTCTGAGGAGATGGAGGAGGGGATTGTTGTGATGTCCTCTCAGTGTGCTTTTCAGCAGCTGAGGCATTATTTCCCTGTGGAATCCCTCCTGTCCCTGGTGCAGGGGCATCATCATCATCCTTTTTGTCATCCTCATCCTTGTGATGGTTAGAAGGAGGATCTTCATAATTATTCTCATCAGTCTCTTCTCTTCTTCATCTTCAGAGACCAGGTTGATCACTTCTGGAATAGTGACCGTTTGCCCATTAACTTCCTCTTGTCCAGAGGGTATGTACTGTAGAGTCTGGGGCAAAGTAGGCTTGAATTCCATCTGCATTCTGGTCTGACCATCTGCTTGGGTGAAAGCTTGGATCAGCTTTCTGGCCACTTCCTTGACAAAATCCTTATCCATCAATGTTCCGAAAGAATATTGCTCAGTGGGGAACATTGCATGGACGTAGTTTTCCAAGTCAAGGGCTCGTGCTCTCCTGGTGTGGTGATCATTCACCTTTAAGATCTCAGATAGATCGGAGCATCGGAGCTTTTGCCATTTCTTGAAGCATTTAAGATGCTTTGGCAAAGTGTGTTCCTTGAAGAAAGGAAGCATGTCCTCTTTCTCATCAACAGGGACCTTAGTGGCACTTGTTTGAGCCTGAAAGATAGTGTTTTGAATTAATTTCAAAACTATAGTAGATATCTGGGCTTTAGAGTAGAAAGGTATCTGAGTTACCTGTGTGACAGGCTCAGATGACTTGACTACTGAGGTTCCAGGTGCCTCAGATATCTGGATATGAGGAGGAGACTGGGAAGTCTGATTCTCAGTTATCTTTCTTTCTGCTTGAACCTGAGATTAGAAACATAACACTTAGGAAATTTTATCAAGAAAAATTTTATTGACAAATCAGATATCTGAGAGGTCAATTACCTCCACTGCCGGAGGCTCAGATACTTGTCTCTCAGAGACTTGTGCAGTCTCTGGAAGTTTTTCTTGTGATGAAGGATTTGATGCCTCATCAATTTCCATTTGTTGTGGGGATTGAGCGGGCAATTCCCCAACAACTTCTACTTCTTTTTGAACCTGTTAAGTAGAACGTGTTAGTTTGAGAAAAATGATCAGAGATTTGCTCTTTGAAGAATATAGGTATCAGAATGAAATACCTTCTCTGCAGAAGGTTCAGATACTTGTTCCTCAGAGACCTTGGAAGTCTCTGGATTCTTCTCTGAAGAGATAGACTTTTCAGTCTCTTCATTTTTCTTCTCAGTTGGAGCCTATTAGAAACAAACACTTTATAGTATTAGTAAAGCACATATCCGAGATGTTATATCTTAAGGAACTATCTTCTACCTGTGAGACAGGCTCCTGTTCCTTAAGTGGTGAGGCTATGGAAGCCTCCTTCTCAGATTCTGAGGCAAGCTTTCCAGCTTCCTCTGTTCTTGTGTTTCTAATTCAGCCTGTAACAAAGAAATTTCATTAAATAACAAAAATATCACAAGTAGAGAGTTAAACCATTCAGCTACCTGAGCAATGTCAGGCTGATTGGTCTCTGGAACTTGTGACTTTTCCCTGCGTTGTTCTTGTTGTTCCATTTTAGCTTCTTTGTTTGAAGTTTCAGGTACTTCAGACCTTTCCTGAGTGTGCAACTCAGTTGCCTCCCCTGGTTGATCATTCTGAGCAGATGCCTCAGTTTGATCCCTCTTATTGAGTTAGAACTGTTCTTTTCTGATTTTCTTGAAGGAAAGATGCTGGTATCTCATGTTGTAACTCAAGTATCATCTCAACATCATCCACTATTGGCTGTTGTGGTTGTTGTGGTGATTCTGATCTGGATGAAGAAGGTGATGTTGTATGGGGCCTATCCAGATCTGCTTGAGACAGACTTTTGAGTGTTGAGGAAATGGTAGTATCCTCTAACACTAAGTTGCCACTCATCAGAGCATCTTTAATAAGCTGAAGTGTTACTTGCTCTGATGGTGTGTTTTGTCCAGTGACTTTGGACACAGTTGCTTCTTCAGCAACCTTTGAAACAGGTGCTTGTTTAGCAACCTGTGGTGTAGGTTCTTCTTCATAAACCTCTACACTTGTTACTTTTTCAGTAACCTTAGCCCTCTTTGATTTCTGTAGGACTTGAGAGATAAATAACTCATCATCATCATCGTCAGAGCTCTCATCAGCATTAGGAATTGATTGGTCCATAATCCTTGCGGTTTCTGCAGATAGGGCTTGGTACCTGCCACTACTCTCATTAGCAACATTGATGAGTTCATCAACAAGGCTCTCCTTAGCAGCATTGATGAGTTCATCTGTAGTGGCGGCAGATATCTGAGAGTCGACAACCACAATGGGTGTGTCTTCTGATTTGCCAGCAGACTTCTTTCGTGATGTTCTGGGCTTTTTGGTCGCAACTTTTCCCTCAGATACCTCTTCAGTTTTTCGCTTCTTAGAACCTTTCTGAGATCCAGTAACTTTTTCATCATGTTCGTATACTTATATTTGTAGAGTAGGTTACTGTTGGCTATGTCTGTCGTCTCTCTGAGCTCAATGCCAAGGCACTCCAGTAAGTAGCATATTTTCAATCCATAGCTTACTGTGGCTTTTTGGCTCAGCAAGTCCCTAAACGATTTTGGGCTCAAAGCCTTGAATCTTCTTCACAAACTTCATAAAGGCGTACTTTCCCCAGTTGAAAGGGTTTTCCATCCTTTTGACTTGTTGTTGCAACAAGAACATCATCATCCAGCGTTCTTGGATTATCTGGTCAGCACCTCCTTGTAGACCATCAAAGAATCTGTGAAGAATGCATGCCAACACATCCCAGTGAACCAACAGATGTCTGGTTCTGATGTCAGCAAGTTTGAAATCAGTGGGTGTATCTGGTTTTTCAAGATCACACACGTCACTGTATAGCTGCTTTACACCTTCAAGGAGATCATCATCCTTGGTGTTTATTTCAAAATCCTTTCCAAGATTTTGAAGTTCAAACAACTTACAGAAAGTTGTTAAGTCCACAAGGATTTCCTTTCCTTGGACCTTTGTTTTGATAGACACTGTTTCAGTGCCTTCAGAAACACAGGAAATAATCCTGGAGTTGTTGTAGAATTCTAACACATCTAGTGAAGAAACTCTACTGGGAGTAGCAGACAGGAAACCCTTGATTTGTGCCTTTTCAAGCATGTCAAGAATTAGCTTCCTATTGGCTTGGTTTTCAATTGCAGCCGTGAGGTATTCCTCAATCATGGCACCACCCCAAATCATCCTGTGATTTGAAGTCCAATGATCAGGATTAAAGTCTCCTACCAACCGATTGTTTACAACTGCCAACTTTGGTGCTTGCTTTTCAGTAGTACCAGTGGTAGTAGATTGGGATTTCTGGGTAGAAGCACGTTTTGGAGCCATCTCTTTATATAGTGTAAGTTTTCGAAAGTCTGTAAGAGATTAGGGTGAGAGATTAGTGATTCTTTGCAGAAAAACTAATTGAGGAACAGAGATTTGCAGAGAAGTTGAAGAAATGTTTTTGCTATTCTTGTGCAAGTCTGAATGTTGGATTAGGCGAAAGTGATTTTTTTTGCCAAAATCCTATATATATATATATATATATATATATATATATATATATATATAGCAATGTAATCTCAACAGACATATACATACAAATTAATTTTGTGTGTAAGTATCTGTGTACTTTGCAGATAGGCGTGGGTAAAAGTTTGTTTGATATTAAATGCTTAGTGGGTCACGTCTGAGTTTTTACAGTCCACTATTTTACAGAGAAATAATCTCGTCCGTTAAGATCAAACGCCCATTTCATCAAGGGTCAATATTGCTTCTTCAGCAATGATCACAATCAACAATTGTAATTGTGCCCAATTAATGAATTTTGGCGATTTGCTATCTGAATCACATTTCTGTGTGACTTAGAACACTATTTGCATCTGAGTCTATCTCACACTCAGTATCTGTCCAAGTTTTACACAAAGATAGAAATAATACAAATTTCAAGAGAGTAGTTGATTGCAGACAGTTGTACTATTCTCTTTTGTGTTCCCCATCACTGAGTGATCTAGATATCTGAGTGCCTGTCTCAGAAATCTTCAAATAACCATTTTACCATTTAGCCTTTAGTTTCTAGATACCCGTTCCAGATTCCTCTTTTCTGGATACTCGTTCCAGATACCTTGTTTTCTGGATACCCGTTCCAGATTCCTCTTTTCCCTCCTTTGATATCTTCTTCAGATATCTGAACTTTTTCAGTTCTTTGGTAGCTCCATTAGTCCAAGACTATGTCTTAAGGCTAAGAATCTACTTTCTTGTAGTGGCTTAGTGAAGATATCTGCAAGTTGGTCTTCAGTGCCAATCTTGAGTATCTCTATATTGCCTTTTTCAACATGGTCTCTAATGAAGTGATGTCTAACATCAATGTGCTTTGTTCTTGCATGGAACTTAGGATTCTGAGTTATGGCAATAGCACTTGTGTTGTCACAGAAAATAGGAGTTTTCTCTTCATTGAGTCCATAGTCTCTGAGTTGTTGTTGTATCCACAATATTTGTGAAGCACAACACCCAACATCAATATATTCAGCCTCTGTGGTAGATGTAGCAATTGAGTTTTGTTTCTTGCTGAACCATGATATCAATCTGGCACCAAGAAATTGACAAGTTCCTGAGGTGCTTTTTCTATCAAGCAATGATCCAGCATAGTCAGCATCTGAATAGCCAACCAAACTCAATCCACTGTCTTTTGGATACCACAATCCAACTTCTACAGTACCCTTTACATACCTTAATATTTTCATAGCAGTGTTGTAATGTGATTGCATTGGATTTGTCTGAAATCTAGCACACACTCCAACTGCATATGAATATCAGGTCTACTTGCAGGGAGGTACAGTAGAGACCCAATCAATTTCCTATACTTATGTTCTTCAACACTCTTGTCAAGTTCAGTATAGGTCATTTTGGTTCCAATTGTTGATACGGAAATATGTCCAATCCGACATAAAGGACCTAGGAACGAATCCTAAGGCGTCCTAAGTCATCCAAAGGATCCGAGGCACTTAAGTCCGAGCCAATGGTCCGATCCGGGCAGACCATCTATGGTCCGACCCACCCTAAAAGAAAGGGACAAAGGATTTGGACCTGCAAGGCCCGACCCGGAACCCTAGGTCCGACCCACCTTGGTCCGAGCCTCCCTGGGAAAGGAGCATAGTGCTAAGTCAGTACCCTCTCCGACCCAAGGACTCCGATACGGATGTCGACTCGGATCCAGCATGATCATCTCATAAAGCTACCAAGCAAGTGGGCACCAAAGAGTGAGATGTCCGAACCCAGGAGCTCCGAATCGGAAGAGTTGGACAGGCAGGAGAACTTCCTCAGCTGACAACCAGGTACTGTCCGGATCAGGCATCCGGACCGACCTCTCCGAACCTGGGATCTCGGCAGACTCTGTCACATCCTCAAGAACTCTCCCAATAATGACCAAACTACCCCTAAAGCCCAAGATGGCATGGGCTAAAGCTTCATTATTGGGCTATGGGCCTCATCTTAGCATTGGTGGCTCAATCCTAGCCGTACACATGGCGCAATCCTAGCAAGGCCTTCCATTTTGATGATGGCCTATAAATAAGGCACATATCCCAATAAGCAAGGCACTTCAAGTAAGTCACTTCGAACAAGTCATCTCGCTAGTCACATCACGAGCATTATACAGAGTTGATCCTCAGTCACTCTCAAGTAAAGTCTCATCCCGGTTTGACACTTAGCAAACCGGGCACTAACCCCCCCCCCATTCAAGTGTGCAGGTCCTTACCAAAGTAGTTGGTCGCTGGTTCTTACGCCTTGGACATCATCCAGCAAGGAGCCCCTCATCTTGGTACCCATTAGAAGAGTTAAATAAATCTAAGTAGTTGGGGAGTTACACCCTCAACATTTTGGCGCCGTCTGTGGGAATCTTTACAAAAAGTCCCGTTCTCATCTTGTAATGGCAAGAACAAGAAGGCCCGCAAGAACCAACGCCACTGACATTGGTACGCCTGCTCCGAGACAAAGGGGGAGACCTCCCACTAGAAGAGGGGGAGTAGCAAGAGTCTCAACAAGAGAAGTAGTAGATGATCCAAGTGATGGCCATACCGCTAGTCTTTCTTCTGGCGAGGGAAGAGCCATTAATCCACCAGTAAGGGTCCAGACACTTGGGGACGAAGAACAGGTTCCTCCGTCAGGAACACATGGTCCTCCCCCAGGTAGAAACTTTACCCTCCCAAATGGACAGATCATCCGTCCTAATGAGTTCGGGATGAATGAGAATCAGTTTGGCCTCTTACTCACCACTATTCAAGGGTGCTTCGGATCAAACAACCTCCAGCCTCCTCATTACCGCCCACGCCAATCCAGTAAGTGAACACTCAATCAAGAAATGAGCACCGTCCGATCCAACAAAGGTTGGGGAGCAAGCTCAACCGAAGATCGAGACATCTTCTCAATAGAGCCACGCTTCTCATGAACAACGAGGAAGAAGTCCAGAAGTGCCGCGAGTAGACGAAGTGGGAACCAGTCGGCGAGGAGATCAACAACAAGTGCCTAGAGATCAAATGGCAGAAATCACCCCGATAGTTCCAATCAATGATCTCCCTCCAGATGTAGCCATCAACCCGTAATCGGTGAAAGATTGGCGGACAATGAGCAGATCTACCTCCAACAGAAGGCCTTGGAAACACAAATCGCCACCTTGAGCAGGATGGTCAAAGCACATGAGAAGGTGGAGTTAAAACTCCCAACCCTCTGTGCGATGAAATCAGAAAAGAAAGAAAGCGCCCCGACTGTGTTATCCCGAACCTTGAGCATTACTATGGAGACACTTGCCCTGTAGGGCATCTTACTAGATACGAGAGTAAGATGGAAAGCAATGGACTCAACGACAACATGAAAGCTCTCAAATTTTCCACCACACTCTTTGGAGAAGCAATGGATTGGTGGACCTCACTACCTAATGGTTCCATCAAATCCTATGCGGACGTCGCCTCCCTTTTCTTGAAAAGGTTTGAGAAGGCAAAAAGAAGGAAGAGATCAGTTGAGCACCTGGCAGGCATAATCCAGAGAGAGCATGAGGACCTCAGAACCTTCCTTGATCGCTTCAACGCTGAAGTATGACAGGTAGAGCCTCATAGGATCAAAGAGCGGGCCCGACACCTATATGCCAACACTTATAATGATGAGCTTAGAAGGAAGCTTTCCAACGAGGAAATCACCACTGAAAAGTACTTGGAAGATATCTGCGAATGAGTCTTGTATGGAGAAGATTACCGAAGGAATGTCCCGATAAGAGCAGGGATCAAGAAGGGAAAAGAACAAGTATGACAGGAACTCCCTCCTCGTCAAGGGAAGTTTGAGCAAAAAAGAGATCTCAGAGACAGAAAAGAGTTCAACAGAGAAAGAACTCCACCCAGGAGGTTTGCCGAGTATACTCGCCTCAACAGACCAAGATCCGACATCTTGGCTTCTATTGTTGAGAAGGACTTGGATATACAATGGCCTAAACCTGTCAAGAGCAGCAAGAAGAGTAAATTCTCTAAAGACTACATGGGTTCCTGGCGGAAGGTCACCCGTGAAGATTGCATCCGATTGAAGATGTAAATTGAAAGACTAGTGAGAAGTGGGAAGTTGAAAGAACCAACGGGCGAAGAAGAGCCTTCCAGGCATAGAAGGAATGAGCAAAGAAGAGAGGAGCGTGGTTCTGAACCTCCGACAGGATCTTTACCACCACCTCCAGCCGAAATCCCACCTCGGCAGGCCCAAAGATATCAAGGGTACCGCGAAGAGACTGAAATGGAGAACCTCCCTTACAGTGGAGTTATCAACGCCATTGCAGGAGGACCAACAGGGGGAGATAGCAGAAATGCAAGGGAAAGGACCGCGCAACACTTAAGAAACAACGACAGGCTTACTGACCAAATTTTAAAAGGCACAAATGCAATCACCTTTGACGATAGCGAGATCCCCCCACCAACGTCTGGCGGAGGAGATCTCAAGGACCCCGATGTCCCTTTGGTTGTTTCTCTAGTGATTGCCACTTACAAAGTCAACAAGGTACTAATCGACACAGGAAGCTCCTCCAATGTCCTATCCAAAAGGACTGTTGAGCAAATGCATCTGGGGCAAATACAATATGGACGAGTATATACCTCATTAGTAGGTTTTGGAGGGTCTGTAGTATGTCCCATTGGAAGTATACCACTGCAAGTCTCCATGGGCACTTTTCCGACAAGAGTGACCTAGACTATCCTCTTTGTGGTAGTAGATAGCACCTTCGACTATAACGCGATCTTGGGCTGCCCAGGGCTTAACCAATTCAGAGCAATTGCTTCACCCCTACACAATAGGGTAAAGTTTCCAACCCCGAATGGCGTAGGGGAAGAAATGGGCAACATTAGAGAAGCCTGGGAGTGCTACATCATGTCAACCAGAGGGGCCACAGAACCTGTCCTTTCGGTCACCAAGGGCCCTCTTAGCCATTCTTCCATTACTCTGACGCCACCAAAGGAAGAAATCGGTATTGGGTCGCTCAGAGAAAAGTTCCCCAAGACAGCTAGGATAGAATCCCATGAAACCTTGAAAGAAGTCCAACTGGTCGAAGGAAATCCGGAAAGAACAACTCGGATTGGAACAGAGATAAGTGCGGAAGTAGAGCGGAAGCTCATCGCCTGCCTTCGGGACAATCGCGACATCTTTGCTTGGAGCACAGATGATCTCAAGGGGATAGACCCAAGGATCACAGTTCACCGCCTGAACATGGATCCTACGGTCAAGCACATCCGCCAAAAGAGGAAAGACTTTGGACCAGTTGAGGATGCTATCATAGCAGGGGAGGTTGATAAATTGATGAAAGCAGGTCATATCGAAGAAGTCAGATACTCTGATTGGGTCTGGAACGTGGTCCTCGTCGAAAAAGCTCCAGGAAAGTGGAGAATGTGCAATGACTTCACCAGACTCAACAAGTTTTGTCCAAAAGATCCCTATCCATTGCCACGCATAGACCAACTGGTCGATTCCACTGCAGGATGTGCACTTCTAAGCTTCATGGATGCATACCAAGGCTTCTATCAAATTAGGATGGCTCAAGAAGACATCAAGAAAACGGCATTCTTTGCGGCCGGAGGAGTCTATTGCT
The DNA here is from genome assembly GCA_026545765.1 of Plantago major. Lineage (NCBI taxonomy): Eukaryota > Viridiplantae > Streptophyta > Magnoliopsida > Lamiales > Plantaginaceae > Plantago > Plantago major. The sequence continues at coordinate 9,386,329 of CM048840.1, forward strand.
TCAAGGTCATGCCTTTTGGCCTCAAGAACGCAGGAGCTACTTACCAACGGCTGGTAAATAAGATGTTCAAGGAAGAATTGGGAAAAACCATGGAAGTCTATGTGGATGACATGCTTGTGAAAAGCAAGACTGAAGAGGAGCACATCGAACACCTCAACAATTGCTTTTCTATTCTCCGGAAATATGGAATGAAGCTGAACCATGAAAAGTGCACTTTTGGGGTAAAAGGAGGAAAATTCCTTGGCTACATGGTCACAGAAAGAGGCATCAGTGCTAACCCAGAGAAGATAAAGGCAATCATAGATCTGCCACAGCCCAAGACCATCAATGAAGTTCAGAAGCTTCTAGGAAAGGTGATGGCGCTGAGTCGTTTTATCTCAAGGTCCGAGAAGAACCTTCCTTCTTCAAGATCTTACGAAAGGAAATAAGTTCGAGTGGACAAAGGAGTGCGAAGGCCTGGAAAACTTGAAAAGTATCTCCTCTGCCGCCTTCCATCTAAACCCATGGAGGATGAAACTCTTTACCTCTATTTGGCCACCACTGATGAAGCAATAAGTTCTGTACTGGTACGGCTACAAGACAACGAGCATTTACCAATTTACTATTTGAGCAAAGCTCTTGTAGGCTCCGAGGCCAGATATGTCAAAATTGAGAAGCTCGCCTTCGCCTTTGGTTTACTTGCGCATCGACTAAAGCCTTACTTCAAGTCGCATCGGATTATAGTCCTTACCAATGAGCCACTCAAACATGTCTTGGAAAAACCGGATCAGTCAGGACGCCTCTCCAAATGGGATATTGAGCTAAGTGAATATGATATTGGGTATCAAGCCCCATCTGCCAAGAAAGCACAAGTTCTGGCCGACTTCCTGGTAGACTATCCAGAGAAGGCAGAAGTGGAGAACGAAATTTCCCAGGAAAAGGCTAGTCAGGCGGTGATTACCCTAATCAAGGAATCAAGTGGAGAGAAAGAAGCAGAGGAGACACAGAGAGGTAGCATCCAGCCTATGACTGAATACTACCAACCTATGGATGATTCACTAAGGGTGAGGCACATGTTTCTTTTGGACGAAGAACTCAATACCTCGACAACTGCATCTTCCGACAAGAAGCAGGAGGCTGAGAAAGCACTCACTCCCACTATGGAAGGAAAGGGAGGAAACAGAGAATGTTGGACATTACAAGTGGATGGATCATCAACCGGACGGCTGGGAGGAATAGGAATTTTTCTTGAAAGTCCTGAAGGATCCAAGCTAGAGTACGCCATCACTCTCAACTTCAAAGTGACGAACAACGAGGCCGAGTATGAAGCACTTATCACCGGCCTAAGAATGGCGAGAGCCCTTCGGGTAAAAAGGATCAAAGCCTACACGGACTCTCATTTCAATCTCAGCTTCTCGGGTCCTTTATCGCCAAAGGACCTAATATGATCAAATACTTGGAGCTCCTCAAGAAAGAGGTTGAGCACTTTGAAGAATTTACTCTTGACCAATTTCACGAGAGTGGAATGAAAAAGCCGATGCCCTCTCCAATGCGCCTCGGCCTTAGGAGCTTTGGACACAAGAAGTGTCATCCTAATGACCATGAGAATCCTCCCTGGCAAACCCCAACGGAAAGATGTTTCTCTTGAGCACAGAAAGAAATTGGATGACCGATATATTTCGTTACCTCAAGGATGGTACTTTACCTGTGGATCCTAGAGAGGCCAGGAAGATTCAATGTCGAGCTAACAGATACTTTATTCTGGGAGAAGATCTCTACAAGAGATCTTACAGCGGAACTCACTTGAGGTGCCTAGATCCTCGAAGCGAAAGATCGCGATGGAAGAGATCCACGCCGTCATGGAAGTCATTCGGGAAGAACTTTGGCGTAAAGATCATAAGGCAGGGATACTATTGGCCAACTATCGACATGGATGCTGCCAACATCGCCCGCTCCTGTGAAGACTGCCAATACTATGCCATTATACCACACCGCCCGACCAACCCTATGATTCCGTCAATCATAGCATGCCCATTTGATCAATGGGGCATAGACATAGTTGGTCCCTTTCCGCGAGGAACACATCAAAAGAAGTTCTTGATAGTGGCAGTGGAGTACTTCACTAAGTGGGTCGAAGCTGAAGCAGTGTCAACCATCACCGAAAGCAGAATTCGGACATTCATCTGGAAGAACATCATCTGCCAGTTTGGACTCCCACGAGTGCTAGTTTCAGACAATGGAGCACAATTTTCCGGGTCAAGACTGAAGGAGTGGCTTCAGTCCTTCAAAATAGAACAACACTTTACTTCCGTTGGCCACCCCCAAGCCAATGGCCAGGTAGAAGCCACCAACAAGACCATAGTCAAAATTTTGGAGAAAAGGTTGAGAACTTCCCAAGACAGTTGGGCGGATGATCTTGACGCGGTCCTTTGGGCGCATCGAACGACAGCCCGAACCGCCACACAAGAAACACCTTTCTCCTTGGTCTATGGATCCGAGGCGGTTATCCCTTCGGAGACAGTGATGGCAACCCAGAGAATCCAGCAATACAACCCAGTTCATAATGAGCTCGCAAGGATCTATGACCTTGAGCTCCTTGAAGACAAGCGCGATAAGGCACTGGCCAACATCCTCCGGTACCAAGCCATGACCGCTCGAGCCTACAATAAACGTGTCCTTCCCAAGGACATACAAGTAGGAGACTTAGTCCTCAGAAGAGCCGATATACTAAGTCATGTGGGGAAACTTAAGCCCAAGTGGGAAGGACCGTACAAGGTTACCGGGGCAAGAGTTAATGGAAGCTTTGAACTAGAAGATGAACAAGGGCGGGCCTTGAAGAGAACTTGGAATGCCAAGAATCTCCAAAAGTTTTACACTTAGAGAAGTATGGCAACGGCTGTCACCTTCCTCTATCTCCTAGACCGGTTTTTTGTGTTTGCTTTTTTTGAAAAAGGCCTCGAAGCCCTCAAGTTGTAATCCGATTTCCGTCAAATCAATACAACTGTGATTTTATAAATATTATGGATAATCATGCCCTCCAAATCTCATGATTCGAACGGGCCATGAAGATATCTAACTACTCGATCCGAACCTAGATCATACATTGATCCGGATCGGACCAACACTATCAAACAGTGTCCGACCTTCACAAAGGCAAATATGCTTTTATTAAAACAGGGGTACAAATTTACAAAGTCAGGGTCCGAAGAGCCCTAATCAGGCTTACAAAAACAAGCTCCTACTCTATCTATTTACTTCTACAGCGAAGCTTCCTAATCAACTCTGGTCTACCGAACCAAACCCCGTCCGAGCACTATTGCCTACATTTTTGGGCGCTCCGAGGGAAGAAGTAATTCCACCATCCCAACCTTGATTGTTTTCTGATAAAGGCTTCGAAGCCCCCTTCGGACGATCTACAGACTAACAGCAGCCGGACGAGATAACCAAGGCCATTCGACGCTTCCAGAAAGGATACTTCATCACCTCCGAACGAAAGAAAGCTCCGAAGCAAGCAAGAATCACACTGACAATCCGGATCGCCTCACACCAAATACTATGGATACACCCCAAATTCAGAGTATTTGGAAAGCGACCAACCCGGACAGTCAGATCAACCCAAGTCACTCCGGAGGCTACCGTTGGTCCGAGTCCCAACAAGACCGCCATTGTCAGGGACTCCGTTCCAGAATTGTAAGTCGCTCCCTCGAGCCTTCAATTACAGGCAATCCAACAAAACCGAGCTGCTCGGACGAAAGACCTTAGGTGCAAGGCAAACGAGTCACCAGAAAGGTTACTTCCGGGAGTCCCCAGTGATCCGACTCCAAACAAGCTCAGCACTGTTGGGGACCCCTTTCCAAAATTGCAAATAGCTCCCTCGAGCCTTCAATCCTGGAAATACAGTCACCAACAAAACCAAACTGCTCGGATACACATCCTCAAGGACGAGCTAAAAGACCTACTCAAAGGGATACATCTCCCTCCATCCGAGCAACGAGCAACGAGCAACTAGACACAACAGGATTGGTAGAAAACCTCCCAATATTTCGGGCGGTTTTTTACGACCGAACCACGAAATACTGGAAGGGATTCTATCAAACCAATTCTGCCGACTTGTCGCCCCCCGGGCACATAACCAGAGCGGAATGCCTCGGATGCATTGAGATTCAAAACCGACTATTTCACGATCCCCGAACCAATAAGCTAATCTACCTCTCCGGGGCTAAAAGTCACGAATATAGACCACAGTCCCGGAGAAAGAAGATTAGCCTGACGATCAGGGGAATTGATGAGCAAAAAATTTCAGGCCTCACTCGGTACGGACTGTATCCTCGAAGATCCGAAGCTGGCTTTCCGAGCAAACTAATTTCCACGACTCTCACCGAAGAACCAGCCCGGGTAGACTTCCGAATCATCGGAAAAACCCTTGGGACGAGATCACGGGCGAGAGTGATGGCATAAACATGCTCACCAGCCACTCGGACTCGAGCTCCGGACCTTTGATTACTATAAAAGGGCGAGATGTCTTAATGAAAAGCCGTACAAAGCAGGAGTATATATAGAAAGAGAAGACCAATTAAAAGCGGACACGTGCCCCATATTCACCGGAAATGGGCTTGGGCCGCACATGGGCCTGGCTCTTCGGCTCCCATTGGCCCAACCCAGCAATCCGTCCACACGGTTGAGCATACCGACTATGCTACTCACTCGGACGTACCAAGCTCGGGGCTAACATAACAACATCCGAAGCAACTGTGATTCGTATAGAGTCACCCTGTACTTAATGCTGATCATCTTTTCGCTATCTCACAAGTCTGCATGACTCGGGAAGACACATCAAGACAACGTCCGAATCGTCTTAACTTATCACGATACGAGGCGATTCTTTTCTAAACGCCACTCTAAGACGTGGCTCAACCAATTGATCCGGTTTATTTCTATTATAGCTTCCGATTCGGATAACCACAGCGGTTGATCGTCCCCAAGACCCATGAGGAGAATTTGCATCAGGCAAATTCAGGTCCTGGCGGTACGGATCTCAAGGGGCCGAACCCACTATCCGAGTCTACGAGAATTGACGAATTTCTACGCAAGTACGAAGTTAAACGCGCAAGGATGTAAACATCAACAATAGTATATCAGCAAAAAAAAAAAAAAATTCCGAGCCATCAAGGGGCCCGAACCAATAACATTCATCCAAGATAAGTATATGTTTGTACAACAAAAGATTATGGGCAAAAACGACAACACTGCTTTTTGGCCCGGAGGCACCCTGTTACAAAAAACCCGGGGCATACCCCGTCTTCACTGCCTTCGCCGCTCGGACGAACTAGGTTGCGACTAAGAGGGGCCGCCCGTATCCTTCTCCGGAGGCGCTTGACCTTGCTGTTGGGCTATCCTTCGTGCTCTCCGAGCCTCAACCTCTTTCAGGAAGGCCGGACACTCCTCCATCAGGTCGAGGTCGCGATCAAAGCCTTGGACAGGCCCGGGCAAAGTCAGCCAGTCTCGGTTGTGCTCCAAGTGGTCCTCCAAAGGAACGAAAACACTGGACATGAGCACCCGAGGGACGAAGGATGGGAGATACGGACCACCATCGTTGTACTTCTTGCCCTCCGACTCGTCGCAGACCAGCTCCACAAATTCACACTTAAGCAAATCTGCATCCAAGACACCCTCCGGAGCAAAGTCCGAGCCATCTCCATTTTTAAAGGCGGATACCCCCTCAGCCTCCAAGTTACAATCATCCGGTATCCAACCCTTCCTCCGGCACTGCTCCACAGCTGCATCAAACCCATCTTGACGGGCCTCATCATACTTTGACTCGAGCAAAAACTTGTAGGAGTCCGAATCAAGGAAATCTTGGACAGCCCTTGTCCGGACTCCCCGAAGCTCCTTCAGCATCTTATCCTTGAAAGTCCGAGAGACGGCCACGAAATCGTCCAAACTATCTTGGTGCACTTTCAAATCAGCCTCCAAAGATCGAATGGCACTCTTCATCTTGGCCGTCTCCGACTCGACCTCTTGTTTAGCAGCTATGGCCTTCTTGAGCGCTCGAAGTCTTTGTCAGCAACCGGACGCTTCAATCGCCTCGGCCTCACTGGCTAAGTCTTCCTCCGGTAGCCCTCCGCGACCACAAGGAGCATGCTTCAACAGCAACAGCAAGCTGAAAACAAAAACGAAACATCGGAAGTGTTAGATACCTCCGAACCACAAAAAGATGTAAAAACGACGGAAAACTTAAACTCACTTTGCTGGCGGCGATTAACTCGAAATCTGCTCCGGCTCAAGGCAAATAGAAACCAACTTGAGATCCGAATCCATTTCAGAGCCTCGCCCACCTTTCCCTTGCCCTTCTTGGCGGGAGGATTCGGACCTTGAGGAGCACTTTTTGGGCTGCGGCTCGATCCGCTTATGGAGGATCTCGGGACACGGATCTCGGAGGCTTCTTCGAGCCCTTAGTTCCGACCACCTTACCCTTGTTTGGAGTAGGGATGGTTTGGGCCTCTTCGCCCGCAGCAGCTCTCCGAGACTCCTCCACTCGGAACACAACAACGTTTCTTGGCTCGTTCATTGGGAGTACGGTGGAAGTCTTGATAATCTGGGTCCGGGAACCCTCATAACTCCTTCCATTGCTGACGTTTTGCTGACGCTTCAGCTCCCGCATGGTCGACATCGTATACTCGAACCAAAAAGCTGCACATCCGAATCACAATGAGTTGCAAAATACAAAAGAATCTACAAATGATAATCATATATAGTCGACAAACAGACAACCAACCAGAGGTAGAGAGAAATCACTTACTCAAATCCTCCATATTATCACAAAAACTTGGCTCGGACAAGCCGGCCAAGAAAGGCAGAGGCTGACATATCAGACCTCGGAAGAAGTACTTCTCCGGCTCCTGACTACGATGGAACACCTGCATCCACAAGGGGATGTTCCGAGCCGGTGGCTTCCAATCTGGCAGTTTGCCCCGGAAGATCTTCTTCTCAAAATGCCACGTGGGCCTCTCCGCTTCGGATTGCCCGGGCTTCAGAGCCGGACGGACAAAAATGTACCTCTTGAACCATTGAATTCCCAACGAGGACAAGGGATCAACAAAAAATGTGTATGCCTGGCGACATACGAATGTATAGAACCAAGTGTTCCTACTACTTACACTAATGTTAAACAATTTACGAAAATTGTCGAAGGTGAGCGGGATGCCTTTATATTTACATAGCACTCCGAAGCACATCAAATTTCCGAGGGAGTTGGGGATGATCTTGTGCGGACTCAAGCCCATGCTGTTCGAAATCTCCAGAAACTCGGACGATACCGGTAGTCGCCATCCGCAATGGAGACTTATCTCATAGACAGACATGTAGCCCGGAGGCGGATTATAGAAAGCATGAGATTCGTCCGGGATGAGAATCTCCACACACTCCGGGATCTCATATCTCCTCCGGAGCTCATCCACTTCATCGGCTCGGATGGTTGAGGCACAAGTAGGCAGAGTACCATCTTCATTCAACTCGCCCTCCGGATCGGGGTGAGTGACCTGGTCTCTAGACCGAGGGAACTTCACTTGGTAAACGTCCTCACCCTTCCTCAGCCTCTCCGGACACTCTTCCTCGGCCCGCCGACTCGCCCCTTGCCCGGAAGTTTCCACACGGAGCACATTAGCGGATGGCTCTGCACCTTCTTCCTCCTCGGAACCAGAATCTTCGCCCCGCACACCTTCTTCTGCCTCATCTTCCTCGGATGAGGACGCTAACTCTACAACAGTCCGAATAGGCGCAGCGACTTGCACACGATCCTCCTCACCCTCTTCGAAGATGCTCAAATTGGGAGGTGCTTCCGAAGTATCATGCACTTCCTCGATAGTTGGCGCCTGCGGATCCGGAATGAACGGGACTCGATTAGGATTACTCCTAAAGTTATAACCTAGGGTGCGAATTAAAGTTCGGATCTCTACCGGAAGTTCGGATTCCTGGCCAGCTCGACCCGGGCGACGAGTTCCTATAACTCGCGAGCTTGTCTCTTGAGCCGCTACAATAACCTGCACATGCGACACTTGCAGGTAATCCGGACGCCTCGGAGGACCAGAATCTGGGGCTCTTCCCGACTCGGATGGGGCGCTTGCTCCACCTCCAGCACTTCGTCATCATCCATGATCTCAATCTCCTCGGAGCTATCGGTTAAGGATATCGCCTCGGAGTCATATCCCTCAGCCTCGGATCGATTTTGGCTATCACTCTCGGACATCCTAGGGAAAGGAGAAAGCAATATCGTAAGCTTTAAGATGGCAGTCCGAGAGGTCGTTTATGTATATTAAAGTGGCCAATTCAAAGCCAAAACTAGCAGCTTACTCGGCGTAATTAGTTCGGAGTCAGTACTACACTTATTCGGTGTTAGTCAACATCAAGTACGTATTGGTTATCAACTATACTACACATTATAAGCATACATCCGAGTAACTTGAAGAGGAAAGACCACAGAGATAATTTAAGACAAGACGAGTAAACTTACTTGGACTCGGATGATTAGATAGAAATGACTTGACTCTGCACAGGATCACGCGCTTCGAACCGCTCGTCGATCGCTTCGGATTGACTGTAGTTGCTTCGGATATACTCGGAATGCAAAAATTCTCTCTCTAAACGGTGAGAAATGAACCGGCCAACCCCTCTATTTATAGAGGGCCATATTGGGAACTCCAACCGTCGCGATTTTTCGGATTTAATCTCCAATCGATCGAAACCATCCAACGATGCAGATAATTATACCAAGTGAAATGACGAATGGGTACAAAAAATTTACCTCTTGGATAGATGAATACAACAACTCTCCCTCTCTCGGGCGACAGACAACATGAGAGCTCCGGAGTATCATCTTCTCGGACGCCTAGCGGCTCACCAGTCCAATATAACTTGTCCACACAAGGAACCTCGTATACTCGAGCGATTACCCTTCGGACCTTCCCGTAACCACGGAAATTTGGTTCGACGGGGCACGCCTCTGATCCGCCACCGTAGCTCGTCAAAGGTACACTACCGATGTTCGGAGCCTAAACTTAGTCTCCATTACAAATACCCTTTTTTCTTTTTTCTTCACTTCGTTGCCATTCGGACCTACTCCCTCAGATGGCGACGATGTTTTAGAAAAAGAAAAAAGGGGGGGGGGGAGAGAGACTAAGTCAATGGCCACACGAAGTACGGAGTACACCTTTTTTCAACGAGATCGAAACGGATGGGACTGAAGGACGGATTCTTTCAATCAAAACGGCTCCCCAAACCAATAGTTCCACAACTATCTTCTACTAAGATACTTGGAAACTAGGGGGACATATGTTGATACGGAAATATGTCCAATCCGACATAAAGGACCTAGGAACGAATCCTAAGGCGTCCTAAGTCATCCAAAGGATCCGAGGCACTTAAGTCCGAGCCAATGGTCCGATCCGGGCAGACCATCTACGGTCCGACCCACCCTAAGAGAAAGGGACAAAGGATTTGGACCTGCAAGGCCCGACCCGGAACCCTAGGTCCGACCCACCTTGGTCCGAGCCTCCCTGGGAAAGGAGCATAGTGCTAAGTCAGTACCCTCTCCGACCCAAGGACTCCGATACGGATGTCGACTCGGATCCAGCATGATCGTCTCATAAAGCTACCAAGCAAGTGGGCACCAAAGAGTGAGATGTCCGAACCCAGGAGCTCCAAATCGGAAGAGTTGGACAGGCAGGAGAACTTCCTCAGCTGACAACCAGGCGCTGTCCGGATCAGGCATCCGGACCGACCTCTCCGAACCTGGGATCTCGGCAGACTCTGTCACATCCTCAAGAACTCTCCCAATAATGACCAAACTACCCCTAAAGCCCAAGATGGCATGGGCTAAAGCTTCATTATTGGGCTATGGGCCTCATCTTAGCATTGGTGGCTCAATCCTAGCCGTACACATGGCGCAATCCTAGCAAGGCCTTCCATTTTGATGATGGCCTATAAATAAGGCACATATCCGAATAAGCAAGGCACTTCAAGTAAGTCACTTCAAACAAGTCATCTCGCTAGTCACATCACGAGCATTATACAGAGTTGATCGTCAGTCACTCTCAAGTAAAGTCTCATCCCGGTTTGACACTTAGCAAACCGGGCACTAACCCCCCCCCCCCACTCAAGTGTGCAGGTCCTTACCAAAGTAGTTGGTCGCTGGTTCTTACGCCTTGGACATCATCCAGCAAGGAGCCCCTCATCTTGGTACCCATTAGAAGAGTTAAATAAATCTAAGTAGTTGGGGAGTTACACCCTCAACACCAATGCTCATAGGTATCTTAGCATTCTTTTCAGAAGGCTTTAGATTAAACTTGTTGAGCATGTCCTTTTCATACTTTGTTTGACTAATGGATATTCCATCATTGAGTTGCTTGACTTGCAGCCCTAGGAAGTAATTCAATTCTCCCATCATGCTCATCTCAAATTTGCATTTCATGAGTTCAGCAAAGTCTTCACAAAGTTGCTTGTCTTTAGATCCAAATATAATGTCATCAACATATACTTGAACTAAAAGCAGTTTCCCATCATGGTTCAATGTGAAGAGTGTTTTATCAACATCTCCTTTCTTGAAACCACTTTTTAGTAGGTATCTGGCCAATGTATCATACCATGCTCTTGGAGCTTGTTTCAGTCCATACAGAGCTTTCTGAAGCTTATAGACCATCCTACTTTCCGAGGAAACTTCAAAGCCTGGTGGTTGCTCAACATAGACTTCCTCAGCAAGTTCACCATTTAGGAATGCACTCTTGACATCCATTTGATAAACTGTAAAGTCATTATGAGCTGCAAAGGCTAGAAAGAGTCTTACTGCATCCAATCTTGCAACTGGTGCATAAGATTCATCAAAATCTAGTCCTTCATGCAGGTGAATCCTTGGCAACCAAATTTTGCTTTGTTTCTGGTTATTTCACCAGACTCATTCATTTTGTTTCTGAAAACCTACTTGGTTCCAATTACAGATATTCCGTCAACAAATGGAACCAGTTTCCAGACTTTGTTTCTCTCAAATTGATCCAACTCTTCTTGCATTGCAGAGATCCAATCTTGATCCTTTAATGCTTCTTCTATAGTTTTAGGTTCAATATTTGAGATGAAACATCCATAGAGACAATTTGCATTTTCAGCGATTGCTCTTCTAGTTCTAACTCCTTGGTCTAACGGACCGATAACATCCTTTGCAGGATGATTTCTTATCCATTTCATAATGGGTTTTGAACTAGTAGGATCAATATCATTTTGATCTGAATGTGAATCAATATGATCTTGATGGGATACTTGTGCAGTATCTGAGATATCTGACACATGGGAAATGCCATGGATATCTGACACTTTTTCAGTGTTAGGGATATCTGGAATTTGATTTTCAGCAATCTCATTCTCAGAAACCTCTACATGATGAAGGTTCTCAGTAACCTGTTCCATTTCTGGAATTCTCATAGGAAATTCTTCATCATGTCTTAGAGTCATCTGGTTGTTACTAAGCAATGGTTGCTTTTCATCGTCAGATTCATCCTCTAAGTGAATGATAGAATTGTTTCCTTTTGAGGATTCTTCTTCAGAATCTTTAATCATCAGTTCTTTGAACCTATCTAAAAGATCATCATTTAAGGGTATTTTCTTGTTTCTTTCATAGAAAACTACATGAACAGATTCTTCAATCTTTTGCGTTCTTTTGTTGTAGATTCTATAAGCTTTGCTATTCAGAGAATAACCAAGAATATTCCTTCATCTGCCTTTGGTTGAAATGTTCTCAAGTACTCTTTTCCATTGTTAAGAACGAAACATCTGCAACCAAACACCCTTAGATGCTTGATACTAGGGGGTCTACCAATCAAAAGCTCATAAGGAGTTTTATCATGGTGTTTGTTAATCAGACATCTATTTTGAGTGTAGCAGGCTGAGTTTACAGCTTCAACCCAATAGATTTCACTTATTTCAGTGTCAGCGAGCATTGTTCTTGCCGCTTCTTTTAGGGTCCTATTCTTCCTTTCAGCAACACCATTTTGTTGTGGTGTTCTTACGGAAGATAGTTGATGTTGTATACCTTTGCAGGTACAAAACGCTTTTATGTACTGGTTCATAAACTCAGTACCATGGTCTGTTCTGATTACAGATACCTTTTCATTTTTTATGACTTCAAGCTTATTCAGCAAGTTGGGTATTTCAACCCTTGCATCAGATTTTGTTTGAGAAATACAACCCAAGTGAATCTTGAGTAATCATCAACAACAACCAGACCATACTTCTTTCCTGCATAGCTAGTTACAGATGATTCAAAAGGATCCATATGTAACATTTGCAGTGGCCTTTCACTGGAGTGTCTAGTTTTAGATTTGAAAGATGTTTTAGATTGTTTTCCCATTTGGCAAGCTGAGCATATGCCATCCTTTCTATATGCCATTTTGGGTAAACCAACCACCAATTCTTTCTTGGCTAGCTTGTTCAAAGTTTTGAAATTCAAGTGACTCATTCTCTTATGCCATAGCCAATTTTCTTCAGTGTGGCCAGATTGACTCACCATGAGACATTCTTCAGTTGTGGCGGATGCCCAATCAGCAAAATAAAGATTTCCTTTTCGCCTAGCAACCAAGATTGTCTGCTTTGACTCATTGTCAATCACTTTGCATAGTGTTGACTTGATCTTGACAGTATACCCTTTGTCTACTAGTTGACTCATGCTTAGGAGATTATATTTCAATCCCTTTACATGTAGTACTTCAGAGATTGTAAGGGCTCCAAACTTCAGATTGCCAAATCCTATGGTTGGATTTTCATCTCCTCCAGCAAATCTAATAATTGGTCCATCATCGCATTTTCTATTTTGGAATTCTATATTCAATGATTCATTAATCCGAATCATAACTATATTATCTATATAGTTATATGAAATGAATAGAAGCTCTGACAGAATATTTGGATTTGCTTTGTCTCCTGTCATGTGCTTCCCACATCCGCTATCAAAATTCCACTTTGGATTGGTCTTTAGAGTGTTCTGCACAAGACAGGAAACAGGAGATTAGGTTCTCATACCAACAATGGAACCATCTGGACTAAAGAATCTTCCAGTAGGAATCCATTTTTGAATGAATTTCTTAGGAACATTCTTTTGTCTAATAGGAACATAAGGAGGAACTCTAGTTAAATGATTAGTATCATTGCTATTAAGAACTATTTTCTTCCTTGGTGTGTTTCTTGGTGCTCCATTTGGTGCTTTCAGATACCTGCCAGGTTTCTGAGTTTGCTTCTCAGCAAACTTAGCTTTCCTAGCCAGATTTCTTCTAGCCCTGACATTCAGATTTTCAGTGGCTTGACTCATCTTCCACTTCTGATAATTGCCGTGAATAATTCTAGCCTTTAACCATCGTTCTTGCTCTTGTTTATACTCACGAGCAAGTTATTTCCCGATGGCTTTATAGCCAATGCCATTTCGAGCGCCTGGTGCTATCTGAGTTGTCATCTCAGCAGCTTTGCTAGTCTCTGGAACGTCTAGTTTCTTTTCAGAAAATGTGACATAGGAGAATTTGCCAGCTCCTGCAATTCTTCCTTTCTGAGAGACATAGCACTGTGGGTGATTACACTTTTCAGTGTTATGTTTATTTTCAAAAACATTCCCAACAATTTTCCTTGGGACTTGTTTTTCCCACAAAGGTTTGTTCGCAACTGCCTTTCCTTTGTCAACAACCTTAGCTTTCTGACCAATGCTATAGGTTGTTTGGGAACCACCTTGCCGAGTACTGACAAATGTTCTTCTTTCATCACTCTTATTCAGAGTGGTAGAACTATCTGTTTGTGTGTCCAGCCCAATTCCTCTCTTTTCTGAAGGATTTCTTAAATAAGATTGTACTTCAGTAAGAGTGTCACTAGCTTTGGCATTAGATTGAAAAGATAGTTCTTTCTTTTTGAGTTCTTCATTCTCAGAAAGAAGATCTTCATATTTCTTTTGAAGTTTAGCCAATGCTTCTTTATGTGACTTTTCTGTCTCAGATATCTGAGCCTTGAGAAATGCATTTTCAGCATCATTTTTCTCAGATATCTTGAGTAATTGTGAATTTTCCTTTACACGAGAATTCTTTTCTTCTTCAAGGATTTCGGCTCTAGCTCGGACCATCAGAAATTCTCTTTCGTAGAGATCAAGTTCTCTTCTGAGATGTTCCAGATCTTTGATTCCTTCCTCATCACTTTCGTAAGTGTAACAATAAGTATGTGTTACCTCATCAGCCATTAGACAAGGTTCAATGTTGGAGATATCTGGAAAGATTTCTTCAGCCACTCCACACACTTCTTTCTTCTTTTGACCAAAGTCAATCACTTCATGAGAAACACCGCACATTTCTGGAGAAGGCAGTGTGGAATCATATGAGTCTTCATCCTCAGAATCAGACTCAATGTCTAGAGAATCCAGTTGGAGTTGAATCTTTTTTCCTTTCTTCAGTGAGCATAGCTCTCTGACTTCTCTTGAAGTTTCTTCTATCTTTCTTGTCACCTGTCTTTAATTTGTTGAAGGCAGGGCAATCCTTCTTGAAATGACCAGGTTTCTGACAATAGAAACAGATATCGTTTCCAATTTCTGCTTCCTCAGTACTAGATGCTTTCTGAGCTGGCTTGTTCAGCGAGCTTGATAGTTGCATATTTTTGTACTGGTGATAGTTTGAGCCTAGATGCTTTTTCAGCTTCTATTTGGCTTTTCTTCTCTCAATCTCTCGACTGACATATTTTCTCATTTGCTTTACAGCAAGAGCATCCTCAGTCACCTCCTTTCCTTCCTTCTTTTCAGAAGTTCCTTGGGCAACTAGAGAAACATTCTGCAACTTTTCAGTTGTTTGTTCTCTTTGAGTTGTCTCATAGTCAACAGTGGCAAGGTGAGAGAAAATTTCAACTTGAGTGATATCTGGCATTCCTTGGTTAAAGTAGAAAAACTTTGTATGCTCCCAGTTATGATTTAGACTTCTCACAATAGTCTTAATCTTTTCTGGTTGGGTATATCTATTACTTTCACCAAGTGCAGCCATGTCACTCATGAGTGTTGTAAACCGGAAATCTAGTTCTTCAAGAGTCTCTGTGGGACCTTGTTTAAAGTTTTGGAATTTGAGCTTCAAATCTTCGAACTTATTTTCCTTCGTTTCTCGGTCTTGCATGATTTCTTCAATCGGTTGCGTGCCACTTTCGTGTTTTACCCACGCTTTACACTGTATGTGCTCTGGAGTATAACGTATGATGATATTGCGAGCCTGACCATCCAATCGATTTCTCTTGGCATCTTTCGATGTCTAGAGCTCTCTGGACTTTGGCTCGTAAATAACTTGACTGGTAGGTCTCCCACTGGTTGACGCATCTGTCTGTGAAGACCCATCACTTTGTTCTCTGTCTCTACCATTAGAAACCTCCATGACCTGCTTGAGTTGTTGAATGACTATGGGGCCATTCTTTATCACGTCGATCATTTCGTCACTGATGGCTTCTAGGTGGAGCATCATGTTGTTCTTCCATTTCTCATAATTCTCTGGCTTGAGAATTTGGGCGTCACTTAAAGACATCCTGCAGCAAACACACTAAACAAACAAATCAAGTGTAGGTGAAAAGCAGTTAGTGGGCACTTATATGGGATCTAGGTTCAGTGCAGAAGGCTTGGGAACCTCCTGCTCTGATACCACTTGTTGGTCCAGATAACGGCAAAGTAAAAGACTGGAGGGGGGGGGGGGGGGGGTGAATAGTCTTTTTCAAACTTTTGTCGATAAACACAATTTCTCATATATTTGTGAAGATATCTGATACTTATTTTCAGAGAGCGGAAGACTATTTGTGATAAGTGCACGTGCTCAGCAAGATATGTGTAAATACTTAGCAAGGTAAATAAAGCAAGTAATAAATTGCATAAAGTAAATAACACAAGTCTTTATAGTGGTAGCTGAAGGTGGCGTAATCCTTCAACTAATCCACTTCGGCCTTTCTCAGACCTAGAATCCACTAAGACAGATAATTGAGGTAACCTTACAAGTATCTTCTCACGATTCCTAAATACACTAGGTTCCCAACCAAGTGTTCCCCCTGAGTTATTCCCCGGCTTTCTCAGCCAAGTACTTCCTGTACTCATAAACCTTTTGAGCTATTCCTTAGTTTCCCAAACTAAGTACTTCCTATGCTCAGTAACCTTGGAGTTATTCCTTAGTTTTCCAAACTAAGTACTTCCTGTACTCCACGCCGATTAAGGTGTTGGTTAAGGTAGTTTGTTAGGTGAGCTTCTTTAATAACTTGTTCAGTTATGCAGATAGCTCTATGAATCAAGTATACTTAATACACTTTTCAATGTATGGTATCTTGTTCTTTACTGACCCAAGTCTATGATAAGTATTCAAGAGAATGAATCTCAGATATGAAATCTTAATTCAACTCCTTCACAAATAACAATGCTTGTTAAGGATCAAGACACTTAGAACTTTTGTGCTACTTAGAATCAAGAGCTTTGGTCGCAACAGAAAGCTTGAAGGTAAGTAGTATGCTTGAGAGAGCTTGTGTGAGTATTCAGTGTTCTTGGTATAAGTTCTGTGTGTGTGTTCTCAAGCATTCTAAGTGTTGATATTTATAAATGAATTTGAGTACCGTTTGAATAGTATCCGTTAGGCTTAAATCAAATTCAAACTATTGATATCTGAGTATAGTACTGTTGCACGTTTGTCTTCTTCTTCAGAGACTACCGTTTTTGTTCAGACATTTCTGTCCGCACATTTAATGCACTGTACTATACTTTGTCCTGTAGTGCCAACGGAACTATGCATGCTTTCTGAAGCTTTGCACGTCCTTTTCCAGAGACTATCACAACTCCAGATATCACTTGTTAAAAATATATTGTTTCCGGAAACATAATCTTTATCCAAGGTATCTGAGTATAGATATCTGTGGGCACTTTTCCCCGTTCAGAAACCTTGTATTCTCAGATATCTTTTGCAACACTTGTTTCTTCAACATATCTGAACATCGGTATCTGATAACCTTTGTCTTCAGCAATCTTGTGCAGTCTTTAAACCTTCATTTCAAAGTTGAACTTCTCCTGCTGGATGCCTTCTTCTTGGTCTTCTTCAGAAAATAAAAATTACATTCAGAGACCTAACATCCTATACAAGATTTGCTAGGCTATCATACTTAGTGATTTTCCTCTTTTACAGTGTTCAAGTGAACCAAGAGTACTAACCACCTTTCTGAGCTAAGATAAGTCATTTGGTTGCTGATCAAAATATAAACAGATATTCCTAACAATCATTCTCAGTGTTCTAAATCGATCAAACTACGACATATCGATGAAATCACACAGCGAGATTCAAAATGAAAATCGAAAAGAAAAAAAGAATTATTACAGTATATATATAAGTGGACAGCTATTGGAGTTGTGCAATTGAGTACTTAATTTAAGTTAAATTAGACTCATTCGTAATATATATATATATATATATATATATATATATATATATATATATATATATATATATATATATATATATATATATATATATATATATATATATATATGTAAATTAGACTTTAATTACAAAAAACAATTTGTTTTCTCCTTTAAAATTACAATCCCTACGGAAACTTTCACTGTGGGCGATTTTCACATAGTTACGGTGTCATCGCTTCCACATGAAACGTGGGCATGGCCGGCCACGAAAAAAGGTGGAAATGCCACTCGTTCATTGGAGTAGTGCTTCGCGGGATCTTCACCGAGTTGTTACTACCGCACCAGTGGAAGAATCAGATAGTGGGATGAGTTTAGCGAGAGATACTGAGGAGATTATTGATGAAGAGTTTCATGATTCACCGGAGATACCAGAGGGGGATCAGAATAATGAGGAATTTGAGCTGATTTATGAGGAGGCTGACAAAGAGGAACCACTGCCTAAACTATGGATGGATGTTATCAGTGGCAATAGGGTAACGTCGCATGGTTTGGCAATCAATTTCTCTGCTCCGATCATTGTAAATGGTGATGTTGAGGTAGAAATTGTTGAATCTGATATTGTTTCTGGGGTAAAATTATGGGAAACATCACTTATAATGTATGTTTTGGGTGGTGAGTTAACAATGAATGGTGTTAAACAATATATGTTGAAATTCTGGAATTTTATGGATTTGCCGGAGATGTTTTATAATGATGAAGGTTACTTTTTGCTCAAATTTAGAACTATTGAGGATCGAGATAGTGTCATGAGTAAGGGACCGTATACTATTTACAACATGACAATGTTTTTACGCAAATGGGTAAGTGGTTTCTCTTTGAAGGATGATATGTTGCGTACCTTACCGATCTGGGTTAAACTTCCACAGTTACCATTACATTTGTGGGGGGTCAAAGAGTCTGGGGAAGATTGGAAGTGCTTTAGGTAAACCTCTGTTTACTGATGAGTGTATTGCGCATAAGTTGAGAGTTTCATATGCGCATATTCTGGTTGAAGTTGATGTTACTCAAAAGCTGAAGGAGAGTATTACTATTAAGGATGTAAAGGGTAAGATTCTTCAGCAACCAGTGGAATATGAATGGAAGCCTCTTTTATGTGAAACATGTCAAAGGGTTGGTCATATTTGCAAAGCACAGAACATAGATGCTCCAAAAAATAAGGTGGTGAAGCAATGGTAGGTACAAGCTGATCATAGAGTGGGGATGAGAGATAATACTATAGGACAAACCTCTAATCCTATAGTACCTACTGGAGTGGTTACATCTGTGTCACATCCTGCCAATGCTGGTTTGGTAGATAAAGATGGCTGGACTACTATGGATAATTCAAGGAGGAATCTGAATAAAGGCAAAGAAATCATGGGAGTGCAGAGGTCTAGAAGTGTTACTGTGGGAGAAATTGTTTGTCAGAATGGGCTTGAGTCACTAAGGATTGTGAATGATCTTAGTGTGGCTCATGATAAGGTTCCATGATCATTTCATGGAATGTGAGGGGGTGTAATAAGATAGCTAAAATTAGGAAGATTGGCTCCCGTCTCCTTGTGCTGAAAGTGAATGTGGCTATCCTTATAAAAACAAGAATAAAAAAAGAAAAAAGCAAAAATGTGAGAGATAAGTTGTGTGGCAAGTGGATGTATGTGTGATTATCATGCTAATGGTAGAATGTGAATTATGTGGGATCCTGGTAAAGTTATGATACAAGTGGTTGAAGGGGATGCTCAATTTTTGCATTGTAGAATGTATGGTATTGATGGGAGTTTTATAACATGGATTACTGCCATTCATGCTCTTAATCAGCTTGATGATGGAAGAAGATTATGGCTGAAACTAGAGAGACTGAGTCCTCCAAGAGCTGAGAGTTGGATGCTCATGGGAGATATTAACAATGTTTTAACTGCACAGGATAGGATTGGAGGTTCACTTATACATCAGAGTGAGTATTTTGATTTGGTTGATATGATGGACAAAGTGGGATTACGTGAGGTGGATAGTATAGGTGATCACTATACTTGGCATAATAAGCATACTACTGATCCCATTTATTCTAGAATTGATAGAGTGCTGGGAAATATGTGCTGGTTTCAAACATTTAGTCATTTGCAAGTTGAGATCCATGATGCTAGTGTGTCTGATCATTCACTTTTATTGCTAAGAATGTTTAAAACTCCTAGTCAGCCTAGGAGGTCTTTCAGATTTATTAGTGGAGTTGTGGAGGTCCCAAATTTCTTATCAATAGTGCAGGACAAGTGGTCTGAGCATATTGAAGGTAGGGGGATGTATGTTGTTTGGAGGAAGTTGAAAATACTACAACCAGTTGTGCACATATTGCAAAAGAGATTCTCAGGTATCAGAGAGAAGGTAGAACAAGCTAGAGGTAAACTTCAGAAGGCTTAATCTGATTTATTGGCTGATAGAATGAATGTGGAACTGATTGAGAATGTGAAAGCTTGTACTACTGAAGTTCTCCATTGGAATGATAGGGAAGAACATTTGTTGCAACAGAGATCAAAGATAGATTGGTTGAGGTTAGGTGATGGCAACAATGCATATTTTCATGCTTCTGTGAAAGCTAAAAATAGGCATACATGGGTTAAATGTCTGTAGAGAAATGATGGTAATATTGTAACAGAACAACATGAGCTTGAAGCTGAGGTTCTCTCTTTTTACACTGAGCTTGTGGGTACAACTGCAAATAGGATGGAAGGTATTGATGTAGCTGTCATGAGGAAAGGAGCACAATTGTGTATGGAGGATGCTAATTTTTTTAATTCAACCTGTGACAATCACAAAAATTACTGAAGCATTGAAGGGTATAGGAGATTTAAAGGCACCTGGATTAGATGGTTTCAATGCTAAGTTCTTTAGATCCACTTGGGGAGTAATAGGACCTGATGTTGTAAGAGCAGACAAGAATTTTTTGAGCACAATAGAATGTATGTTGCTGTGAATTGTAGTGTGGTGACACTTATTCCTAAAGTTGCAGATGCAAAGTTGGTGAAGGATTTCAGGCCTATATCTTGTTGTACCACTTTATACAAGATTGTTTCTAAAGTGCTAACTACTAGATTGAGCAAGGTGCTGCCTAAGATTGTGAATGAGAACCAGGCAGCTTTTATACCTGGACAACATATTCATAACCATATTTTGCTGGCTTATGAATTGGTGAGAGGCTATAGTAGGAAAACTGGAACTCCTAGGTGTATGTTGCAGATGGACCTTCACAAGGCCTGTAGAATGGAGTGCACTTAAATGGATTCTTAAGGAGCTGAGTTTTCCTCCAAAGTTCATCAACTGAATTATGATATGTGTAACTTCTGTGTCATACGGGTATGTGGTGAATGGCAATGTTACTCAGTACTTGAGGGAAAAAAGAGGGTTAAGACAGGGTGATCCCTTATCTCCCCTTCTTTTTGTTTTGGTTATGGAGTATCTATACAGGTTATTGCACGAATTGAAGAGTGTGCCTGATTTCAATTTCCATGCTAAGTGTGAGAAGTTAAGCATTGTCAATCTTAGCTTTGCAGATGATCTATTGTTGTTTGCTAGGGGAGATGTGAAGTCAGTAGAGTTGTTGATGAATATGTTTAATCAGTTTTCTAGATCAACTGGTTTGAGAGTGAATCCAGCTAAACGTCAAACATATTCTGGTTCTGTGCCACTTGAGGATAAGAGATGCATTCTAGAGATTACTGGTTTTGGTGAGGGTGCTTTACCTTTCAGGTATTTGGGAGTACCTCTTACTAGCAAGAAATTATATGTGGTGTAGTGTCAGCCTCTTATTGATAAGATAGTTGGTAGGATAAGGCATTGGAGTGCTAAATTGCTTAGTTATGCAGGTAGGATTCAACTCATTAAGAGTGTGATCTTTGCTTTTGTGAACTATTGGTTACAATGCTTTCTCCTCCCTAAATGTGTGCTCAGGAATATTGAAGCCATATGCAGATCTTTTCTATGGTCTAATAGTGCTGAAGTGACCAGAAAATCACCTGTGGCCTGGGATAAGGTTTTTTTTACCCAAACAGAATGGAGGTTTACAGATGATCTCTTTGCTTGATTGGAATAAGGCTTGTTTACTGAAGTTATCATGGAATCTGTGTGGTAAACAAGACAGTTTGTGGGTAAAATGGATTCATGTGTATTATATGCCTAAGGACAGAGTGTTAACTGGTGATATTCCTGTATCTAGTTCATGGATATTGAGAAATATAATGAAGTGTAGGCAGTTGATACAACATAATCCTGCTTGGGATAAAGTCATGATGCTACCAAGATATAAAACTGGGGTGATCTACAAGCAGTTGAGAGGGGAAGTTACTAAAGTTGATTGGAGGAAGTTATTTTATGGGAACATAGCTAGACCAAGAGCACAGTTGGTGTTATGGATGGCATGTCATGAGAGACTGGCTACTAGAGACAGACTGAGTCGTTTTGGTATGGTGGATACTGATCTGTGTTGCTTTTGTACACATATTGAGACTATAGATCATCTGTTATTTGAATGCAATATTACATGCTTAATTTGGATGAAAATCCTGGCTTGGTTGAAGGTACAACATTCTCCTGGAGACTGGAAACATGAAAGAGCATGGGTGCAGAAAAACAGTCAAGGAAAAGGGGGGAGAGCTAAATTGCTGAAGCTAGCATTTACTGAGACTATTTATGAGATTTGGTTATTTAGGAATGAACATTGTTTTGGTAGGCCTGCTGGGAATTTTTGCTTAGCCCAGAAAATTATAGATATGCTTGTGTATAGGGCTTGGCTTATACCTGGACTTTAGGCCCATGTTGGGTGCTTGATGTTGGGTTAAGTTTACTTAGTTGTTTTTGCATTTTCCTGGGCTAGATCTGTTGTTGGATCGCCTTTTGCTTTGTAGCTGTTTTTGGGATAATGAAAGTAAGCTTCTAGTTCCAAAAAAAAAAAAAAAATTACAAGCTCTAATGCAACTCCAACAAAATCAATTCATGATTAAAAAAACACAATATGTCTTCTCCAATTGAATTTCAAGTCCTAATTCAACCCAACAAAATCAATCATAGTAAAAAACAACGATAACCAATCTTTATTCTCCATCTTCTCCAATGGAATTAAAACATATCAATTCGCAATAACCTAAACCCTAATTCAACTAAAAAAAAGGGCAATCGACAATATTACTTACTTTCATATACTCATCAATTATTTGTAAGTAGGTGTCACGATAACACGCGTAGCATATTCTCACATTCTAGTCACATAGAAACAGCAACAGTGAAAAAAATTCCTTCAATCAAAGATGGATCTAGAACTTGAACGTACATGAAACATGATAAATCGACCGATACACAACAATCGAAATGAGACAAATCCAGGTCTATAATCAAATTAGGTTCAAGAACTAAATCAACGTGAATTTAATGGTAAAGATGAAAAGAGGCTTACAATTGATGAAGACCTTAAGGAATGAAGAGGAAGACAGTTAATTCAATTGGGAAATGGAAGGAAAGTAACTTATTTAAAAACTCATACAGACTCTGTAGTTTTGCAAAATGTACCATACATGTGTTAACTATCCCAATTGTTGCATGTGGATTAGAGAGTCGGGCAGGGAAGCGAGGTGGGGCACCAGAAATGGTGGATTGTGGATGTAAAAGGCTTCTTGATTGAGGTGGTGGAGGTTTGCAACGTCCGACGAAAAGTTGGGTTTGTTTGGCGCCGTGTTGTTCCAGCGTAAAAGACAATAGAACCGCACTTTTTTAAAGTTGTTTTACGCTTTTGAATTTATTGGGCGTGTGTGTGTGCGTGCCACTCACTCATTGTATGACAATATCATACCAACAAGCTAAGACTTGTGTGGGCCAGTCAAGAGTAACCTCGCCGGTCCGATGGGCCGGGTCTTAACCCATTAATGGTCGAGGCGTTACACCCATGAGGTGCATGAATAAGTCAATTATTTGAAAAGTTATTGAATGTCCATAATCCCGTTAGTGTTTTCCTCGATATGACTTTGCTTATCAAATGCTAATTGATCAATTAGACCAGATGTAGATGGTCTTGAAACCATATTGGGTTAGGACACAGTGAAAACCGAGCATTTACTACCACACCGTTAAGATTAGCTGAATGACTCAAATTAGTATTGTCAATATACTCTAGAGCATACTTGAAAGTACATGGGTTAACGTACAAATAAATAAAATATTCTTATTTTTTTTCAAATGTAATATTTCAAATATGTTATGTATATCATAGCAGGATTATTTGATGAAAAACATTAGTCCAAGTGTTTGGGTTGTTGTTTAAAATGTCCAGGTAACTTTTATCATGTTTTTGAAGGTTTTGGTGTCAAATTGCAATTTCATATTTTATGGTGTACAATGCTGCATGCAAGTTAATATTAATGTATTAATTTTCATTTTCAACAAACTCATTTTGAGATTAGGATTCCAATTCGAATTCATCTCATAGCTAATAACTAACAAAGTTTCCTTATCTTAGGAAAGCTGATTAAAGACCAATTAGTATTCGAAGAGATAAAATGATAAGATAAAATCTCCTCCAAATATTGTAAAATCCCGAAATTTTATTGGACAAACTACTTATTTTATTGAGCTGAATAATTATTTGGACCTGAGTTGATGCACATGATTTTATTAGTTACTATATTATGGATCCATAAATTGAGACGGGCCACGATAATTTCATTGGATTGGGTTTGGACAAGAGTAAGAGCCCATAACATTGTACTAAAGAGCTATTGATGATTAGGCCCGAGTTCGAGTGAATTTGTTTATGTATATAAATCGATGTTTATTAGGTTATAGTTCTCTCCGTGTGGACTATAAGCCGGTTGGTTATATATCGAACTTTCGTGAGACTAACAATTGAGATGTTAGATTTATATTCATTCTTGTTTTGTCTTTTACTGTGCTATTTAGGATACGTACGAGATTTTCATGGATTTATTGAGTTTCCATGAAAATTAATTGATAGGATTTTGGACCTTAATCAATTCGGTTATGTTAATTATGTCTACTGAGCAACTTTGAGACTTCAATCCGTGGGGATCTGTTTTGGTTTATTTGTCCACGAGATGGTGAGATAACGTGAAATCAGAACACATACAAGACGACAAGTGACAAAGTACAAAAATTTGTGATTAATAGATTAGTTTTAACAAATATATAATGAACATGTTTATAAATACTTTTGTTGAATTGCTCACTAATTATGTTATGTAAAATAGTCTATGTATTTATTCACCTGACGTGCTATCTATTATCTATTAATGATCCATTGCCTTTATGATTTATACTTGTTATGGCCACAAGCTCCAAACATAATTACGTTTTGTACGATCAACCTTTGTATAGATCTTGTAGTCCGTACAACATGTGAAGTTATTATCATTGTCATGACAATCAATAACGACAAAGTCCGTATTCAAGAATAACTTATCGTTTTAATGGAACTAAAACTAATTAAGATATAACATATCTTTAAATATTAAGGAAAATGATGTAGTCAAATAAGTTTTCATTGCGATAGAGCAAAATACATTATAATTTTGTAAAAATAGGAAATGAATACACTTTTTCTTTAATGTTAACAAAAGCTGATTTCTACATCATTCACATTTTTCTATGAATATATATAGAAACCATTCATTAGTTGTAGTTATTATAAAACACAAGTCTATATTATTCACAACTTTTGCTCTTATGCATGTTTGATAATTCAATTATTTGTGCTTGTTGTTTTCATTGTTGCTGTTGATGTTATTCTCTTGTTACTTTCTATGCTAATATTATTACCTATGTCGATATTGTATCTTTGTTGGCGAAGGCAAAACTACAAACTCTTGTTGTATTACTTTAAGTTGTTGCAATTGCAGAAATGCACTTTCCATATTTTTCTCGAATATGATTTGATTTTAAAATTTGGATTACTTTTTAAAAGTTGCCATTCATTACATGAAATACAAAATACATTTAAAATAAGAGTGGTTCGAGAGATAAATCCGGACTGATTGAGCATAAATATCTCATAAAATAAATAAAGAAAACTTATCCAATACGATCGTGTCTTTTGAACTTATCGACCAAAAATATTTTAACCCTACTTAAAGATGACCAACGTGCATTTCAACCGAATCAATGGTTCTTATCTCGTGGGTGCATCCTAAATTTCAAATTATAAGTAATTGAATCTTAAATGTTACACCATCGTACTGGAAATTTGAACTTCTCTACCATTTGTGAATTTAATTGCAATAGGACAAATTGCTAGCTAGCACCGTACCATACTTCAGATAAAATGCAATAAATGCTCGTAATACCCGAACGTGTATATAAGAAGGCTTCACTCGCTCAACACACTCACACACCCCTCAACAAAGCTATTGGGAAGGGTTTTCTCATCTATTTAACTTTCCATCAATTTTTCCAAACCTGTTCTTTCTTTCTCTTCAAATGTCGAGACCAATGAATTGCTTGGCATTACCACCTCTACCCTTCTCACCAACTTTGCATACCGGTACACCAAAAAACTCAAGATCCATCATTTTAGATAAGGCGGTAGAAGAGGAACTACGCCATGGAGGTCGTGGTTGTGGCCCAACAGATATGAAGAAGCTGAGAAAGTTAGTAAACCATTATTTACTTCTTTATATTCATTACATGCATACTAAACGTCTGTGCTTGCTTTTGAGAGGAAATATTTGAAAAACTAATACTTTTATTGTTTTTGTTATAGAACTATTTCGAACAAGATTTCTGCTCGAAATTATAGAAAGAATTTGGTTGAACGTCCCATTGTTCTATTAGAACAAGTGAAAAATTTAGAGGTAACACTTTTGTGGCTATTAATATACTTTCCTCCACGCATATTAAAAACTTATGGCGCATAATGAAATTTTCGTTTTCTTCTAACTTGGGTTTCCAATTACAATGAATCTAGAATTTCATAGCAAATCTAGCTCTACAAGTACAGTGGCACGAGGGGCAGCGAAGTTTATTTCAGATGGAAAATGACGCCCTCCTAATGGAACTTGAGAAGCAGTCATGCGCAATGCAACTTCGCGAAAGTAATTTTTTTGCGCAATAGTCAGTAGTTTTCTTAGTTATCATGTATAGACAAAAAAAAAAAAAAGTTGTGTTAAGCTAATGTTCTAACTAACCAAAATCTCTCAATACAAAATTAATTTGCAGGGAAAGCAAAAGCCTTGCAAGAGGAAATCAGAATGTTGAATGAGGTCATGCAAGCTCAAGAAGGAACTGCAGGGTCAGATTTGAACTCAAACTTCTATAAAAAACGCATGTCTAACGATATGGTGGCGTCTACATCTACCAACTATCTGGCTATGGGGTTAGTTGAGCCAGCCAATGTTCAACCGAGTGAGGTGGTGGAAGAAGACATTGATCTATACATGAATTGGGATGGAGTGGACTTGGAGGAGGTCAAATTTACTTTTTGATATAATTAATAGAGCTATTGTTGTTTGAAATGGCATTGATCTTTCAATTCACTTGTAAGAGAATATTCCTTAGAGTCTCAAAGCTTTATGATGCGATTTATCTAACATAAATGGAATATTTCTTAGTTAAAAGATAATCCATATGCTTTGGTACTTTTGCATTACAAATGTTGATGCATTTTTCTTATATCAATGTGCCATATCTTAAGGATAATGATACAAATATAGTAGAAATGATAATGCCAAAATCAATTTTACCTTTAAAGAATTAATATGTGTCACATAATGAGTTATAAGTGTCACAAATAATTTAAATTACTCCGTCATTATCATTTTCGCCCTAGCATTATCACCAACCATGTCTTAAAGCCTATTTACTGATTAATCATTGCTTCCAAATAAATATTGAGTTTGATGAGTTCGTTAAGCTGGCTAGCTATATATTAGCTAAAACAAGAATTTTTCTAAATTTCATTTCTGATTTTAACTCGAGCAATAAATGCATTAATTATTCCCCATAAACATTTATGGTTGTATTTTTTGCAAAAGATTTTAAGAATGATTGGTATTATATATTTGGGTGGTTGAACCCATTATAAAAAAAAGTAATAAATTTAAAGGGGAATATAATGAAATGAGTGGGCCATTCAAAAATTAAAAAAGTAAATACATAATGAGATGGACGAAGCATTATGTTAAGCTTTTAATGTCATTTAATATAACCTTATATAATGGTGTGTTTAAAATAGTTGGTTATGTTAAAATAATGCTTCAAAATAAATAATTAGTTGAGTTTGATAAGCTCGTTGAGCTGGCTAGCTATGTATGAACTAAAACAAATACTTTTTTTTTTAATTTCATTCCTAATTTAACTCGATCAATAAATGCATTAATGCATTTCTCATAAATCATTTACGTTTGCCTTCTGAATAATTTGTTAAGAATTTGTGGTGATATATGGGTGGCTAAACCAATTAATAAAATTTTCTAAAAAAAGAAACAAATAATGTTGGGAATATCTGTTAGTATTTTGATCACTCATCATATGTTCTTATCTTAGCCAGAAAGGTGATTAAGTACTCTTGGTTCACTTGAACATTGTATAAGAGGGAATCACTGAGTATGATTAGTCTAGTAAATCTTGTATTAAGATTATAGGTCTCTGAGTGTAATTTTTATTTCAAGAAGACCATGAAGATCAATCCTAGCAATGGAACTTTTCTAAAGATTAGAAGACTGAAGATTGCACAAGGTTTATGAAGACATAAAGGTTTAGTCTAACTCAGAAAGACTATGTCCTTAATCCTTTCTTAAGTATATTAACTTACTTTCGAAATATGATTCTGGACATATGACATCATGAGTATGGAGCATGCAAGCCATCAGAAAGACTCATGTAACCGTTGAGACTAAAGGACAATGAACAGTACTATGCATTAAATGCATCGGCAGAAATGCTGCAAAAAGCAAGTCCTCACAAGAGATAGTGACTTCTGAGTACATAGTTCAAGATGTAAACGGATATAATTTGATAGAGAGCACAACGGATACAATTCAAACGCCTCTCAAATTTATCTATATATATCATACACTTAGATGCTTGAAATACATACCTTAGAACGCTCTATCTTGCAAACTTACCATCAAGCAAAGTATTCTCTCAAGCACTCTACTACCTTTCTGAAAGCTTTCTGTTGCTTGACGAATCACTAGTAGTTCTAAGTTGTCCTGAACCTTAACAAGAGATTGTTATTCGTCAAAGAGTTGAACTATCAGATACCCTTTCTGAAGCTCATTCCCCAGAACGGACACCAATTACTTGGGTCAGTAAAGAGCAAACTGCCATCCACTGAACAAGTGTATTAAGTAGTCTTGTTCAATTAGGCTCTCTGAAAACATAACTGAAAATTTATACGAGAAGCCTCTCTGACAAACCTTATAACCAACACCATCAAGGCGTGGAGTAGAGGAAGTACTTGATTTGGAAAATCAGGGAATAACTCCAAGGTTATCTGAGTAGAGGAAGTACTTAGCTCTAGGAGCTGGGGAATAACTCAGGGGGAACATTTGGTTGGGAACCATTTGTTTAGGAATCTTAGAATAGGATTATTGTAAGGTGAACTCAATTATCTGTTCTAGTGAATTCTAGGTCTCAGAAAGACCGAAGTGGATTAGTTGGAGGATTACGCCACCTCCAGATACCACTATACTTGCTGTGTTATTTACCTTTCTGTATTTACATTTCAGCAAAGCGCACACACACACACACACACTTATTGTTTCTACACTTACCTATCTTAAAGTCTTCCGCGCTCTGAATTTAAGTATCAAAAACCCCCAGGTTTCTGAGAAACTGTGTTTATCGACAAAAGTTTTAAAAGACTATTCACCTCCCCCCCCCCCCCCCGCCTAGTCTTTTACTTTGCCTTTATCTGGACCAACAAGTGGTATCAGAGCAGGAGGTTCACAAGCCTTCTGCACTGAACCTAGATCCCCAGATAGGTGAAGAAACTTTGTCCCTCTCTGAGGACTATATAATTTGTGTGTTAAGTGTGCAGGTATGTCTCTGAGTGATGCGCCCATTCTGAAGCCAGAAAACTACGAGAAATGGAAGAACAACATGATGCTCCATCTGGAGGCCATTAGTGACGAAATGATCTATGTCATCAATGAAGGGCCTATCAAAATCAGACAACTCAAACAATTTATTGAGGTTTCTGATGGAAGAAAAGCCTCAGACAAGGAAGATGAAAGCGAGGATATGGCTGCTAGTGATAGTGGTCATGTTGCTCGTGGAAGCATTGTGTATGAAGACAAGCCAAGAGAGCTCTGGACATCTGAAGATGCCAAGAGACCGATTGGATGGTCAAGCTCATAATATCATCATCGGATCGACACATACATTAAGCGTAGGGTGCTAAAGCAGTGAAAGTTGTGCGGATTGATTGAAGAAATCGTAGCCGGGCCCGAAAACTAAAGAAAACAAGTTCAAGTTCTTAAATTGAAATTCCAAAACTTGAACAAGGTCCCACCGAAACTCGGAAGAACTTGATTTCAGATTTACTCTGATGAGTGATATGGCTGCACTTGGTGAAAGCAATAGATACTCCCAATCAGAAAAGATTAAGACTATTGTCAGAAGTCTCAATCACAACTGGGAACACACTAAGTTGTTTTTTTTCAATCAAGGGATGCCAAATATTACTCCAGTAGAGCTCTTCTCTCATCTTGCTCACATCAGACTATGAGACAACTCGGAGAGAACAAGCAATTTGAAAAGTTGCAAAGTGTTGCTCTAGTTTCTCAAGGTTCTTCTGAAAAGAAGGATACCAAAGATGCATCTGAAGAAAATGCTCTTGCAGTAAGACACATGAAGAAATTTGTGAGTCAAGAGATTGAGAGAAGAAAAGCTAAAGAAAAGCTGAAAAAGCATCTTGGCCCAAACTATCATCAGTACAAGAACATACAAATGAACAACTCTCTGAACACCCCATTCGGAAGGTATTAATCTTGAGAAATAGGAAATGATATCTGCTTCTATTGTCAAAAGCCTGGTCACTTCAAGAGAGATTGTCCTGCTTTAAACAAGCTCAAGACAGGTGATAAGAAAGTCAGAAGAAATTTCAAGAGAAATCAAAGGGCCTTACTGACTGAAGAAAGGAAGAAAATTCAAATTCAACTTGATGCTCTAGACATTGAGACAGATTCTGAAGATGGAGATTCAGATGACTCAAATCTACCATCACCAGAATTGTGTGGAATCACCCACGATGTAATCGACTTCGGCCTTAAGAAGAATGAAATGTGGAGTTCTTTGAGATTCGGTCGGACATCTCCAACATTGAAATGTGTCTTATGGCTGATGAGGTAACTAACAATTCACAATTTCTGTACTATGAGAGTGATGATGGAATTGAGGATCTGGAGTTGGTCAAGAGTGAAACTAGTAAGGCTTCTGAAGAACGCATTCAGAAAGCCAAAGGTGTTCGAAATGGCATTGGCTATCGTGCTATTGGAAAAGTTCTTCTACAACAATATAAGGAAGGACAAGAACAATGGCGCAAGGCTGATATTGCACATAGCAATAGACAGAAGTGGAAGAAATCTCAAGCCACTGAAAAACTGAATGCCAGAGCTAGAAGGAACCTGGCCAGAAAGGCTAAGTTTGCTGAAAAGCAACCCCAGAAACCCAGGATCCAGAAAGCACCAAAGGGAACACCTAGAAACACCCCAAGAAGGAAGATTGAGATCAAAATTACTGATTTTATTACATCTCCTTCTGATCAAGATAGACAAAAACAAACTCCCAAGAAATTCACTAAAATGTGGATTCCTACTGGAAGAATGTTTAGTCTAAATGGTTCTATCTCTGAAGCAAGAACCTAACTCCTGTTTCCTGTTTTGTGTAGAACGCCTCTTGGACTAAGGATCAATGGCTATTTGATAGTGGATGCGGAAAGCACATGACAGGAGACAAAGCAAATCTGGTCAACTACAAAGCTTGCAACAATGGACCAGACATCAGATTTGCTGGAGGAGAATTAAATCCCTCTTTGGGATTTGGCAACGTCAAATTAGGATCATTAACAATCACTGACGTATTACATGTTAAAGGTTTGAAATATAATCTATTTAGCATGAGCCAGTTTGCCGACAAGGGATTCACTGTGAAATTCAAAGCAAAGTATTGCAAACTTATTGACAATGAGTCAAAGCAGACAGTCTTGGTTGCTCGGCGGAAAGGAAGTCTTTATGTTGCCGATTGGGCATCTGCCACAACTGAAGAATGTCTCATGGTGAGTCAATCAGGTCACACAGAAGAGCACTGGTTATGGCACAAAAGAATGAGTCACTTGAATTTCAAAACTCTGAACAAACTTGCCAAGAAAGAGTTAGTGGTTGGTCTTCCCAAAACATCCTTCAGAAAGGGTGGAATATGTTCTGCCTGTCAAATGGGGAAACAATCTAAGATCTCTTTCAAGTCCAAAACCAGACACTCTAGTGTTAGACCACTGCAACTATTACACATGGATCTTTTTGAATCATCTGTAACTAGTTATGCAGGAAAGAAGTATGGTCTTGTTGTTGTAGATGACTTCTCAAGATTCACTTGGGTTGTCTTTCTGAAGCACAAATCTGATGCAATGGTGGAGATACCAAACTTGCTGAATAAGCTTGAAGTCATGAAAAATGACAAGGTATCTGCAATCAGAACAGACCATGGTACTGAGTTCGTCAACCAGTACATAAAGGAGTTTTGTACCAGCAAAGGTATACAACACCAACTTTCCTCTGTGAGAACACCACAACAAAATGGTGTTGGAGAAAGGAAAAATAGAACCCTTAAAGAAGCAGCAAGGACAATGCTAGCTGACACTGAGATAAGTGAAGTTTATTGGGTTGAAGCTGTAAACACAGCATGCTATAAACAAACACCATGACAATACCCCATATGAACTCTTGGTTGGTAGACCCCCTAATATCAAACATCTAAAAGTATTTGGTTGTAGATGTTTTGTTCTTAACAATGGAAAAGAGTATCTAAGAATATTTCAACCAAAGGCAGATGAAGGCGTGTTTCTTGGTTATTCTATGAATAGCAAAGCATACAGAGTTTACAATAAAAGAACAAAGAAGATTGAAGAATCAGTTCATGTTGTATTCTATGAAGGAAGCAAGAAAACACCCCTTGCTGATGAACTCTCAGAAAGGTTCAAGGAACTAATGATAAAGGATTCTGAAGAAGAACCCTTAGAAAGGAAAAAAACATCATTGTGGAAAGGGAGGATGACTCTGACGAAGAAAAGCATGAAATGCCTAGTAACAACCAGATGATTCTCAGACATGATGAAGAATTTCCTATGAGAATTCCAGAAATGGAAACTGAAGATGTTCATCAGAGAGCTAACTCTGGAAATGACCTCTCGGCAGTGCATGTCCTGAAGCTCTCTGCGAGCAAGTGTCGGACATTCACCGCCTTCCGAGGTGCAAATGTCATGAATCTTGAAGAAGTATCAAGTCATAATCATAGTGATTCACATTCAAATCACATAGATGTTGACCCTACTAGCCCTAAACCCATAATGAGATGGATCAAGGATCATCCTGCAAAAGACGTGATTGGACCAATCAATCAAGGTGTTAGGACTAGGAGAGCAGTAGCTGAAAATGCTAATTCTCTCTTTGGATGTTTTATCTCAAACATTGAACCAAAAACTATAGAAGAAGCATTAAGAGACCAAGACTGGATCTAAGCAATGCAAGAAGAGTTGGATCAGTTTGAGAGAAACAAAGTCTGGAAACTAGTTCCATTTGTAGAAGGAATATCTGTGATTGGAACTAAGTGGGTTTTCAGAAACAAGATGAATGAATCTAGTGAAATAACCAGAAACAAAGCAAGGTTAGTTGCCAAGGGATTCACCCAGACTGAAGGTCTAGATTTTGACGAGTCATATGAACCTGTTGCCAGATTGGATGCAATAAGACTCTTTCTGGCCTTTGCAGCTCATAAAGATTTTAAAGTTTATCAGATGGATGTCAAAAGTGCATTCTTGAATGGTGAACTTGCTGGGGAAGTCTATGTTGAGCAACCACCTGGCTTTGAAGTTTCCTCAGAAAGTAGAATGGTCTATAAGCTACAGAAAGCTCTTTATGGACTGAAACAGGCTCCAAGAGCATGGTATGACACTTTGGCCAAATACCTTCTGGAAAGTGGTTTCAAGAAAGGCGAAGTTGATAAAACTTTGTTTATCTTAAATCATGATGGAAAACTACTCTTAGTTCAAGTATATGTTGATGACATCATATTTGGATCTAAGGACAAGCAACTTTGTGATGACTTTGCAAATCTCATGAAAAGTAAGTTTGAGATGAGCATGATGGGAGAATTGAACTATTTCCTAGGATTGCAAGTCAAGCAACTCAATGATGGAATATTCATTAATCAGACAAAGTATGCAAAAGACATGCTCACAAAGTTCAACCTTAAGCCTTCTGAAAAGAATGCTAAGATACCTATGAGCATAGGAACCAAGATGACCTATACTGAATCAGATAAGAGTGTTGATGAACACAAGTATAGGAAATTGATAGGTTCACTACTTTACCTTACTGCAAGCAGACCTGATATTCAATATGCAGTTGGAGTGTGTGCTAGATTTCAAACAAATCCAATGCAATCACACTACAACACTACTATGAAAATATTAAAGTATGTGAAAGGTATAGTAGATGTAGGATTGTGGTATCCTAAAGAAAGTGGATTGAGTTTGGCTAGTTACTCAGATGCTGATTATGCTGGATCAATGCTTGATAGGAAAAGTACCTCAGGAACTTGTCAGTTTCTGGGAACTAGACTTATCTCATGGTTTAGCAAGAAACAAAACTCAATTGCAACTTCTACCACAGAGGCTGAATATATTGCTGCTGGTTGTTGTGCAACACAAATTCTGTGGATTCAACAACAACTCAGAGACTATGGACTCAATGAAGAGAAAACTCCCATTTTCTGTGATAACACAAGTGCTATTGCAATCACACAGAACCCCAAGTTCCATGCCAGAACAAAGCACATTGATGTTAGACACCACTTCATCAGAGACCATGTTGAGAAAGGCAATATAGAGATACTCAAGATTGGGACAGAAGACCAACTTGCAGATATCTTCACCAAGCCCTTACAAGAAAGCCGGTTCTTGACTTTGAGACACAATCTTGGATTAATGGAGTTGCCTAAGGACTGAAAAATTGTCCTGAATCTCTAAAAGTCTGAATAAGTGAGTAGGCCTCTGAGAATAGGTTCTCGGAAAGCCAAGTTGATAAGAAGTGATGCAAAGGTTTCTGAGTGGCAACACTCAGAAAGGCAAAACATTTCTGGAACGGGTATCCAGAAAGGCAAAGGTTGGTACACACTTAATAAGTAAATAAAACTAGAACTTACTTACTGAGAGTGGGTCAAATACATTCAAACAACTGAAGCTTCTGACACTTGAATTCAGAAAGCTATTTAGTCATAAAGAGAAATGGACACACAAAGCCCAAAAGGTATAAGTTCTGAAAATCAAACATGTGCAATGTCTTGTATCTTTACCACTTTCATGATAAACAATATATAGATAAGGACTTGACACTCAGAATGATAAGCTCAAACGATTAAGTGTTCCTACTCTTTACTAAGTGACACAATGAATGTAGCATATTAAAAATCCATCAAGTCGGCACATTACCATTTGTTGATTGATATCATTACAAGATATTCAATATAAGCCCTTGATGAATAAACGTTTGATCTCAACGGTTGAGATTAAAACAAAGCAAGTAATGTCTGTTGAGAAATGCAGACATGGCCCACTACGCATTTAATGAAGTACAAAGGACGTACCACGCCTATGCAGATGCAAAGACACGCATTCATATTCAGCTATATGTATGTTGTATCTATGTACATTTTGTCTGCTATATATATAGGATTTGGACAAAAGACAAACACTTTTACCAATTCCTAAATCTCAAACTTGCATCAAAACCCCCTCTGCAAACTCAACTTCTTGTGCTTAGTCTTCTGAAAAGACAGACTAATCTCGATTAATTGTGCGAAATTTATCTGAAAAACACTCACTCAAAACTCTATATAAGAGAAGGCACCCAAAAAGATTACCACCAAGAACCCTAAGGCCGTATCATCTGCTCCTGCTGAAAAGTGTTGGTCCAGATAACGGCAAAGTAAAAGAGTAGGGGGGGGTGAATAGTCTTTTAAAACTTTTGTCGATAAAAACTATTTCTCAGATATCTGATACTTAGAATCAGAGCGCGGAAGACTTAATAAAGATAAGTGCAGAAACAGTTAAAGTGTGTGTGTGTGTGTTGCTGAAATGTAAATACAGAAAGGTAAATAACACAGCAAGTATAGTGGTATCTGGAGGTGGCGTAATCCTCCAACTAATCCATTTCGGTCTACCAGAGACCTAGAATTCACTAGAACAGATAATTGAGTTCACCTTACAATAATCCTATTCTAAGATTCTTAAACAATTGGTTCCCAACCAAATGTTCCCCCTGAGTTGTTCCCCGGCTTTCACAGCCAAGTACTTCCTGTACTTAGAAACCTTTTGAGTTATTCCCTAGCTTCCCAAACTAAGTACTTCCTATACTCAATAACCTTGGAGTTATTCCTTAGTTTCCCAAATCAAGTACTTCCTATACTCCGGTAACCTTGGAGTTATTCCCTGATTTTTTAAACTAAGTACTTCCTGTACTCCACGCCATTTATGGTGTTGGTTTTAGTTTGAGTTGTCAGATGAGCTTCCTTAATAACTTATTCAGTTATTCAGATAGCTATGTGAATCAAGTATACTTAATACACTTTTCAATGTATGGTATCTTGTTCTTTTTACTGACCCAAGTCTTAGATAAATGTTCAAGAGAATGAATCTCAGATACTTAATCTTTCGTTTCAACTCTTTCACAGATAGCTGTGCTTGTTTAGGATCAGGACACTTAGAACTTCAGTGTTACTCAAGATCAAAAGCTTTGGTCGCAACAGAAAGCTTTGAAGATAAGTAAGTTGCTTTGAGAGAGTAAGATGTTCAGCGTTTTCAAGATATGTCGTGTGTCTCTTCAAGCAGTCTAAGTGTTGATATTTATAGATGAATTTGAGTGCCGTTTGAATAGTATCCGTTAGGCTCAAATTCAAACTATTGATATCTCGTATAATCTTGTAGCATATTTTGTCTTCTTCTTGAAAGTCGCCGTTGCTTTTATTCGACATCTCGTCTGTGCATTAAATGCATTGTACTATACTTTTTGTCTGTAGTGCCAATGGAACTATGCTTGTATCGTAGACTAGTGTTATCGATTCTTTGCGTCCTTATCTTCAATCTTGGATACCACTATTTATTGAAACAACTTTGTTTGCAATATATATATTTCTTTTCGTAAATGTGGTTAATGCTCAAGGTATCTGAGAATAGATATCTGTGGACACTTTCCTTGTTTTCAGATAGGCCTCTTATTTCTCAGATATCTCTTGTGACACAGTTTGTTTAAAGCTATTCGTGTCTTCAAGATATCGCTAAGGTATCTGAAAAAGCATTCGATAATCTTGCGCTTTCTTCAAGTCTTCAATGTCGTTGAGCTTGTTTTGCTTGGATGTCTTCTTCTTGGTCTTCTCTTCATAAAATAAAGATTACATTTTGAGACCTAACATCCTATACAAGATTAGCTAGACTATCATACTTAGTGGGTTTCCTCTTTTACAATGTTCAAGTGAACTAAGAGTACTAATCACCTTTCTGAGACTAAGATAAGTCATCATGTTGCTGATCAAAATCTAAACAGATATTTCTAACAAAATATCTAACAAATTTCCCCCTTTTTGATCAGTCAACGATGACTATCTAACCTATTACAAATCTGGATGAGTGAACAATCCAACACTTAATCTTTTCTTAAGATCTTCAATTTAATTAATTAAGTGCAGAAAGTAAACATCAACCAAATCACAAGGTGTGATCTTTGCTGACAAGTTATCTTCTATAGAATAATATCTGAGAGTAAGTTCATCAGATAAGTTACAAAGAGAGATTACAGATAACTTCAATACATTGAACAAGTTTGGCTCAGTCAGCAAAAATACAAAAACTACATAGTAAATTAGGACAACAGGAGTAACCAAGCTCCAAGTAAACATCCTAATAAACTAGTCTTCAAGTCTTCAATTTCTTCAAGTCTTCAACAGTATTTCTGTGGATCAATCTGAAAATTTCCTATCTCCAAACCTTTTGATGTCATCAGAATAATCATAGAGAAGTGTTCTGACGAGCATCTCAGTGTCTCTGGCAAATCCACAGACCTCTTTATAGGTTTTGGTAGGGTTTTTCTTGACAAAATGTTTGACCCATAGGTACTTTCCCCACTTCCAGGCATGCTCTATTCTGATATCTGAAAGCTTGAAGTATTCGTAGATAATCCTCAGATATCTAATGTCACCCTTGTATTGATCTTCAGTTAGATAGAACGATTCATAGGGTTCTACAGCGAGTCTTGCTCTTGTGCCTGTTCCTGTGATATTCAGAATGATGTGCACATCATCTGGCTTTCCATATGGACATTCATCAGAGAGGTCCTTTCTCATGGCTTCAGTTCACTTGACAACTTCAAAATCCAACCAGGCTTTAATGTGATTGGTGTTGATCAAGGTTGGCTTATCTTTTCTCCATGCCATAAGTTGTTTATGGATTGGTTCTGGAAATCTTGAATTTACCAATAGATGCTTAAGATCCAGAATCCAATAGCCATTTTTCTGATTGATGCACCTGTAGACAGAGGAATCATTGTCATACTTCACATACTATTTTGGCTTCTTCTGGCCTGAGTGGAAGTTGACTTTGTCTTTGCTCAGCTCTCAGTCTGTTCCTTCTCTGTCTTGAATTCTCTTTGGGGTTGTTGCTTGAAGAACCACCCTGGATAGACTTGGTATTTCCAGAGGGTGTTTTAGCTGCTAGGGGCTTTCGACTATGGGCTCGATTAGGCTTTCAATTTTCCTTTTTACGTGAAGAGGAGCTTCATCTTCATCGCTTCCTCATCATCATCAAGATTAGATCTTGTGAGAGTTTCTGACCTTCTTCATTGCCCGGGGACTTGATTTGACCTTCTTCTTCTTGGAAGATTCATCAATCCCTTTAACTTGTCTTCTCCTTGGGCGTTGGTACTCCTTG
The DNA here is from genome assembly GCA_026545765.1 of Plantago major. Taxonomy (NCBI): domain Eukaryota; kingdom Viridiplantae; phylum Streptophyta; class Magnoliopsida; order Lamiales; family Plantaginaceae; genus Plantago; species Plantago major. The sequence goes on from CM048840.1 coordinate 9,424,953, forward strand.
GAGGTTTACGTACATGGCCCTTGTTATCATTTTAGTTCCTTGATGGGTTTAAGAAGCAGCTACTATTTGCAAAGCAGCTTGGCTTGAGGAGGGTTCATTGATTCTGAGTGGTGGCTGGGAAGTTTTCATGTTTCTTCTTCCTTTCTGAGCCGCACCAGCTCCAGATTTCTTCTTGTTTTCTTCTCCTTCTTCCCATTCCCCCTGACTTTGAGGTCTAGATTTGTACATTCTTCCCCCCTTAGTCATTGTTGGCTGTCAGTCTCATAAAGGAATCTGAGAGAGAGTTAAAATGCCCTTGTAAATAGTTGTAGGCAGTGACCAACTTCTGAAGTTCGGCTTTGAGCTCCTGATTTTGCTTGTTAAGTCCATTGTCCTTATAAGTGAGCTCTGCCAATGGGCCTAGGATGGCATCTGCTTTTCCAGCAGTGTAACTTGCCTCTTGGAAAGCTTTTTCAGCTAAAGACGCATCATCGTCCCTTATCATTCCCAGATCTTTCTGAGAAATGACTATGCTAGTTGTTCTCTGAGTGATGAGCTCAGTGAACTTTCTCATTTCAGAGGGGACGGAGGCAATTACTTCCTCGTTCTGTGAAGACATCTCCTTGTTCAGATGAGCCAGTACTTGGTACCTGTTCATGTATTCATTGGAGTGGACATTTGGCAGTTTGTTGAATATGGTAGGAGCAATCAGCTTCCTTTTTAAGTGAGAGACCGCTAAATGTTCATTGCGGTGTTCTGCCAAAGTCTTGTCTTCTTCATCATCTGAGTAATCAGCCCAGTGATCATCATCCTCTTGGACATTTTCATCGATTGTATCGAGTCCAGCAACCATCTCAGAGATTGGTTTCTTTCCTTTCTGGGAGGAGGATGGTACTTCTTTTGAAGATGATGCAGCCTTAGCATCATGCTTGACTTCAGATACTTCTTGATGTCGAGTTCTTTGGTGATATCATGCACATCATCCCGTAGCTCTTTAACCTCAGAGTAAGCAATCATTTCTTGTAAGTATTGATCTTGTAGTTGATCAAGCTTGTCTCTGGATTTAGCTATTTGATCTTCCAGTTGAAGATGGAGCTGTTGTTCTTCTTCCAACAGTTGTCTGAGTTGAGCAGATCTGGTTTGAGTGTTTAATATTTTCTGATTGGTTTCTTCAGAAAGCTCAACTACTTGTTCAGTAGTAACTGGGTGTTGGTGAGAAGATGGATGAGTAGATTTCTGAGGAGATGGAGACGGAGATTTCTGTGAAGTCTTCTCAGTGTGCTTTTCAGCAGTTGAGGCATCATTTCTTAGCGAAATTCCTCCGGTCCCTGGTGCAGGGGCATCATCATCATCCTTTTTGTCTGTGTCATCCTTTTGGTGATGGTCAGTGGGAGGTTCATCGAAGTCATTTTCTTTTATCTCTTCCTCCTCATCATCTTCAGATATAAGATTGATCACTTCAGGAATAGTGATCTTCTGCCCATTAACCTCTTCTTGTTCAGAAGGTATAAATTGCAGAGTTTGGGGCAGGACTGGCTGAAATGCCATTTGTAATCTTGTCTGACCATCTGCCTGTTCAAAGGCTTGTATCAAACTGTGCGCCACTTCTCTGGAGAAATCCTTATGCAATAGAGTCGCGTAATCTGTTAGGTAGGAACATTGCATGGATGTATGTCTCCAAGTCAAGAGCTCGTGCTCGTCTGTTTGGTTGATCTGTGATTCTCAATATTTCAGAGAGATCAGAGCACCTTAATCTTTGCCATTTCTTGAAGCATTTAATGTGCTTTGGCAGGGTGTGAGCTTTGAAGAAGGGAAGTAGGTCCCTGGTCTCAACATTGGGAGCCTGCTCGGCACTTGTTTGAGCCTGAAGAAAGAGTTCTGAGTGAGCTTCAAAACTTTTCTGATTTACGAGGAGGTGTAGTTTAGTTTCGAGTTACCTGAGTAAATGCTTCAGGCTCAGAAACTTGTTCTACTGAGACAATTGGTGTCTCAGATATCTTGTTGTGAGGCGGAGACTTGGAAGTCTGTTCCTCATCAACCTTTCTTTCTTGAACCTGAGAATTAACATTATCACAATACTTAGGAAATTTTATCAAGAAAACTTTAAGTGACAAGTCAGATATCTGAGAGGTCAATTACCTCCATGGGAGGCTCAGATACTTGTCTCTCAGAGACTTTTGCAGTCTCTGGAATCTTTTCTTGTGATGAAGGCCTTGATGCCTCATCAATTTCCATAGGTGCAGGGGATGTCGCAACTCTGTCCCCTTGCACTTCTACTTCTGAGTGAGCCTGTGAGTAGAAAGCATTGAATAATTTAGAGAAGATTTTAGTTAACCCAAGGTGAAGAATATTTATCATTGATTTTCATATACCTTCATACTAGAAGGCTCAATGATCTGCTCTTTAGAAACCTTGTCGGTTTCTGGGTTTTCGTCTGGCATTTCTGCCTTATCTTCCTCTTTCTCAGTTGGAGCTTGTTAGAAACATTCATTTTAATGATTAAGCACATAAACTTATAACTGAAGAAGTGTTATCTTAAGAATAAATTATTACCTGTGGCACAGGCTCAGATATCTTAAGAGGCAATAAAATAAGACTACCTGCGTGCATCTTTGAGCCAGAGGTTGAGGAAACCTCCTTCTCAGTTTCTGAGGTAAGCTTTTCAGCTTCCTCTTGTTTTTGTGTTTCTAACTCAGCCTGTAACAAAGAAATTTTATGAGTAACAAGATGTATAAGCATAAAAAATTTCACAAGATAAGAGTTAAACCGGTCAGCTACCTGAGCAATTTCAGGCTGATTGGTCTCTGGAACTTGTGACCTTTCTATACTTTGGTCTTCTTGTCCCAGTGTAGTTTCTTTGTTTGAAGTTTCTAGTACTTCACACCATTCCTGAGTATGCAACTCAGTTGCCTCCCCTGGTTGATCATTCTGAGGAAATGTCTCAGTTTGATCCCTCTCATTGAGTTGGGGAACCTGCTCTTTTGCAGGATTTTCTTCAGCATACTGCATTGCTGGTAATTCGAAATGGAGTTTGAAAGTGCAGTATGCACTTATATTTTGATAATCTTGTCTTTCAATAATCAGTTCCAAGTTTGTGTTTGTTGTTTGTGAAGCTGCAGGATTATCAATGTTGTATAACATTGTGACAGGATAGAATTCAATGCTGACATAACATTGAAGATATAGCATTGCAGTAGACATCGAAGACAAAGCACATTGGACAGGAAACTTGGACTGGAAGTATTGACAAATCGAACAAGAAATGATTTAAGGAAAACAGAACAGCTTGTGGTGAAAGCAAGAAGGAATATATTTTATGAAGAATCGAAATATGGAAATTTCCTTCTATGCGCATGTTGAAGAAAACAAGTAAAAGGAAAATTGCCTTTGCTGAGATCCTATTGCCTTTCGACATAGATGGAAGAGGTCAACATCTCAAGTATATATATGCAAGGATTCAGCAAAGCAAGGTTGAGCTTTTTGAAAAAATCAATTAAGATTTAAAGAGTTTTAGCTTCTTGTTTTCTGCTAGCTTTAGAGTTTGTCTAAGAGTATTCATTGTTGGAATAACTCTTTCAAACATCGACCTAGAATAGCTTTTACTGTTGGTTCTTCTAGGGCTAGTTTTGGTTGTTTAATCAATCGTTTGTGATTGTATTAAACCTAGTTGATTAGATCTACTTTTCCTGTCAGTAACTATTTTGCCTAAGGCGTTGCCAATATATATTTCTATATATTGGCTTGGTAATAGAAGTTTTAATATTATTCATCCGCTGCTATCTGTTTACTGTAGACATTGTTGAACAACATTATTGGCAACATTGTCTGTTGATCTAGTTCCAAGTACCAATCCGAGATCATAAGTGATAACAAGTGGCATCAGAGCCAGCCACCTAACTACAGGTGTCTGGATTTGGTACTACTACAATGGATGCAAACTACAATAGACCTCCTGTGCTTGATGGGTCCAACTACCATTACTGGCAAATCCGGATGAGGACATACATCAAGTCCCTTGATGGTCGTGCTTGGAGATTCATTCTGGAAGGATACACCTGGCCAACTGAAGGACCTGATGCTGATGGTGACATTGTCCCCATCCCTGAAGAACGCTTCTCTGCAGGTGACATACTTCTTAGCTCTTATAATGAAAAAGCATTAAATGCTATCTTTGGTCACGTAGATTCTCATATGTTTAAAATCATTCAAAACTGCACTACTGCAAAACAAGCTTGGGAATTACTTCAGAGTCATTGTGAAGGGGATGCTAGTGTCAAACAAACTAAACTTAGAATGCTTTGGTCTCAATTTGAAAATCTAAGAATGGCGGAGGAAGAAACCATTGACTCCTATTTCGAAAAACTTTTGACTCTCTCAAATGAAGTCCAAAGATGAGAAGCTATTTCTAATAGGCAACTTGTTTCCAAAGCTGTTCGATCTCTTTCCTCAAGATTTAATACTAAAGTCACTATTTTAGAAGACACTCATAACTTGGCAACTATGGACTTTCATACCCTGTTGAACAATTTGAAAAACTTTGAACTAAATGAAAATGAGAGACAAGGTATGAAAACTCATAGTATCTCCCTTCACTCTGTTTCTAAAGCTAAATCTTCAAAGCCTGATAGTAGTAGTGATGAGTCTGACAATATGACTGAGGAAGCTTTCAACAATCTTGTGAGGAAGTTCAACAAACTTAGATTCAGGAAAACTCGGTCAAGGATCCTCAAGTGGAACTAAAACTTTCAAAAGAAAACCAATACTTTCAAAGCGGTTACGCTTCTAAAACTAGCTCAAATCGATTCGATCGCACTCCTCTTAGTAAGATTAGATGTTTTGAATGCCAAGGGTGGGGTCATTATCAAAATGAATGTGCTAACAATCTTAGAAAAGAGAAAAAGAATCTTCTTGCTTGTCTCAGTGATGACTCAGATGAAGAACAGGAAGATGAAGAAAAAGAAGATGATTCAACTACCAATGCCAGAGCTCTCCGCTCATCCACTTACAATGTTGATGACCAATGTTGGGACAACATTGTCGAGACAACATCAGGAATAGAAATCTTCTTTGACTATGATGACTCTGAGAACTGTGAAATTTTGGCACTAACCAAACCTGAGAAGTCAGGAATCTCTGATGTTTTATGTCTACATGGTTCTGTGGTTTTTGATATAGACAGTCCTTCAGAAGAGGAGGTTAATGCAGATCAAATGGTGAAGGATCTGCAACAGATGTATGAGAAACTCTTCAGTGAATGAAAGACTCTCAGGAAACTCCTCAAGAAAACTGAGAAGGAGAACTACAATCTGAAAGACACCATTGTCAAACTAGAAGCTGAATTAACAAAGAAGGACACTGAACTGTTCAAGGTAATCTCTGAACTAGAAAATGAAAAGAAGGTAATTGCAAAATGGAACTCTTCTACTTCTAGACTTAATGATATGCTTGATGTAAACAATGATAGGACCACTTGTTTAGGGTACACCAGTAGTTATGATGAACTTGGGTGCAATGTTAACACTGATACCCCAAAAGTTGTCAAACCTCTTTCTGAGCTCATAAAAGGTCCTACGTTTGTCAAAGAAAAAGCTTTGTTTGTGTGCACTTACTGTCATAAATCTGGTCACAAAAAGCCTTACTGTTTCCAGTACCAAAAGGACTTAAAAAGGGAACATGTTGAGACCTTCAACCTCAGTAATCTCTCCACAATTTCCTCCCATCCAGTTTCCAGCAAACAAAACAGTGATGCTAGCTGCAATGTTGTGACAACATCCACTTCAACAGAGACTGAAAGATGTAATCTTAAGACTCTGAAGTACTTTCCTAGTTCTCCTAAACAAGGCAAATCTCCAGGACAGATAAGAATTCACAAGAGTGTTTCGAAACATGTTTGGGTAGCTAAAGAAAAACATACTTGCAATGTTGCTTTTACATTGCTACTTCCCTAATCTTTGGAAAATGGTACTTGACAAGTGATTTCTAGGCACATGACGGTAACCCGTCAAATTTGTCAAATTTGTAGCTCAAAAGATGTGCAGTAACATATGGAGGAGGATACCAAAGCAAAATACTTGGAAAGGGAACACTGTGCCTTAAAGGATATCCGAAACTCTCAAATGTTCTTCTTGTTGAAAGGTTAACGACTAATCTTGTTAGTATAAGCCACCTGTGTGATGATGATCGGAAAGTCAAGTTTGATAAACGTTCTTGCAAAGTTTATATTTGTGTGGACAAATTAACTGTAATGACAGGTATGAGATCACAGGACAACTGCTATGTGATGGACATTCCTATCAAATGCAATGTTGCTCAACATGATGATGCAACATTGTGGCATAAGAAATTGGGACATGTCAATTACAGAAATCTGGAGAAGATCATAAAAAACAATGTGGTGACAGGAGTTCCAAAGCTTACCAATGTAGGAAACATGTGTGTGGCGGTCTTTACGGAAAACAAACCAAGGTGACACATCGCCACTTGATTGAAGGACAACAAAGAGGTACTTTTAACTGCTTTGAACTCCTGCATATGGATCTTATGGGTCCTATAGAAGCTAAAAGTTTAGGAGGAGCCTGGTATATCTATGTTATAGTTGATCATTTTTCTAGATACACTTGGGTCAATTTTTTGAAAGAAAAATCAGAAACTTTTGAATCCTTCAAAAACTGGCATACGAAATGTTGTAATCAGTACTCTACTCTTGTTCAAAGAATTCGATCTGACCATGGTAAAGAATTCGAGAATTTCTTTGATAAGTACTGTGAAAAGAAAGGAATCATGCATGAATACTCAGCTCCTAAGACACCACAACAAAATGGTGTTGCTGAAAGGAAAAACAGGACTCTTCAAGAAATGGCCGGAGTGATGTTGAGCTCAATGAACCTATCAAAAAGGTTGTGGGCTGAAGGCATGAACACCGCTTGTCACATAATCAATCGTGTCTATCTTCGTCCGGTTCTCGACCACTCCCTATGAGATGTTGAAAGGTAGAAAACCCAATCTTAAGTACTTTCATGTATTTGGATGTGTGTGTTACATACTCAATGATAGAGAACATCTAGGGAAGTTTGATGCTAAAAGTGACAAAGGAATCTTTGTAGGATACTCTCAAAATAGTCAAGCGTATAGAATATACAATCCTAGATTGCAGACTATACAAGAGTCTGTGAATGTTTCCTTTGATGACTCTGAGCCCTATGCGGAAGAAGATCTGCAAGTCTTTGAGCAGTTATTGACTCAACCTCGACTCTTCTACGTGAACGCGTGCGAAGCTGTGACTCCTGGCTCAAAATGAAAGAACCCATGATGTGAGCAATCTTTGCCAACATCCCTCGTGCAATGATGACTCAACATTAAATTCAACATCCAGATTTACACTCATGATGAAGAACAAGCTGATCCTCATAATGAGACCGAAATTTGAATCGACAATACATCCGGCATTAATCTTTTTATGTCTCTGACTCACGAAAGGATCCTCCTCCTAGAATTCAAAGATCATCCAGGTTCCCAAGTAATTGGAAATCCAGGAGGAAGGACATTGAGGGAAACAGCATAAAAACTACAAGGAAACACTCGGACTTCTGAAATATGTCACTCTGTAAGTTCCTCGTGCTTTGTTTCGTTAATTGAACCTAAAAATGTGAAAGAAGCTCTTCTGATGATTTTTGGATAGAAGCAATGCAAGATGAACTTCGTCAGTTCCAAACAAATGAAGTCTGGACTCTTGTTCCCCGCCCTCATAATATAAATGTCATAGGCACCAAGTGGATTTTCAAAAATAAGAGTGATGAAAAGGGGATAGTTGTAAAAAACAAAGCCAGATTGGTTGCTCAAGGTTACACTCAAGTGGAAGGCATTGATTTTGATGAGACCTTCGCTCCTGTTGCTAGATTAGAGTCCATTCGCTTGCTCCTAGCCTTAGCATGTTGTCTTAACATAAAACTCAACCAAATGGATGTTAAAGGAGCTTTCTTGAATGGTTACATTGACAAAGAAGTGTATGTTGAACAACCTAGAGGGTTTGAAGATCCCTTTTACCCTGACCATGTTTTTAAACTAAGAAAAGCCTTGTATGGTTTGAAACAAGCCCCACGCACTTGGTATGCTAGGTTGACAGAATTCCTAGTTGGGTTAGGATTTAAAAGAGGTGAGGGAGATCAAACTCTGTTTATTCTCAGGAAAGGAAAAGACATCTGCATTGCTCAAATCTATGTTGATGATATTGTATTTGGTGCTACTAACCTCTCCTTGCTAGATAAGTTTGTTCAAGCCATGACAGGAACCTTTGAGATGAGTATGATTGGTGAACTCAGTTTCTTCTTGGGCTCCAGAATCTGTGAAGCAGGAAGGTCTCTTTATCTCTCAAGAGAAATATGCCAAGAATCTTATCACAAAATTTGGTCTGGAAAATGCCAAACCTTGCAGCACTCCCATGGCTACTTCTCTGAAACTCAGCAAAATCAATGTTGGGGACGATGTTGACCCAACATTGTACAGATCAATGATTGGAAGTCTCTTGTATCTTTTAGCCACCAGACCTGACATCATGTTCTCTGTTTGTGTGTGTGCCAGGTATCAATCCAAACCCAAAATATCTCACTTAACTGCTGTCAAAAGAATCATTAGATATATATCAGGAACTGTTAATCTTGGATTATGGTATGCACGTGATTCAAACACTAATCTGTTGGGATTTAGTGATTCTGATTGGGCGGGTGACTTAGATGATCGAAAATCAACTAGTGGAGGTTGTTTTTATCTTGGACCAAATCTTGTGTCATGGTATAGTAAGAAACAAAATTGTGTGTCCCTCTCTACTGCTAAATCCGAATATGTAGGTGGGAGTTGTGTGTCTCAACTAATTTGGCTGAACAATATGCTGCATGAATATGGGTTTCAAAGTGACACTCTTTTGATGTTTTGTGATAACTTAAGTGCCATTCACATTTCCAAGAACCCTGTTCAACACTCACGCACCAAGCATATAGACATTCGACATCATTTTCTTAGAGACCTAGTCTCCAAACAAATTATTGACATACAACACATTGATACCACAAATCAGTTAGCTGACATTTTCAAAAAGCCACTTGATAAAGAGAGATTCTTGATTTGAGAAGGTCTCTTGGTCTTTGCACTATTTGATAGGATTTCTTTGCAAGCAATGTTGACATAACATCACAGTCAACATTGACTTACATGTTTACCTAGTGTTGTCTTTTTTTACATTTATTGTTTTCTTCTTGTGTCAATGTGTTTTTTTTGTGTCTTTGGTCAATGGCTGTTCCTAATTTGTAGCTTACGATGGTGATGCTTAGGGGTTGAAAAGCTTTGAAACCAAGGTTGAAAGGATTGAGTCTCCGTGTGTTTGCTTTATGAAAAACCCACTTTTACTGCTTTTTGGCTATTTTTAATCGTACCTTGACTCACTCTTGATGTTGCCTCCTGTCCTTTATGCTTAATAAATCTAATGAATTATGATTACAAGGGCTCGAAGTGTTTCCGTCGAGGATCGTGTTGGGCAGGTTTCAAATACTATCCAAATATCGACGTGGCCAATGTGTCATATGTCGTGAGGGTTGATGGCTTTGTCTTGAAACCGACACGCACAAAAGTGCCGATTCTCGTAATCTTTTGGTTCACCGTCGAGTACCAATTCACCCAATGTGGTCAAATGAGTGATCTTTATGCCATGAGACATGTGTTTGCCTAACTCGCATAGGCTTGGCTTTGGAGCGGATTCATACGTGTTCAATTATTTGACATGGTTCACAGTCATGGTCACCCCACTCACACTTATGTTAATTGTTAAATTTACTTTTTGAGGCAATGTTGGGTGTGTTTCTTTGGTATTCCTTTCTCTTTTACATTTTACTGCTGACGATTGGTGTTAATCGAATCTGCACATCTTGAGACTTAGTTTCCTGGCTGACTTACATTAAGAATGGTCTGATGTCCCGATGTTGTCATCAATGTTGAGCCAACATCCAGTCAACATTACTGTGCTTGAAGTACCTTTCTTTGCTGTGTTTTTGTGTGCTCCTTCTGTGTTTTTTGGGTTGGGTTTGAGGGGGAGTAATTTTGTGTCTTGGGTAATCTGGTAAGTGTCTTACTCTTATCTGATCTTGATTTGTTTCCTAAACCAAAAACGTACCTCCCTAGGTTAAGTTTTGAGAATCTCCTTCATTTTTGACCTAATTGATATGGTGGTCATTTGCTTTCCTTAATCTCATATTAACAGCTGTGTACAGATCTTGGTTTGTGTTTTGATATATATGGTTATGATCTTTGAAGCAAACCAACCAAAAACACTCCTTCAACCATATTACCTTCTCTCATTAGCCCACTTCTCCACCACTCACAAAAACTGCCATCTTTCCAAACCACACTCTTTAAAAATAAAAAAAAAATCCTTTCTCCTTATTCACTTTTTACTCCCAAAATCTTCACCTTCCCCTCACTTTACTCACTTGTCACTCTCAACCAAAACCACTCTCCCGCTCTTTCTCCTTCAACTCTGCATTCACCACGATCTGAACAATGTCGTCTCCGACAAAACCCGTCTTGCTCGGAGTTTCGTTGCAAACACCTATGGGGGAGCAAGCATATCCTCTTCCCATCCGTGCCGAACCTGCCGATTTTGAGATTCCAGTCTATGAGATAAGTGAGGATTCGGAAGATAGTGCTGAAAAACTCCCATCTCCTGTACCAAAACCACCATCTCCAAAACCCAAGCAATAGTCGTCACCATCAAACCCCTCTCGGTTCTTTGCGAAACCCTTGTTAAATTGGGAAACATGCGGTCAATTGCCACAAGATCGAGGGATGATGGTGAAAGCCCAATGGGGATAGAAAGATGCTCCCATGGAAGATCTTTGGGAAAGATGTTGAACACCGAAATTCAACATGCAGTGCGAGAAAAACCCAAAACCCTTCATCTGAAGAAGATGATGTACAACAACACAGGCATGCGACGGATAGATCCGTCAGTGCAGTGACTATCCGTCATGACTCTGGCGGCGGATCGGGACGGATAGAAAATCCGTGCCCCCTGAAGCTAATGGCGACGGATAACAATCCGTCGTCCAATTCGCGACGGATTGGACGACGGATTGACTGTCCAATTATTTTTTTTAATTCCAAAATATAGCGACGGATAGATTCTATCCGTCGCTATATGTAGCGACGGATAGAATCTATCCGTCGCTATATTTAGCGACGGATAGATTCTATCCGTCGCTAAATATTTTAATTGGACTAGTGACGAATTTGAAATTCCGTCACTAATTCAAATCCTTGAATTCCTTCACTAATTCCGTCACTATTTATTTCATATTAATCCCTATTTTTACGTAGTTCACCTATTTAATCAATATAATGTTCGATAATAAATCAATAATACGAAAAATGTTTCAATGAATAAAAAGTAATATTCGAATTTGGAGAAATTATCAAACAAGTGTAAATATGAAAAAAAATCAACATCTGAGATACATAACTAGCTATCGACGGGGTGGGGTGGGTGATGGCGGGCTGGGACATGAACTGCTCCATACATGAATCAAGGCGCTCGTTCTCCTCCCTTGTTCTCTGTCATGGCGCTCCATCTCTTGAGTTAGCCGAGCAACATGTTCCGGACTGCGATCGCACCATTTCGAGACACAGTCACTGTGTAAACCGGACGTCTGGCTATTTGGGGCGATGATGAGAACGCCGCGGACTAGCGATTTGCAAACCGAGGCTCCGAGTCCATATATTCGTCCTTTCTTGTCGGTTTGTTGACCTCTAGGAAGATGTTGTCAACTTGTTGATTGACAACACATCACCGTCTCGTCCTCTGCCTGCCACCGAGCATCAACCTCGGCTGAAATCGTAAATAGCAGATATAATGATCGATTCTTGTTTTAAAAAGTAACTTGTAATAGTGTACAAATATGAACTTTAAGCAACATAAACATACATGATAAACGATGCCCGATTGGTCCATACCCATATACCTTGGCCTTCTTGAAGATGGCATACTTGGATGTCACCTCCCCATGCCACACGAATCAAACCGATCTAGTCAACAATTTATCATCTACAAGTAATAGAGCATACACGTAATGCTAGATTGCCAAAACACATATATACGCACCGATTGATAATAATCAGTAACAGTAGATCGCCTCCCAAGGGGGTGAACGGCCCTTCTGCCGTGTCGGTAGGATGCCGGTTACTGTTGGTCCAAGCAACGTCTGGACATCGATTGGCGCCAGATGAAGCATCCCAAAGGCCCTCCGTTGCATCAACTTTGTGGAGGATTGGGCCACCCGATCCCGAATGGCCTTCCACGTCAGACCATATCACATGCAGTTTGGATCCACAGTCTAAATAAACACGCCCGGATCTGTGGATCAACTCTTGAATGAAGTACTCCTTCTACATTCCCAATTTCATACAACATCCAAAGTCAATACATGTCCTAACAACATATGAGATATGGTGACTAACATATCAACCAAATAAAGTGGCTAACATACCACTCACATATAGTGGCTAACATACCACTCACATATAGTGGCTAACATACCACTCACATTGTCCTAAAATTTACTAACACAATGAAGCATAACATATCACCCAAATAAAGTGGCTAACATACCACTCACATTGTCCTAAAATTTACTAACACAATGGTGACTAACATATCACCCAAATAAAGTGGCTAACATACCACTCACACAGTGGCTAACATACCACTCACATTGTCCTAAAATTTACTAACACAATGGTGACTAACATATCACCCAAATAAAGTGGCTAACATACCACTCACATACAGTGGCTAACATACCACTCATATTAAAAGCGATTAATTATAATTACAAACAAATGAATGTCATATTTTAACTTACCTCATCAAGTACTCGGCCCTCATGCGCTCGAGATGTGGCTCCAACACTCACCACCCTTGGGTGGCTCTCTCACCTCAGGAAGATGTCACCTAGTTTGTTGTGCACCTCCAGGCCATAAGTGTTGTCAATGTATAAGATACAAGAAAGCGAATATGCATTACTTTAGTACAACAATTTATACTTGTCAACTATCATTATCAGTTATGTTTTAGATATTTAAGAAGAATGTATAATACTTACTTGGCAGGACCAATAGGGAAAATCACAGGCAAGCCGTCCCACGTGACGTTGGGATTGTTTGGATCGAACACGAGGTAGGGACAATCGTCGTGGTCGTCCTCCAAAGATGTGTCCGGGACTGGTAGAGCCACAGCTGCTCTCTCTGCCGGGGTCTCGGGAATCGAGACCTGTCACGATCTTCGAGCCCTCACATGACGGTGTCCCCGACCCACCACTATCATGCTGCCGGCTGCGTGGGGGGGGGGGACGATAGGTGGCGGCCTCTGTCATGACATCTGCAAAAAATGTAATAAATGATAAAAATGTGTTAGTACGAGTTATAATACATATGATTATAATAACACATATAATTACTCATAATACACATAATATACCGTTATCGCCGTCCTCTAAGACTACATATTGGTCCTCGTGCGGATCAAACGGCTCATCATCGCTTCTATGGGATCTTCGCTTGTTTATCGACATCCTCTTGTTGATACGAGTTCGTAATTGAGTCGTCTTTCTCAATGTACTCCACTTTCGGCGAGCACGAATAGGTACAGACTAACCATTCCCCCTTATCGCGTTTTCTGCTTGGATATTCAAGAAACACCACTTGTCGTGCTTGAGTCGCCAGAATAAATGGTTCATACTTGGTTCGGTACCTCTTCTTTTGGTTCACATCAACCATTTCAAACCGCTCGTTCTTCCTCGTACCTCCTGGATTAGGATCATACCACTCAACGTCAAACAAGAAGGTTCGTTTAAATGGCAATCCAGAATATTCAATCCTCACAATTCGTTCACTACCGAACGGGTTAAAACCATCCGTACAAAGTCCCAAACGTACATTTCTAGATTCGGCTGCAAACTCTGGATATGTCCTGTCAAACGATTTCCATGCGGGTGAGTCTGCTGGATGGTCCATTCTACCACCTTCAGCATTATCCGAGATTACTCGCTCCTTGTGCCACCGCATTTTATCCGCAGAAGCACTTGAAGCATACAATCTTTTCAAACGAGGTGCTAGAGGGAAGTACCACATTTTCTTATGTGAGAGATTTTTCTTTTGTCGTTTCTTTGCAGCCCCCTCCTTGTAACGCTTGTACCGTTCCTTACCACAGAACTTGCATTCTATTAGATCTGCATCCTCCTCCCAATATATCATGCACATTTTTAGGACAATGCCTATGGTTACCACAGTACCCTAATCCCGCATCTTTTCTTCGCTTGGTAAAAGTTGGTGGGAACTAGGTTTTCTTCAGACAAAGGTCCGACATTACGTCAACCCATTCATTGAAGCTCGTTTGATTCTTGGCCATTAGCCTTACAACTCATTAGCGAGATAACAAAGACAACTCGGTGAGCTTACACCGGGTAAACCGCTTCCTTGATGATTCTAACAAGTCAAAGAACAAGCGATCCTCGGGATTCGTGGTTCCTCCACCTCCACCTCGGTTTCGGTGTTGGTTGTGTCCACAACTCCGCCCTACAAAGATCGTACACCATTTGTTCGACTCGAGCTCGAATAGCATCACCTTGATTAGGATTGTTCCCGACTTGTTCATTTTCTCTTCCTTCCACGTTATGCGTATTGGTCATATGTATTGACGGTCGCTTCCTCACCATGATGATTCCATACGATACGCAGAGAATCCATTTTCCTCAAGTCTTTGGACTACCACTTTAGGAGTCACGTATTGCTTGTTTACGCCTTTGTTTCATTGCACAAGGACACTTTATCAACCCATCCTTTACACAAGCGGTTGACATTGCAAATTCAATGAAACCTTCAACCCTTTCGAAAACTCCATTGAACTACGCCATTGAGAATGCAATACATCCATCCACGATCGGTATTCATTGAATAATTAGATAATAACCTGACACGTTTGAATTCATTAGATCGAGTTCTTTCATTTACGATAATAAATCAATTTCACAATAATTCAATCAATTGCTACGTAATATAAGTTATATTAGCTCCAGTCAATTGTTATGGCATTACATAATATAAGTTACATCAGCTTCAATTTTACCATAATGTTTGGTTTCATATATATATAAACTAATGATTACTAGTTATACAAGCCTAGAGACAAAACGGATCAAACTCCTCATTCTCATGCACCCCCCTCCTCATCACTTGTGGCGCTCCCTACCACAGAACTTGCATTCCAACAGATCTACATCCTCCTCCCAATACACCATGCACATGTTCCGACAAGCAGAAAGGCACTCGATAGGCGGCCCCAAACCCCGCCTCTCCCTCCATTGGAGGTATGACATGGACGGTGCTTCCTCACCGTGATGAATCCATACATGATACTCAGGCATGAATCCATAACGTCGCAAGTGCTCGAATACTGCTGTAGGCGTCATAAATTGCTTGTTTCTGCAGGTTTCCAATGTGCAAGGACACTTTATCAACCCCCCAATTGTTAACTAATTACTCTATACATATCGAATTACTACATATATTCATATCAAATTACATACTTAACATACAAATTTATCAAATCAAAACTATATACTTCTATACTTAACAAACATATCAAATTAACTAAACTAACTATATATACTTAACACACAAATCAAACTAACTACATACATTCATACATACCAAACTTAATTAACATACTACATACATTCATATCATTAATTAAACTAACTATCAAATTGAACAAATTACATATAATTAATCAAATTAACTAAACTAACTACTACATACTTATCATATATACATATAATTGCTCAAATTAATCAAAATAAACAAAATCCCCAAATTTTGAAAAACTAGGGTTTTAGCCAAAATACCTTGATTAATCGGTAGAAATCTGAAATTGATCGAAGAAACAAACTCCTTGTCCCACTAGCTTCGATTAGGCACCAAGATTGGCCGGAATAACGAAGAATTCACGGAAGAGAGGAGAAGAAGAGAATGAGGAAGAAGAAGGGAGAAGAGGAAGAAAGTGAGGCATTACGCCTCTGCGTCATTATGAAACTACGGGCGGACACGTATCCGTCGGCCCGAGTCATCCGTCGCCACATGGGGCGACGGATAGGTACCCGGCGCAATACAGCGACGGATAATCTATCCGTCGCCCCGTTTTTTAAAAAAAAAAAAAATTTCCTTTTTTTTTTATCAAAGTCAAACTTGGGCGACGGATAATAATTATCCGTCGCCCAATTTAGCGACGGATACGTTATCCGTCGCCAATAAGCGACGGATAACAATTATCCGTCGCCAATTGGGGCGACGGATAGATTCCGTCGCCCCAATAAGCGATCCGTCGTTATGGGGCGACGGATTTCATCCGTCGCCCCATAACGTCGTTTTTCCCAGCTTTTCTTGTAGTGGTAGTTTAGTTTCTGAGTTACCTGAGTAAATGCTTCAGGCTCAGAAACTTGTTCTACTGAGACAATTGGTGTCTCAGATATCTTGTTGTGAGGCGGAGACTTGGAAGTCTGTTCCTCATCAACCTTTCTTTCTTGAACCTGAGAATTAACATTATCACAATACTTAGGAAATTTTATCAAGAAAACTTTAAGTGACAAGTCAGATATCTGAGAGGTCAATTACCTCCATGGGAGGCTCAGATACTTGTCTCTCAGAGACTTTTGCAGTCTCTGGAATCTTTTCTTGTGATGAAGGCCTTGATGCCTCATCAATTTCCATAGGTGCAGGGGATGTCGCAACTCTGTCCCCTTGCACTTCTACTTCTGAGTGAGCCTGTGAGTAGAAAGCATTGAATAATTTAGAGAAGATTTTAGTTAACCCAAGGTGAAGAATATTTATCATTGATTTTCATATACCTTCATACTGGAAGGCTCAATGATCTGCTCTTCAGAAACCTTGTCGGTTTCTGGGTTTTCGTCTGGCATTTCTGCCTTATCTTCCTCTTTCTCAGTTGGAGCCTGTTAGAAACATTCATTTTAATGATTAAGCACATAAACTTATAACTGAAGAAGTGTTATCTTAAGAATAAATTATTACCTGTGGCACAGGCTCAGATATCTTAAGAGGCAATAAAATAAGACTACCTGCGTGCATCTTTGAGCCAGAGGTTGAGGAAACCTCCTTCTCAGTTTCTGAGGTAAGCTTTTCAGCTTCCTCTTGTTTTTGTGTTTCTAACTCAGCCTGTAACAAAGAAATTTTATGAGTAACAAGATGTATAAGCATAAAAAATTTCACAAGATAAGAGTTAAACCGGTCAGCTACCTGAGCAATTTCAGGCTGATTGGTCTCTGGAACTTGTGACCTTTCTATACTTTGGTCTTCTTGTCCCAGTGTAGTTTCTTTGTTTGAAGTTTCTGGTACTTCACACCTTTCCTGAGTATGCAACTCAGTTGCCTCCCCTGGTTGATCATTCTGAGGAAATGTCTCAGTTTGATCCCTCTCATTGAGTTGGGGAACCTGCTCTTTTGCAGGATTTTCTTCAGCATACTGCATTGCTGGTAATTCGAAATGGAGTTTGAAAGTGCAGTATGCACTTATATTTTGATAATCTTGTCTTTCAATAATCAGTTCCAAGTTTGTGTTTGTTGTTTGTGAAGCTGCAGGATTATCAATGTTGTATAACATTGTGACAGGATAGAATTCAATGCTGATATAACATTGAAGATATAGCATTGCAGTAGACATCGAAGACAAAGCACATTGGACAGGAAACTTGGACTGGAAGTATTGACAAATCGAACAAGAAATGATTTAAGGAAAACAGAACAGCTTGTGGTGAAAGCAAGAAGGAATATATTTTATGAAGAATCGAAATATGGAAATTTCCTTCTATGCGCATGTTGAAGAAAACAAGTAAAAGGAAAATTGCCTTTGCTGAGATCCTATTGCCTTTCGACATAGATGGAAGAGGTCAACATCTCAAGTATATATATGCAAGGATTCAGCAAAGCAAGGTTGAGCTTTTTGAAAAAATCAATTAAGATTTAAAGAGTTTTAGCTTCTTGTTTTCTGCTAGCTTTAGAGTTTGTCTAAGAGTATTCATTGTTGGAATAACTCTTTCAAACATCGACCTAGAATAGCTTTTACTGTTGGTTCTTCTAGGGCTAGTTTTGGTTGTTTAATCAATCGTTTGTGATTGTATTAAACCTAGTTGATTAGATCTACTTTTCCTGTCAGTAACTATTTTGCCTAAGGCGTTGCCAATATATATTTCTATATATTGGCTTGGTAATAGAAGTTTTAATATTATTCATCCGCTGCTATCTGTTTACTGTAGACATTGTTGAACAACATTATTGGCAACATTGTCTGTTGATCTAGTTCCAAGTACCAATCCGAGATCATAAGTGATAACAAGTGGCATCAGAGCCAGCCACCTAACTACAGGTGTCTGGATTTGGTACTACTACAATGGATGCAAACTACAATAGACCTCCTGTGCTTGATGGGTCCAACTACCATTACTGGCAAATCCGGATGAGGACATACATCAAGTCCCTTGATGGTCGTGCTTGGAGATTCATTCTGGAAGGATACACCTGGCCAACTGAAGGACCTGATGCTGATGGTGACATTGTCCCCATCCCTGAAGAACGCTTCTCTGCAGGTGACATACTTCTTAGCTCTTATAATGAAAAAGCATTAAATGCTATCTTTGGTCACGTAGATTCTCATATGTTTAAAATCATTCAAAACTGCACTACTGCAAAACAAGCTTGGGAATTACTTCAGAGTCATTGTGAAGGGGATGCTAGTGTCAAACAAACTAAACTTAGAATGCTTTGGTCTCAATTTGAAAATCTAAGAATGGCGGAGGAAGAAACCATTGACTCCTATTTCGAAAAACTTTTGACTCTCTCAAATGAAGTCCAAAGACTGGGAGAAGCTATTTCTAATAGGCAACTTGTTTCCAAAGCTGTTCGATCTCTTTCCTCAAGATTTAATACTAAAGTCACTATTTTAGAAGACACTCATAACTTGGCAACTATGGACTTTCATACCCTGTTGAACAATTTGAAAAACTTTGAACTAAATGAAAATGAGAGACAAGGTATGAAAACTCATAGTATCTCCCTTCACTCTGTTTCTAAAGCTAAATCTTCAAAGCCTGATAGTAGTAGTGATGAGTCTGACAATATGACTGAGGAAGCTTTCAACAATCTTGTGAGGAAGTTCAACAAACTTAGATTCAGGAAAAACTCTGGTCAAGGATCCTCAAGTGGAACTAAAACTTTCAAAAAGAAAACCAATACTTTCAAAACTGGTTCTGCTTCTAAAACTAGCTCTGAATCTGATTTCGATCGCACTCCTCTTAGTAAGATTAGATGTTTTGAATGCCAAGGGTGGGGTCATTATCAAAATGAATGTGCTAACAATCTTAGAAAAGAGAAAAAGAATCTTCTTGCTTGTCTCAGTGATGACTCAGATGAAGAACAGGAAGATGAAGAAAAAGAAGATGATTCAACTACCAATGCCAGAGCTCTCCGCTCATCCACTTACAATGTTGATGACCAATGTTGGGACAACATTGTCGAGACAACATCAGGAATAGAAATCTTCTTTGACTATGATGACTCTGAGAACTGTGAAATTTTGGCACTAACCAAACTGAGAAGTCGGAATCTCGATGTTTATGTCTACATGGTTACGTGGTTTTGATATAGAGCAGTCCTTGAGAGGAGGTTAATGCAGATCAAATGGTGAAGGATCTGCAACAGATGTATGAGAAACTCTTCAGTGAATGAAAGACTCTCAGGAAACTCCTCAAGAAAACTGAGAAGGAGAACTACAATCTGAAAGACACCATTGTCAAACTAGAAGCTGAATTAACAAAGAAGGACCTTTGAGCTGACAAGGTAATCTCTGAACTAGAAAATGAAAAGAAGGTAATTGCGAAATGGAACTCTTCTACTTCTAGACTTAATGATATGCTTGATGTAAACAATGATAGGACCACTTGTTTAGGGTACACCAGTAGTTATGATGAACTTGGGTGCAATGTTAACACTGATACCCCAAAAGTTGTCAAACCTCTTTCTGAGCTCATAAAAGGTCCTACGTTTGTCAAAGAAAAAGCTTTGTTTGTGTGCACTTCTCATAAATCTGGTCACAAAAAGCCTTACTGTTTCCAGTACCAAAAGGACTTAAAAAGGGAACATGTTGAGACCTTCAACCTCAGTAATCTCTCCACAATTTCCTCCCATCCAGTTTCCAGCAAACAAAACAGTGATGCTAGCTGCAATGTTGTGACAACATCCACTTCAACAGAGACTGAAAGATGTAATCTTAAGACTCTGAAGTACTTTCCTAGTTCTCCTAAACAAGGCAAATCTCCAGGACAGATAAGAATTCACAAGAGTGTTTCGAAACATGTTTGGGTAGCTAAAGAAAAACATACTTGCAATGTTGCTTTTTCTGTTGCTACTTCCCCTAACAATGCTGGAAAATGGTACTTCGACAGCGGTTGCTCTAGGCACATGACCGGTAACCCGTCAAATTTGTCAAATTTTGTAGCTCAAAAGACAGGTACGGTAACATATGGAGGAGGATACCAAAGCAAAATACTTGGAAAGGGAACACTGTGCCTTAAAGGATATCCGAAACTCTCAAATGTTCTTCTTGTTGAAAGGTTAACGACTAATCTTGTTAGTATAAGCCACCTGTGTGATGATGATCGGAAAGTCAAGTTTGATAAACGTTCTTGCAAAGTTTATATTTGTGTGGACAAATTAACTGTAATGACAGGTATGAGATCACAGGACAACTGCTATGTGATGGACATTCCTATCAAATGCAATGTTGCTCAACATGATGATGCAACATTGTGGCATAAGAAATTGGGACATGTCAATTACAGAAATCTGGAGAAGATCATAAAAAACAATGTGGTGATAGGAGTTCCAAAGCTTACCAATGTAGGGAAACATGTGTGTGGCGACTGTCTTACGGGAAAACAAACCAAGGTGACACATCAGCCACTTCTGATTGAAGGACAACAAAGAGGTACTTTTAACTGCTTTGAACTCCTGCATATGGATCTTATGGGTCCTATAGAAGCTAAAAGTTTAGGAGGAGCCTGGTATATCTATGTTATAGTTGATCATTTTTCTAGATACACTTGGGTCAATTTTTTGAAAGAAAAATCAGAAACTTTTGAATCCTTCAAAAACTGGCATACGAAATGTTGTAATCAGTACTCTACTCTTGTTCAAAGAATTCGATCTGACCATGGTAAAGAATTCGAGAATTTCTTTGATAAGTACTGTGAAAAGAAAGGAATCATGCATGAATACTCAGCTCCTAAGACACCACAACAAAATGGTGTTGCTGAAAGGAAAAACAGGACTCTTCAAGAAATGGCCGGAGTGATGTTGAGCTCAATGAACCTATCAAAAGGTTGTGGGCTGAAGTCATGAACCGCTTGTCACATAATCAATCGTGTCTATCTTCGTCGTGTTCTCGACCACTCCTATGAGATGTTGAAAGGTAGAAAACCCAATCTTAAGTACTTTCATGTATTTGGATGTGTGTGTTACATACTCAATGATAGAGAACATCTAGGGAAGTTTGATGCTAAAAGTGACAAAGGAATCTTTGTAGGATACTCTCAAAATAGTCAAGCGTATAGAATATACAATCCTAGATTGCAGACTATACAAGAGTCTGTGAATGTTTCCTTTGATGACTCGAGCCCTATGCCCGTAAGAAGATCTGCAAGTCTTTGAACAGGTTATTGACTCAACCTCTGACTCTTCTACACGTGAGAACGTACCAGAAACTGTGACTCCTGCTGTTCAAAATGAAAGAACCCATGATGTGAGCAATGCTGTGCCAACATCCCCTCTGTGCAATGATGACTCAACATTAAATTCAACATCCCAGATTTACACTCATGATGAAGAACAAGCTGATCCTCATAATGAGACCGAAATTTGAATCGACAATACATCCGCATTAATGCGCACCTATGTCTCCTGACTCACGAAAGGATCCTCCTCCTAGAATTCGCAAAGATCATCCCAGTTCCCAAGTAATTGGAAATCCAGGAGGAAGGACATTGAGGGGAAACACGCGCAAAAACTACAAGGAAACACTCAGACTTGCTGAAATATGTCACTCTGTAAGTTCCTCGTGCTTTGTTTCGTTAATTGAACCTAAAAATGTGAAAGAAGCTCTTGCTGATGATTTTTGGATAGAAGCAATGCAAGATGAACTTCGTCAGTTCCAAACAAATGAAGTCGGACTCTTGTTCCCGCCTCATAATATAAATGTCATAGGCACCAAGTGGATTTTCAAAATAAGAGTGATGAAAGGGGATAGTTGTAAAAAACAAAGCCAGATTGGTTGCTCAAGGTTACACTCAAGTGGAAGGCATTGATTTTGATGAGACCTTCGCTCCTGTTGCTAGATTAGAGTCCATTCGCTTGCTCCTAGCCTTAGCATGTTGTCTTAACATAAAACTCAACCAAATGGATGTTAAAGGAGCTTTCTTGAATGGTTACATTGACAAAGAAGTGTATGTTGAACAACCTAGAGGGTTTGAAGATCCCTTTTACCCTGACCATGTTTTTAAACTAAGAAAAGCCTTGTATGGTTTGAAACAAGCCCCACGCACTTGGTATGCTAGGTTGACAGAATTCCTAGTTGGGTTAGGATTTAAAAGAGGTGAGGGAGATCAAACTCTGTTTATTCTCAGGAAAGGAAAAGACATCTGCATTGCTCAAATCTATGTTGATGATATTGTATTTGGTGCTACTAACCTCTCCTTGCTAGATAAGTTTGTTCAAGCCATGACAGGAACCTTTGAGATGAGTATGATTGGTGAACTCAGTTTCTTCTTGGGCTCCAGATCTGGTGAAGCAGGAAGGTCTCTTTATCTCTCAAGAGAAATATGCAAGAATCTTATCACAAAATTTGGTGCGAAAATGCCAAACCTTGCGGACTCCATGGCTACTTCTCGAAACTTCAAAGAAAATCAATGTTGGGGACGATGTTGACCCAACATTGTACAGATCAATGATTGGAAGTCTCTTGTATCTTTTAGCCACCAGACCTGACATCATGTTCTCTGTTTGTGTGTGTGCCAGGTATCAATCAAAACCCAAAATATCTCACTTAACTGCTGTCAAAAGAATCATTAGATATATATCAGGAACTGTTAATCTTGGATTATGGTATGCACGTGATTCAAACACTAATCTGTTGGGATTTAGTGATTCTGATTGGGCGGGTGACTTAGATGATCGAAAATCAACTAGTGGAGGTTGTTTTTATCTTGGACCAAATCTTGTGTCATGGTATAGTAAGAAACAAAATTGTGTGTCCCTCTCTACTGCTAAATCCGAATATGTAGCGGCTGGGAGTTGTGTGTCTCAACTAATTTGGCTGAACAATATGCTGCATGAATATGGGTTTCAAAGTGACACTCTTTTGATGTTTTGTGATAACTTAAGTGCCATTCACATTTCCAAGAACCCTGTTCAACACTCACGCACCAAGCATATTGACATTCGACATCATTTTCTTAGAGACCTAGTCTCCAAACAAATTATTGACATACAACACATTGATACCACAAATCAGTTAGCTGACATTTTCAAAAAGCCACTTGATAAAGAGAGATTCTTCAGTTTGAGAAGGTCTCTTGGTCTTTGCACTATTTGATAGGATTTGCTGCAAGCAATGTTGACATAACATCCTGGTCAACATTGACTTCTGTGTTTACCTAGTGTTGTCTTTTTTTTCTGTTTATTGTTTTTCTTCTTGTGTGTCAATGTGTTTTTTTTTTTTTTGTGCTTCTGTGCTGGTCAATGGCTGTTCCTAATTTGTAGCTTACAGTGGTGATGCTTAGGGGTTGAAAGACTGTTTGAAACCAAGGTTGAAAGGGATTGAGTCTCCTGTGTGTTTGCTTTATGAAAAACCCACTTTTACTGCTTTTTGGCTATTTTTAATCGTACCTTGACTCACTCTTGATGTTGCCTCCTGTCCTTTATGCTTAATAAATCTAATGAATTATGATTACAAGGGCTCGAAGTGTTTCCGTCGAGGATCGTGTTGGGCAGGTTTCAAATACTATCCAAATATCGACGTGGCCAATGTGTCATATGTCGTGAGGGTTGATGGCCTGTACTGGAAACCGACACGCACAAAAGTGCCGATTCTCGTAATGCTGCTGGTTCACTGTCTGAGTACCAATTCACCCAATGTGGTCAAATGAGTGATCTTTATGCCATGAGACATGTGTTTGCCTAACTCCGCATAGGCTTCGGCTTTGGAGCGGATTCATACGTGTTCCAATTATTTGACATGGTTCACAGTCTCATGGTCACCCCCACTCACACTTATGTTAATTGTTAAATTTACTTTTTGAGGCAATGTTGGGTGTGTTTCTTTGGTATTCCTTTCTCTTTCTGTTTTACTGCGCATCGATTAATTAATGTCAATCTGCACATCTTGAGACTTAGTTTCCTGGCTGACTTACATTAAGAATGGTCTGATGTCCCGATGTTGTCATCAATGTTGAGCCAACATCCTGGTCAACATTGCCTGTGCTTGAAGTACCTTTCTTTGCTGTGTTTTTGTGTGCTCCTTCTGTGTTTTTTGGGTTGGGTTTGAGGGGGAGTAATTTTGTGTCTTGGGTAATCTGGTAAGTGTCTTACTCTTATCTGATCTTGATTTGTTTCCTAAACCAAAAACGTACCTCCCTAGGTTAAGTTTTGAGAATCTCCTTCATTTTTGACCTAATTGATATGGTGGTCATTTGCTTTCCTTAATCTCATATTAACAGCTGTGTACAGATCTTGGTTTGTGTTTTGATATATATGGTTATGATCTTTGAAGCAAACCAACCAAAAACACTCCTTCAACCATATTACCTTCTCTCATTAGCCCACTTCTCCACCACTCACAAAAACTGCCATCTTTCCAAACCACACTCTTTAAAAATAAAAAAAAAATCCTTTCTCCTTATTCACTTTTTACTCCCAAAATCTTCACCTTCCCCTCACTTTACTCACTTGTCACTCTCAACCAAAACCACTCTCCCGCTCTTTCTCCTTCAACTCTGCATTCACCACGATCTGAACAATGTCGTCTCCGACAAAACCCGTCTTGCTCGGAGTTTCGTTGCAAACACCTATGGGGGAGCAAGCATATCCTCTTCCCATCCGTGCCGAACCTGCCGATTTTGAGATTCCAGTCTATGAGATAAGTGAGGATTCGGAAGATAGTGCTGAAAAACTCCCATCTCCTGTACCAAAACCACCATCTCCAAAAACCCAAACAGCGTCGTCACCATCAAACCCCTCTCAGTTTGCTGCAGAAACCCTTGTTAAATTGGGAAACATGCCAGTCGAATTGCCACAAGATCTGAGGGATGATGGTGAAAGCCCAATGGGGATAGAGAAAGATGCTCCCATGGAAGATGCTGGGAAAGATGTTGAACACACCGAAATTCAACATGCAGGTCTGAGAGAAAAACCCCAAAACCCTTCATCTGTTGAAGAAGATGATGTACAACAACCTGACAAAGCGAAAGCAGCTCGATGGCCTGAATGGTGATGAGAATCAGACAAGCATGCACTCTGAAAATGTTGAGAAACCCGCAGATGAGCCTACTATTGAACCAGTTGAGGTGGAAGATTGGCAGTCAGATGACTCAGAGAAAACAGAAAGTGACCCGATGAATATAGATGAGGATGTTGCTGCAACATCAGTTGCTCATGATGATAACAATGATGAAAGCTCTGATGATATGGAGGATTATGAGCCAGAAACTGAAGATGACTCTAAGGATGAGCCAATGGTTGATGAAGAAGATCTGAGCAACTCAGATGAAAGCTCAGATGACTCTGAAGATTATGAAGCTGAGACAGAGGAAGAATCTGAAGAAGAATCACTTGATGATGAGGATGTCATTCTTGGAGAAGATCAGATTGAAGATCCTGAGGTAAATGATCCATCCTCTGAACCTGTGTTTAAAGATGGTTCTGATTGGGATGAAGATGCAGTTTCTCATTTGTTCTATGATAACAAGAATCTAGAAAATTATGAGAAAATCAAAAATAATGCTATAGATGTTGAGAAGATAATTAAAGAGGAATCATTTGAAGAGTATAACTTGGTTGCCTATCTGAAGAAAAGGAATCTCTTTTATGCTGTTACCCAATATGCTGCTTTTGTTCCTGAAATCATCAGAGAATTTTATGCTCATTTATCTGAGAATTTTGGTAGTGAATGCCATGGTAAGCATCACTGTGTGTATCTTAGGGGTGATGTATTCTTCTTGATTTCTAAAGACATCAATACAGTGCTGCATAGAAATAGGGATGAGGTTGAGACTCCTGTGGAGGTGACTATGGATGAGATTGCTAGAGAGCTAACTGCAGGAAAATTAAAATCTTGGCCTACTGGGACTCTAGATCTGAAATATTGTTGTTCTCTAGTATCTGTTCTTGCCAGATCTGCTTGGCCTGGCGCCATCTTCCAATAACAACAAGCTCGGTCAAGAGGCGACCATGTTGCTTCTGAGATTAAAATGGGTTACAATGTCAATCAGGAGAAAGGATTCTCAAGCATCTAGAAAATTCCAAGAATAGAGGATCGAGGCCATTTGATTCTCCCATCCACTATATTTTGTCCTTCGATCACGAGGGTATTGAGGTCAAAGCCAATGATGTCTATCATTCCAACTTCAAATCCATCACAGTCACTAAACAACTGCTGGAAACACATGACAGGATATGTGATCTTCCTTGGGTAGATCCTGATGTTTCTGTGAACATGGATGTGGAGGAGAATATTCCTCTTTCTGCTAACAAAGCTGATGCACCGAAGCTCAGTAGTTCTTTCAACGTTCCAATGTTGACCTACATGTTGCTTCAACATTGATCCCTAACATTGAAACTTTGTCTGCAGGTATTTTAACTGAACAGGACAAGCTGATTCTGGAGCAAATCAAAGGGCTTGATGAGCAAATCTCAAACAATCTGAAGTTTAGAAGTACTCTAGTTTCTTTTCTTTCCTCACAAAAAGGGGGAGAATAGATAACATGAGTTCATTCTTCTTGATTCTGTGTTGAACAATTATAATTTGTGTGGGTCTATAATATTCTAAATTCTCTTGAATATTTCTTAAGCTGTCTGGTTAATTTGTGTGGGTCTGTAATATTCTAAATTCTCTTGAATATTTCTTAAGCTGTCTGGTTAAGGGGGAGAGTAGATCTTTAGCTGGTTAAGGGGGAGATTAGATCTTTAGCAGTTCTTAGTTATGTTTTTATTAAATCTCTTGTTTTGTTTTGTGATGAAAGACTAAGATGTTTTGTTTTGTGATGAAAGACTAAGATTAAGGGGGAGATTGAAAGTGCAGTATGCACTTATATTTTGATAATCTTGTCTTTCAGTAATCAGTTCCAAGTTTGTGTTTGTTGTTTGTGAAGCTGCAGGATTATCAATGTTGTATAACATTGTGACAGGATAGAATTCAATGCTGACATAACATTGAAGATATAGCATTGCAGTAGACATCGAAGACAAAGCACATTGACGTGAAACTTGATGGAAGTATTGACAAATCGAACAAGAAATGATTTAAGGAAAAAGAACAGCTTGTGGTGAAAGCAAGAAGGAATATATTTTATGAAGAATCGAAATATGGAAATTCCCTTCTATGCGCATGTTGAAGAAAAGAAGTAAAAGGAAAATTGCCTTTGCTGAGATCCTATTGCCTTTCGACATAGATGGAAGAGGTCGACATCTCAAGTATATATATGCAAGGATTTAGCAAAGCAAGGTTGAGCTTTTTGAAAAGATCAATTAAGATTTAAAGAGTTTTAGCTTCTTGTTTTCTGCTAGCTTTAGAGTTTGTCTAAGAGTATTCATTGTTGGAATAACTCTTTCAAACATCGACCTAGAATAGCTTTTACTGTTGGTTCTTCTAGGGCTAGTTTTGGTTGTTTAATCAATCGTTTGTGATTGTATTAAACCTAGTTGATTAGATCTACTTTTCCTGTCAGTAGATATTTTGCCTAAGGCATTGCCAATATATATTTCTATATATTGGCTTGGTAATAGAAGTTTTAATATTATTCATCCGCTGCTATCTGTTTACTGTAGACATTGTTGAACAACATTGTTGGCAACATTGTCTGTTGATCTAGTTCCAAGTACCAATCCGAGATCATAAGTGATAACAGAGTTCATTTACCATTTCATCAACCACTTGTGGCTGTTGTGGTTGTTGTGTTTGTGGTTGTTGTGGTTGTCTGGAAGCAGAGGATTGGTCAGTAGAATGTTCTTCCAGATTTTTAGATGTGGCATTTTCATTAGCATCTGCCAGCACTAAATTACCACTCATCAGGGCTTCTTGGAGTTGTGCGTAAAGCGTTCCTCGATGATGTGTTTGCACCAACAACCTTTGCTATAGGTTCAAGAACTTTGTGGTGTAGGTTCTTCTTGATACCTTATCACGATTCTTTATTACAGTAACCTTAGCCCTCTTTGTTCTTTCTAGGACTTGAGAGATGACTAGTGCATCATCTTCATCGTCAGAGCTCTCATCAGCATTAGGGACTGATTGGTCCATTATTCCTGCGGTTTCTGCAGATAGGGCTTGGTGTTTTTCACCACTTTTGGCAGCATTTATGAGTTCATCAGCAAGGCTTTCTGTAATAGTCTTCACATTTCTGGAAGCACTTTCTCTTGCTGAGTCTACTTGTTCAGTAGTTGATAACTCTTTTGCAACATTGATGATTTCATCTGCCTTTATCAGTTCATCGGCAATGCCTGCAGATATCTGAGAATTGACAACCTCTTTGGGTGTGTCTTCTGATCTGCCAGCATACTTCTTTCTTGAAGTTCTGGGCTTCTTGGTCGCAACCTTTTCTTCAGATACCTTTTCAGACTTTTGCTTCTTAGAGCCTTTCTGAGACCCACTAACCTTTTTTCATCAAGTTTGTATACTCATATTTGTAGAGTAGGTTACTGTTGGCTATTTCAGCCGTCTCTCTGAGCTCAATGCCAAGCTTCTCCAGCAAGTAGCATATCTTGCACCATATCCCATCATGGCCTTTGGCTCGGCTAGTCCTTTGGCAATCTTAGGCTCGAAGCCTTGAATTTTCTTCACAAACTTCATGAAGGCGTACTTTCCCGATTAAAAGGGTTTTCCACCTTTTGTCTTGTTGATTCAGCAAGAACATCATGATCCATCGTTCTTGGCTTATCCGTCAGCACCTCCTTGTAGACCATCAAAGCATCATGAAGAATGCAAGCCAAGACATCCAGTGAACCATCGGATGTCCGGTTCGGATGTCGACAAGCTTGAACTCGGTGGGTGTATCGATTTTTCAAGATCACACACGTCCATCTGATTCTTTAACACCTTCAAGGAGTTCATCATCCTTGGTGTTTATTTCAAAATCCTTTCCAAGAATTTGAAATTCAAACAACTTACAGAAAGTTGTTAAGTCCAGAAGGATTTCCTTTCCTTGGACTGAGGTTTGTGACACTATTTCAAAGGTGCCTTGATACAGAAATAATCTTGAGTTGTTGTAGAATTCCAACACATCGAGTGATGAAATTCCACTTGGTCGACGGATAGAAAGCCCTTGATTTGTGCCTTTTCAAGCATGTCAAGAATTAGCTTTTACGGCAGTTCTCTATTCCAGTAGTGAGGTATTCCTCAACCATGGCACCACCCCAAATCATTATGTGATTTGAAGTCCAATGGTCAGGATTAAAGTCTCCTACCAGTCGGTTGTTCACAATAACCAACTCTGGTGCTTGCTTTTCAGCAGTACCAGTGGAGGATTGAGATTTCAGTGTAGTTGAACTTTTAGTGGCCATCTCTTTATATAGTGTAGGGATTTGAAATTGGTGTTTGAAAGAGATTTGATTCGAGAATTCTTTGCGAAAAATTTAATCTTGATTTGCGAGATTGTAGAAGTTTTGCGAGAATCAAGAGAAGGATTTGCTATTTTTGTGCAAGATGAGTTTTGATTAGGCAAAAGTGATTTCCTATCGAAAATCCTATATATATAGCAGTTGAATCCCAGACAAATACATACAAATTGATTTTGTGTGTAAGTATACGTGTTTCTTGGTAGGCGTGATCAAAAGCTAGTTCGGCATTAAATGCTTAGTGGGCCATGTCCGAATTTCAGATCCACTATTTACTCAATTAATTTCCACCGCATGATCAATCGCTTAATTTCATCAAGGGTCACCATTGCTTCTTGATGTGATCACAATCAACAAGTGTAATTGTGCCCATTTAATGAATTTTGGCGACTTGCTATCGAATCACAATTCTGTATGACCAAGAACACCTTTGTTTGCATCGAATCATCTTATACTTAGGATTTTTCCAAGTTTTTCATCAAGATAGAAATAATGCGAGTTTCAAGAGAGTAGTTGACTGCAGATAGTTATACTATTCTCTTTTGTGTTCCCTGTTTGTAGAATGATTCAGATATCTGAGTTCCCGTCTCAGAGATCTTAAGCTATCTTTTTGCTTTTTAGCCTTTTTGACTTCTGGATACCCGTTCCAGATTTCTCTTTTCTCTTCTCTGGATACCCGTTCCAGATACCTCTTCTCTGGATGCCCGTTCCAGATACCTGAACTCTTTCAGTTCGTTGGTAGTTCCATTAGTCCAAGAATATGTCTTAAGGCTAAGAATCTACTTTCTTGTAGTGGCTTAGTGAAGATATCTGCAAGTTGGTCTTCAGTGCCAATCTTGAGTATCTCTATATTGCCCTTTTCAACATGGTCTCTTATGAAGTGATGTCTAACATCAATGTGCTTTGTTCTGGCATGAAATTTAGGATTATGTGTAATCGCAATAGCACTTGTGTTGTCACAAAAAAATGGGAGTTTTCTTCTCATCGAGTCCATAGTCTTTAAGTTGTTGTTGTATCCACAGAATTTGTGTTGTACAACAACCAGCAGCAATATATTCAGCCTCTGTGGTAGAAGTTGCAATTGAGTTTTGCTTCTTGCTAAACCATGAGATAAGTCTAGTACCGACAAGTTCTGAGGTGCTTTTCCTATCAGCGTTGATCCAAAGATAATCGTCTGAGTACCCAGCTAAACTCAATCCACTTTCCTTAGGATACCACAATCCTACATCTACTGTACCCTTTACATACCTTAATATTTTCATAGCAATGTTGTAGTGTGTTTGCATTGGATTTGTCTGAAATCTAGCACATACTCCAACGGTATTGAATATCGTGTCTACTTGCGGTGAGGTAAAGTAGTGAACTATCAATTTCCTATACTTATGTTCTTCAACACTCTTATCGATTCAAGATAGGTCATTTTGGTTCCAATGCTCATAGGTATCTTAGCATTCTTTTCGTAAGGCTTGAGATTAAATTTTGTGAGCATATCTTTTGCATACTTTGTTTGACTACTGAATATTCCATCATTGAGTTGCTTGACTTGCAATCCTAGAAAATAATTCATTTCTCCCATCATGCTCATCTCAAACTTGCTTTTCATGAGATTTGCAAAGTCATTACAAAGTTGCTTGTCCTTGGATCCAAATATGATGTCATCAACGTATACTTGAACTAAGAGTAGTTTCCGTCATGATTTAAGGTAAATAAAGTTTTATCAACTTCACCTTTCTTGAAACCACTTTCCGTAAGGTACTTGGCCAAAGTGTCATACCACGCTCTTGGAGCTGTTTGATCCATACAGAGCTTTACATGGTTTATAGACCATTCTACTTTACGAGGAAACTTCAAAACCGGTGGTTGCTCAACATAAACTTCTTACGCAAGTTCACCGCTCAAGAATGCACTTTTGACATCCATCGATAAACTTTAAAATCTTTATGAGTTTGAAGGCTAGAAAGAGTCTTATTGCATCCAATCTAGCTGGTGCATATGACTCATCAAAATCTAAGCCTTGATGCAGGTAAATCCTTGGCAACCAATCTTGCTTTGTTTACGGTTATTTCACGATTCATTCATCTTGTTTCGAAAACCCATTTAGTTCCAATCACGTATATTCCTTCTCTAAATGGAACTAGTTTCGGACTTTGTTTCTCTCAAATTGATCCAACTCTTCTTGCATTGCAGAGATCCAGTCTTGGTCTCCTAATGCTTCTTCTATATTTTTAGGTTCAATATTCGAGATGAAACATCCAAAGAGAGAATTAGCATTTTCAGCTATTGCTCTCCTTGTCCTAACACCTTGATTAATTGGTCCAATTACATCCTTTGCAGGATGATCTTTGATCCATCTCATCATAGGTTTAGTGCTAGTAGGATCAATATCCAAGTGATTTGAATGTGAATCACTAAGATTATGATTTGATACTTTTTCAGTATCTGAGATATCTGACATATGGGAAATGTCATGGATATCTGACACTTTTTCAGTGTTAGAGATATCTGGAACTTGCATTTCAGCAATCTCAATTTCAGATACCTCTTCATGATGAAGGTTCTCAGTAACCTGTTCCATTACTGGAAAACTCATAGGAAATTCCTCATCATGTCTGTGAGTCATCTTGTTGTTACTAGGCATTTCAAGCTTTTCTACGTCAGAGTCATCCTCACTTTCCATAATGATGTTTCTCCTTTCTGAGGATTCTTCTTTAGAATCCCTCAGTAATAGTTCTTTGAACCTTTCTGAGAGTTCATCATTAGGAGGTGTTTTCTTATTTCCTTCATAGAATACAACATGAATTGATTCTTCAATTTTCTTTGTTCTTTTGTTGTAAACTCTGTAGGCTTTGCTATTTGTGGAATAACCAAGAAATACACCTTCATCTGCCTTTGGTTGAAATGTTCTCAGATAATCTTTCCCATTGTTTAGAACAAAACATTTACAACCAAATACTCTCAGATGTTTAATATTAGGGGGTCTACCAACCAAGATTTCATAGGGGGTCTTGTCATGGTGTTTGTTTATCAAACATACATTACGAGTGTAGCAAGTGTGTTTACGACTTCAACCCAATAAATTTCACTTATTTCGATGTCATTAGCATTGTCCTTGCGGCTTCTTTAAGGGTTCTTTTTCCTTTCGCAACACCATTTTGTTGAGGTGTTCTTCTGAGAGGAAAGTTGGTGTTGTATACCTTTGCAGTACAAAACTCCTTTATGTCTTGGTTGACAAACTCAAGACCATGGTCTGCTCGATTGCAGATACCTTGTCATTTTCATGACTTCAAGCTTTTTCAGCAAGTTTGGTATCTCCACCCTGGCATCAGATTTGTGTTTCAGAAAGACAACCCAAGTGAATCTTGAGAAGTCATCTACAACAACCAGACCACACTTCTTTCCTGCATAGCTAGTTACATATGATTCAAAAAGATCCATGTGTAATAGTTGCAGTGGTCTAACACTAGAGTGTCTGATTTTGGACTTGAAAGAGATCTTAGATTGTTTCCCCATCTGACAGGCAGAACAGATACTATCCTTTCTGAAAGATGTTCTGGGAAGGCCAACCACTAACTCTTTCTTGGCAAGTCTGTTCAGAGTTTTGAAGTTCAAGTGACTCGTTCTTTTGTGCCATAACCAGTGCTCTTCTGTGTGACCAGATTGACTCACCATGAGCCATTCTTCAGTTGTGGCATATGCCCAATCGGCAACATAAAGACTGCCTTTCCGTCGACCAACTAAGACTGTCTGCTTTGACTCATTGTCAATTAGTTTGCAGTATTTAGCTTTGAATTTTATAGTAAAACCCTTGTCTGC
Source organism: Plantago major (assembly GCA_026545765.1). Classification (NCBI taxonomy): domain Eukaryota; kingdom Viridiplantae; phylum Streptophyta; class Magnoliopsida; order Lamiales; family Plantaginaceae; genus Plantago; species Plantago major. The sequence goes on from CM048840.1 coordinate 9,458,723, forward strand.
AAACTGGCTCATGTTAAATAGATTATATTTCAAATCCTTAACATGTAATACATCAGTGATTGTTAAAGTCCCCAATTTGACGTTGCCAAATCCCAGAGAGGGATTTAATTCTCCTCCAGCAAATCTGATATCTGGTCCTGTGTTGCAAGCTTTGTAATCGACCAGATTTTCTTTGTCTCCTGTCATGTGCTTTCCGCATCCACTATCAAATAGCCATTGTGCTTTAGTCCAGGAAGCATTCTGCACACAACAGGAAACAGGAGATTAGGTTCTCATATCTTTGATGGAACCGTCAGAATTAAAAGATCTTCCAATAGGAATCCATTTTTGAATGAATTTCTTTGAAATATTCTTTTATGCAGCGAACGTAAGGAGGAATTCTATTTGAATGAATGTTATCATTAGTAAGAATTATTTTCTTCCTAGGTGTGTTCCTAGGTGCTCCATATGATGCTTTCAGATACCTGTCAGGTTTCTGAGTTTGCTTTTCAGCAAACTTAGCTTTCCTTGCCAGATTTCTTCTAGCCCTGGCATTCAGATTTTCAGTGGCTTGATTTAAATTCCACTTCTGATAATTGCTTTGAGCAATTCTAGCTTTCAGCCATCGTTCTTGCTCCTGCTTGTACTCATGAGCAAGTTGTTTTCCGATGCCTTTGTAGCCAATACCGTTTCGAGCACTTGAAGCTATCTGAGATCTTTTCTCATCAGCTTTGCTAGTCTCTGGTTGGTCCAATTTCTTTCTAGAAAAAGTGACATGGGAGAATTTGCCAGCTCCTGCAATTCCACCTTCTTGAGAGACATAGCACTGTGGGTGTTTACACTTTTCAGTGTTGTGTTTCTTTTCAGAGACGTGCCCAACAGTTTTGTTTTTGACTTGTTTTTCCCATAAAGGTTTAGTCGCAACTGCCTTTCCTTTGTCAACAATATTTGTCTTTTCACCGATACTATAGATTGCATGGGAACCGTCTTGCTGAGTACTTACGAATGTTCTTCTCTCCTTACTCTTATTCAGAGTGATAGAGCAATCATGCGTATTCATTCAAGTCCTTTCTTTTCTGAAGGATCTCTTAAGTAAGATTGTACTTCAGTAAGAGTGTCACTAGCTTTGGCATAAGATTGAAAAGATAATTCTTTCTTCTTGAGTTCCTTGTTCTCAGAAAGAAGATCTTCATATTTCTTTTGTAATTCAGCCATTGCTTCTTTATGTGACTTTTCAGTCTCAGATATCTGAGCTTTGAGAGATGCATTTTCAGCATCCTTTCTCTCAGATACTTTAACTAATTGAGAATTTTCCTTTGCAAGAGAATTCTTTTCTTCTTCAAGGTTTTCGGCTCTAGCTCGGATCATTAGAAATTCTCTTTCATAGATGTCAAGTTCTTTCCTGAGATTTTCTAGATTTTTTATTTCCTCTTCATCACTTTCATAAGTATAACAAGAAGTATGTGTTACCTCATCAGCCATAAGACAGATTTCTATGTTGGAGATGTCTGGACCGTCAATTTCAGCAACTCCACACATTTCATTCTTCTTGAGGCCGAAGTTGATTATATCATGAGTAACTCCACATAATTCTGGTGATGGTAAGGTTGAGTCATCTGAATTGTCATCTTCAGAATCTGTTTCAACGTCTAGAGCATCCAGTTGAATTTGGATTTTCTTTCTTCAGTTAACAAAGCTTTCTGGCTTCTTTTGAAGATTCTCCTATCTTTCTTGTCACATGTCCTTAGTTTGTTGAGGGCAGGACAATCCTTCTTGAAGTGACCAGGTTTCTGACAATAGAAACAGATATCGTTTTCAATTTCTGCTTCCTCAGTACATGATGCTTTCTGAGCTGGCTTGTTCAGTGAGCTTTGCATATTTTTGTACTGGTGATAGTTTGAGCCTAGATGTTTTTTCAGCTTCTCTTTGGATTTTCTTCTTTCAATTTCTCGACTGATATATTTGCTCATTTGCTTTGCAGCAAGAGCATCCTCAGTTTCTTCCTTGATTTTCTTCTTTTCAGAAGTTCCTTGAGTGACTAGAGCAACGTTTTGCAACTTTTCAGTTGTTTGTTCTCTTTGAGTTGTCTCATAATCAACAGTAGCAAGATGAGAGAAAAGTTCCACTTGAGTGATATTTGGCATTCCTTGGTTAAAATAAAAGAATTTGGTATGCTCCCAGTTGTGGTTAAGACTTCTAACAATAGTCTTAATCCTTTCTGACTGGGAGTATCTGTTGCTTTCCCCAAGAGCTGCCATGTCACTCATGAGAGTGGTAAATCTGAAATCAAGTTCCTCCAGAGTTTCAGTGGGTCCTTGTTTGAAATTTTGAAATTTCAACTTGAGAACTTCGAACTTGTTTTCTTTGGTTTTCTCAGTTCCGGCACAGATTTCTTCAATCAGTTGCCAGGCAACTTTCGCCGTTTTAGCACCCCACAGTTTACACTGTATGTGCTCAGGTGTCAATTGGATGATGATATTATGAGCTTGACCATCCAGACGATTTCTCTTTGCATCTTCCGATGTCCAGAGTTCTCTGGGCTTTGGTTCGTAAATGACTTGACTAGTAGATCTCCCACTTGTTGACGCATCGGTTTGTGAAGATCCTTCGCTTTGATCTCTGTCTCTACCATTAGAAACCTCCATGACTTGTTTGAGTTGTTGAATGACTATTGGGCCATTCTTTATCACTTCGATCATTTCGTCACTTATGGCTTCAAGGTGGAGCATCATGTTATTTTTCCATTTCTCGTAATTCTCTGGTTTGAGAATGGGTGCATCACTCAGAGACATACCTGCACACTTAACACACAAATTAAATAGTCCTCGAAAATGGACAAAGTTCCTTCACCTATCTGGGGATCTAGGTTCAGTGCAGAAGGCTTGTGAACCTCCTGCTCTGATACCACTTGTTCGTCCAGATAACGGCAAAGTAAAAGACTAGAGGGGGGTGAATAGTCTTTTAAAACTTTTGTCGATAAAAACTATTTCTCAGATATCTGAGCAGATATCTGATACTTAGAATCAGAGCGCGGAAGACTTAATAAAGATAAGTGCAGAAACAGTTAAAAGTGTGTGTGTGTTGCTAAAATGTAAATACAGAAAGGTAAATAACACAGCAAGTATAGTGGTATCTGGAGGTGGTGTAATCCTCCAACTAATCCACTTCGGTCTACCAGAGACCTAGAATTCACTAGAACAGATAATTGAGTTCACCTTACAATAATCCTATTCTAAGATTCTTAAACAATTGGTTCCCAACCAAATGTTCCCCCTGAGTTGTTCCCCGGCTTTCACAGCCAAGTACTTCCTGTACTCAGAAACCTTTTGAGTTATTCCCTAGCTTCCCAAGCTAAGTACTTCCTATACTCAATAACCTTGGAGTTATTCCTTAGTTTCCCAAATCAAGTACTTCCTATACTCCGGTAACCTTGGAGTTATTCCCTGATTTTTCAAACTAAGTACTTCCTGTACTCCACGCCAGTTATGGTGTTGGTTTTGGTTTGAGTTGTCAGATGAGCTTCCTTAATAACTTATTCAGTTATTCAGATAGCTCTGTGAATCAAGTATACTTAATACACTTTTCAATGTATGGTATCTTGTTCTTTTCTTGACCAAGTCTTAGATAAATGTTCAAGAGAATGAATCTCGGATACTTAATCTTTCGTTTCAACTCTTTCACGGATAGTTGTGCTTGTTTAGGATCGTGACACTTAGAACTTGATGTTACTCAAGATCAAAAGCTTTGGTCGCAACAGAAAGCTTTGAGGATAAGTAAGTTGCTTTGAGAGAGTAAGATGTTCAGCGTTTTCAAGATATGTCGTGTGTCTCTTCAAGCAGTCTAAGTGTTGATATTTATAGATGAATTTGAGTGCCGTTTGAATAGTATCCGTTAGGCTCAAATTCAAACTATTGATATCTGTATAGTAGTAGCATATTTTGTCTTCTTCTTGAAAGCCGTTGCTTTTATTCGACATCTCCGTGCATTAAATGCATTGTACTATACTTTTTGTCTGTAGTGCCAACGGAACTATGCTTTATGTCGTAGACTAGTGTTATCGATTCTTTTGCGTCCTTATCTTCAATCTTCAGATACCACTATTTATTGAAACAACTTTGTTTGCAATATATATATTTCTTTTTCAGAAATGTGGTTAATGCTCAAGGTATCTGAGAATAGATATCTGTGGACACTTTCCTTGTTTTCAGATAGGCCTCTTATTTCTCAGATATCTCTTGTGACACAGTTTGTTTAAAGCTATTCGTGTCTTCAAGATATCTGGCTAAGGTATCTGAAAAACAGTTTCAGTAATCTTGTGCAGTTTCTTCAAGTCTTCAATGTCGTTGAGCTTGTTTTGCTTGGATGTCTTCTTCTTGGTCTTCTCTTCATAAAATAAAGATTACATTTTGAGACCTAACATCCTATACAAGATTAGCTAGACTATCATACTTAGTGGGTTTCCTCTTTTACAATGTTCAAGTGAACCAAGAGTACTAATCACCTTTCTGAGACTAAGATAAGTCATCATGTTGCTGATCAAAATCTAAACAAATATTTCTAACAAAATATCTAACAAAAAGCAAGGAGGAAAGGAACTTAAGGTGTTGAATAAACACCTTCTGGGAAAGTTTACCCCATCGGACTGGAACCCTAACCACAAAATGAATTGGGGAGCTTTTCTAGTAAAGAGATATGTACCAACAGTTATACATTCAAAACCAGAAAGGAAACTGATATTGGGGATGCTGAAGAATTCCCATATCTACAAGCTTCTATCTGCTACACCCAGTGGATTATCCACCTTTGGATGTCGGAGTTCTATAACAACTCCAAAATCTTCACAAAAGTTGTGAATAATGAAGAAGAAAATACATGCGCATCAAGTCCAAGGACAAGAAATTGTTCTAGACTGCAAGACTTTCTGCAAGATATTCCGATTGAAAAATCGAGGAACATTTGAAGACATCAACATCAAGGACGCTTCCATGATTCAAGGCATCAAGGAGCTATTTGAAGCAATCCAGTTAGAAAATGCAAAGGGTTGTCCAAGAGACTTTGTTCTGAAAGCCATCAGAACTAGTCATCTCCAGAAACACTGGAGTACTTTAGCTCTTATTCTGGTCCGTTGCTTTGATGGCAACAAAGGTGGAGTAGACCAGATAAGCATGGAGAGATGGATGATGATGCATCTTCTGAACAAGAAGCATGAAGGGCAGGAAACCCACTTCAATTGGGGGAAGTACGCCTTCAACAAATTCCTTGGACATATTGAGGAATTTGAGCCCAAAATCATCAATGGCCTTGCTGAGCCAAAGGCCAATATGCACTTTGGTCTCGGAATCTGTTACATTCTGGAAACAATGGGAATCACTCTCAGAGAGAGGCAGGAAATCCCAGTCACCAACTCTCTCTTCAAACACGCTTTTGAAGAAAAGGAGAAACTTGTTGCTGAGAACGCACTCAGAAAAGCAGAAGAAGATTGTCAATCTGCAAACAATCCAAGAAAAGGATTATGATAGTGATGTTGAAACCCACAACTTGATTACTGAAGCAGAAGATGAGAGACTTGTCACTCAGCACAAAAGAGCCCTACTTGCTCCTCGTATATTCTCTGCACCAAGTAGTTCAAGAAGTGAAGAGCACCGTCTGAGCGAGTGTCTTTTAGAGCTCAGAAAAACACTAGTTGCCCAAGACACAGAAGTGCTAAAATCCGTCCTAGAAGAGATGAAGCCATTGGCTGCTGCCTTACTCAACAGAGCAACCAGCATAGCTCTCTCTCAGAAAGACCTAGGGTTGGTCAGGGATGAGGATTGTAACAATGCTAATGCAGCATTGAATGAAGCCAGCCATGATGTCCTGCAAGCCAACGCCATCCTAAGGCCGCTTGAAGAGCTCAACACAAAGGAGCGAGGCGGTTAGGCAGAACAAAGAACTGAAGAAGGAACTTCAAGAATTGGTCAGGGTGCACAACAATCTCCAGAAAAACTTTGAAACTCTCTCTGAAGCTTATGCTATCATGAGTCAATCATTCATGACTAAGGGGGAAGAAGAGATGCCTCAGAAAGGCAGAGGAAGAAAAAGAAAACAATCAAATCCTCCCTCCTCAAGTCAACTTGTCATTAAGGACACCACTGGAGACACCCTTGCTGAAGAAGTTGTTCCAGATCAACCGGAAAATGAGAAGTATGGTCACTAGGGGAACCAAGTCCCTAGAATCTCGGAAGAAGAAGACTTCTGAAGAAGAAGAAAAGGAAGAAGGAGAAGTAAGAGGTCAAGAAAGCTGCAAGTCTCCAATTTTGGACTTCAATGATGATGAGGATGAATCTGACACAGATGAACATCAACTTCACAAGAAAAGGAGACAAGCAACTACCTCACAACCTCCTCTGGCAGCAAGACCTTTAGCAGCCAGAACCCCTTCTGAAAATACCAAGTCATTACAAGGAACATCCACCAAAGACAAATTTCAAGGCAGAAGAAAGAGTTAGAGGATCTCCGACGAAGGCCACCAAACAGAAAAGCAAGAAGGGATTTCCAGTTTGGCAGAATAAACAATGAAACACATCAAGAAAGGCCAACTGATGCCCACATTGAGTATATGAAGACTAGTAATGAAGAATCTTCATATAGGTTCATTCTGAACAAGGGAGGGTATTGGATTCTGGAACTACAACATCTACTTCTCAATGATAAGTTTCCAACTCCCATCCTCAACCAGATCCTGAAATGGAGAGAAGGCAAGCCAGAATTGCTAAAACCTGAGCACCTTCATGCCTGGCTAAACTTTGAAGTAGAAAAGAGGAATGAAGCCAGAAAGATGGATCTTTCCTTTGCCTGTCCTTACCCAAAACCTGATGATGTACACAAGGTAAGAAAACTGGATGGTAGCTACAGCAGGAAGAACAAACTAGGTGTTTCAACCTATGAGTCATTCTATATGACAGTGGATGAATACCTAGATGATATACATTATCTGGAAGAAATATACAAGTATTTCAACCTATCTCAGCTGCAAGTAGACCATGCCTGGGTCTGGAAAAAGTACTTCTGGGTCAAACACTTTCTGCGGAAGAATCACAAACTTGGCAAGAGTTACCATGAAATATGTGACTTATCCAGAAAGACAGAGCTCTCTGTCAGAAGGATTCTTTATGACTATGTCCAAGAATGCAGAAAAGTGGATGATCATGTCAATTGATCCGTAAAGGTGTCAAGACCTTGAGGTATCTAAACCCAAGTTGCGTCTCTGAAGACTTGAAGACTAGTAACATTAGAATACTCTCTTGGAGCTTGGACTCTCCTTTATTCTAATTTACTTAGTATGTTTTATTACTTTTTGTAATCTTGCTGATTGTTTCTAAAATTCTCTATATGTAAAAATTGCAACTCTTTCTGTAAACTGTACCTATTTGAAGATCATACTCTCAGATACATTTTAATAGATGACAACTTATCAGCAAAGATCACTTCTTGTGATTTGGTTGATGTTTACTTTCTGCACTTAATTCAACTAAAATTGAATATCATTTGAAATGGTTAAGTGGTGGATTGTTTTCTCTTCCAGGATTACAATTTTGTAATAGGACTTAAAAGATAGTCATGGATGACTGATCAAAAAGGGGGAAATTTGTTAGGAATATCTGTTAGTATTTTGATCACTCATCACATGTTCTTATCTTAGCCAGAAAGGTGATTAAGTACTCTTGGTTCACTTGAACATTGTAAAAGAGGAAATCACTGAGTATGATTAGTCTAGTAAATCTTGTATTAGGATTATAGGTCTCTGAGTGTAATTTTTATTTCAAGAAGACCATGAAGATCAATCCTAGCAATGGAGCTTTTCTGAAGATTAGAAGACTGAAGATTGCACAAGGTTTATGAAGACATAAAGGTTTAGTCTAACTCAAAAAAACTATGTCCTTAATCCTTTCTTAAGTATATTAACTTACTTTCGAAATATGATTCTGGACATATGACATCATGAGTATGGAGCATGCAAGCCATCAGAAAGGCTCATGTAACCGTTGAGACTAAAGGACAATGAATAGTACTATGCATTAAATGCATCGGCAGAAATGCTGCAAAAAGCAAGTTCTCTCTGAAACAAGAGATAGTGACTTCTGAATACATAGTTCAAGATGTAAACGGATATAATTTGATAGAGAGCACAACGGATACAATTCAAACGCCTCTCAAATTTATCTATATATATCATACACTTAGATGCTTGAAATACATACCTTAGAACGCTCTATCTTGCAAACTTACCATCAAGCAAAGTATTCTCTCAAGCACTCTACTACCTTTCTGAAAGCTTTCTGTTGCTTGAAGAATCACTAGTAGAACCAACAAACTTTATTCCACACCAAGAGATGATTGACTAGGGGCCGATTGGGGAGGTCGGTGCACGGGTCTACGTTGATTACCACTGAGAAATTGAATTATGGAGTCAAGGAGAAAATTGGAGTGAGCCTTGTGGTATTAGATGTGATTCTAAAGTATTCAAAAGAAGTTGGAGAAGTCTTGCAAATTATAACTTTTATTATTTCATCATTCCATTTGTATAAGTCTTTTTCTTTTTTCTTTTTGGATTTCATATGGAAAAGTTCCTCTTGTCAATTGCTTAGAACGTTTGTCCTCCAGTATTGATGACCAACAAAGACTATCTCAAGTTAGAGATTATGTACTTTGAAGGCACGTTGTGACACTATTTATGGTGACAATAAGAATGTAGAGTGAGGCACTCGAGGGTTAGAGACTTAGAAATTGGAGTGTAAGCGGAAATGCAAGTTGTTCTTGGATGCTAAAAAGAACGTTGAGCGAGGGATGCGAGTGTTGGAGTCCTCGCAAAAATGCAAGCTTGGAAAATATGCAAAACTAGATTTGATTGCCCTATTCATTTGATGTAGTTGGTAGAGTGTTGGGTTCAATTTGTTCATTCGAAAATATCATGGACATGCTCAATAAGATTTGGGTCAACTCTCTCCCGTTACAAGAACTTTTAAGGTGTATTTGAACCCCTTTCTACACGATATCAAAGGTCATGGACTGCTAAAGTTGATGTTGGGTCTTGGACTGCTCTAGTCCCTCTCTGCCTTCTTTGGGCTTGCCTCCCTATGCGCACGTGTTGAGTGTGGGTCTATCGGCTCATACGTGAGGGTGCATGTTAAATATCTCACACCGATGAAGAAAATACTGGGCATGCTCAATAAATATGAGATAACTATCTCCCCCTACATGACATACTAGGCCAAGGGTAGTTGAGCACTTTTATACAAATAACGTGCACTTATTTGAAGCAGGAACTTTGATTGTCTGCCATAACCAGATTACGAAAATATTTGCACTGCAATCATGTGTTAAAACTAAAAATCTGGTAGCCCATATAAATTAAGAGAAAAAAAAATCATCTTATTAACCGAGGATAATGTCCAATTATCTCAAGCAGTGATTTTCACACATTTAAACTACATGTCAAAATGCATGAACATGTACATAAAAGAGCATTATGTGCCTGTGATATAACTAAAAAATCGCAGCCCTGGTGAATTGTATATGTTAGTTGTCCTTTCACCTTTGATGTGTTGCTTTGATGAATTCTAAAAGGAAAAGCCAAGAAATGGATTCATGTTCAGTTATATATATATATATATATATATATATATATATATATAACTTCTGAAGTATAATACTAACTTGTCTTAGTTATCTATGGGAGTCGCAGTATTATTTACTTCATACATTCTGCGATGAAGGAATTGTACAAGTTGAGATACCTATCATTTACGGATTAATAGCCTTCCAGTCCATTATATGGACTGCCGATTGATCAAGGCCCATTAAAAGGAATGGGCTTCAGTCCTTATACAAACAAAATTAGGTTGCATACATTCGTGGACTGGATCAGGATATGTGACACTCGGTTTATTCCCACAATTATGAGCATAATTTCTTCATCGAATTAACTTCCACAGTTTATATTTTAGCTTTTATGCTCTGAATCGAATGTGATAACTGATCAGTATTGTAGGGTGAAGGGACTATTAATTTTACTCCAAACATAAGGTTTACTATAGATAAAATAAAAATAGAGTGATCAATAAAATTATTATGCCAAAACATTAGGAACAATCGGTTAGTCTTGTGTGCAAGTATTAGTATTAACACTTGGGGTTGAGACTTGAGAGAGCAAAAAGCACTAGCAAGAGTAGAGGCGACGTTTAGAAAATAGATCGGCTGTTTGTCATTCATCTAAAACATACTATACATATGTTAAAATATTTTCGGGTATTTGTTTTGAATCTTCAACTTTAAAAATTTTAACTCAATTTTTTCTCCACTAACCAATCATTCTATTACTACCCCATTTTCACTTCATCTTTACTTTTCCAATCAAACTAACAGCTTTAAACCAATCAAATAACTTAAAAAGTATTAAATACATCACTTCATTCTTACACACATCACTTTATTCTTACACACCTTATATAACAACCCTATAAATTTTTAACTCTATCCAAACCACCATTTTTTGCAACTCACTTTTAACTCAGTTACTATTCATCAACTAAAATTTTTCTTTAACTCTATACCAAACCGCTCGAGAGTGGTTTTGGTGTTGATTTTGAATGTTAGGGCTTAAGAGAGAGAGATAACCAAAGTGATGCAAGGGAATGTTTCCAACCTGTGTATTTCCCGCTAACGGAGATAGAAGAGATTATATAATTCCTACAAGCTACCGAGCTAACTCATGATATTCAAAATCAAACATCTATCATGGACTATTTTGAGTTAGACAGTTATAGTGCTAAGATTATTAAGTTTGATAGAAATTGAACTTCTTGCCCTCCATTATTTATCTTGTTCTCCCTTTCATTTTATTCCTTTTTCCAAAGACATGTATCAAATATCCACTATGAATTATTAAGAGAAAGAACAATACCCACTCTCTATTATTCTCCTCAACCTGTAAAAACTCTTTCCATTCCCATTCAAGTGGTTCAACACATAATGAAAGTGAGCTAAAGAAGAAAAAGGCAAATCAAGAAAGTGAATAACAACTACACATAGAATAATTAAAAGTCCAAAAAGTATAATAGACACCAGAGCACGGGTTTGTCCCGCCCCTTTCTTTCATATATTCTCCCTTTCTTTACATCATTACAATCTTATTAACACATTCAATCATATACTTCAATTCACACCATTAATTAAACCACACAACACTAACTATCACTTCACCAGTTCACCTAAACCATTAACAATTACTACATCCATCGATCGATCTCAATCCTTAAAGATGACATCTTTAGCCATACTCATCAACTTGTCCAATGACTCATCCGAAAATTTCCTAGCAAACAAAAACGGGTGACGCCTACGTCTTGTTGACCGGTTCGGATCTTCCGTCCCATTTTTATTCGCCAACCCGGTTGCATTCGTTGGTGCATCCGGTACATTCGTATTCTCATCTCCATAACGTGGTCTCGACCTCCTTAGTGATCGAATCAAATCCGGGTTGACTTCATCGCCACCGTACATTCTCGGATGGCCGCCGTGGCTCGACCTCCAATCGACATGTGTCAATGTACACGGTATACACCCGCGCGTGTCCACCACGCTCAAGAGAGTGGGAAAGTAGTGTTCATCCGGATAACACGTGTCGTTACTCAAACAAGGTAACTTGAACTTTGACCAAATGCGCGTGTCACTCACAGCCACCCTCGCGTGTCTTCTTTTCATAACCCAAAACTGGGACCCAATTCGGAAGTCCTCGTACGGCACTTCAGGAAGCATTACATCCTCCCCACGCGCCGCCCATCTGTCCCACGCGCCGGGCTCGTTTACGAGAATCTCCACGAAGCTCTTACGCGAGTGTCTCACTAGTGTCTTGTACGTGTAGTCGAAGGAGTGAATCGGGACACAAGACGGGGATAAGAGCGCGAACATTGCGTTCGACGTGTCGTGGAGTAGCGCGTGGGCTAGTAACCGACGTGCGGCCGCGACTAGAGTGGGAGAGTGGCGGCGAGTGGGTTTGGAAGGAATGACGCGGTTGGCGAACACGCCTTGGAACGACGCCGTGTAGTTGAGCTTCGGGTCGGCATGCACGTAAACGTTGTATAGTTTCTTGGCGGCGCGTGAGAAGTATTGCTCCCAAAGTGGCGCGAGTGGGAGTGGGGAAGTGGTTAGGAACATGAAAGCTATCTTCTTGGCGGGTTTCGGATTCGGGTCGACCCGGGAAGCTTGTTTGAGTAGTGTAGAGTCATCCAATTCCTCATCATCTTGAACAAATGGTGGTGTAATGCTTTTTTTCTTTCTAATTGTGGTTCTATTTTCTTTATGGGATTTAAGTAAGGATATAGTTGTAGGTAATGAAGTGGGAATTTGTGGAAATTTTTTTTGGGTGAAGTTGGTGGGCCGGAGTGGGAGAGGAGAGGAGGTGGCGCCGCCGCGGGTGACGGTGGTGCAAGGGGTGGTGAAGGTGAAGATGGCGGCTAAGGGGAAGCAAAGGAGGATGGCACATAGAAGAGAGAGTGGAGAAGGTGGAAGCATAGTTTCTAATTGTATGATGGTTTAGTGAGATTTGGTTTGGTTTTTATATATGTATCGGTTTTTTGTTTTGTTTATTAATTTTGGGAAGATTATAGCAAGGAAGTCATGAATATGGAGTATGGTTTAGCACCTTAAAATGGTTAATTCGTGTAAGTGTAACCATATTTTGTTCATTTTGATTAATAGGCGAAGTTCCGTGTATTTGAAAATGTGTAAGTTGTTACAAAACTCAGTTTGGTTTGGTTAATTGAACACTTGCTTAAAGTAATGAATTAGTACATTTATTAGGGGTTAGTTTTGAGATTGCATCAAGTCGTTTCTTCCTAGGTGATCTAATTAATCTTACCCTTATACTATTAGAGTTTTATGATTTACGTAAGATTAAACAAGATAGAGTTCACTATGAAGTATGAACTAGAAGAAATATAACATAAAAATGTTGAAATTTTATACTACACCGTACCGTCCAACTCATCTCTTTAACAAGAGTCTTACAAATTTAATATGGTCAAATCAATGCTTGTAGACTTAACTACCTCTAGGTAATATAGGTAGTTTTAAGTCCACCCTATAAACTTATTACACAGCTAACAAGGTCTCTATGTGGTTAATAGGCTTAATTATCATGTTAGTTCATTTTATGAAGAAGTAGTACGTACTATCTTTAAATATCTGATTTTACTTATTAAAAAAACGAAAAACATCATCAAAATAGAGTAAATATGGTGTGTCATACGCCTAAAGCTTTAATCTCTTTATCTGAAAATTCATTAATTTCAGTTCAAGTTCAGGTTTAGTTCAGATCAGCTTTGTTTAGTTATTTTTTATATTACAATTCAGTTCAGATTAGTTCAGTTCACTTCTGTTCAGACAAAGAGAACAGAGCCTAAGTGAGATTATATGATTTGTTTTAATAATATTAAATTTCCATTTTCTTTATATGTGAACTCTAACTTCTTTTTTCACTTAAGAGTTATTACATGATTTTGGAAAAAATTAAATTATATTGTAAGACACGGTATAGTGGAATAGAAGTATATTAAACATAAGAATATCGAACTGAATTCCTTTTGCAGTGAGAATCTTATTGACTTTAGTTTTTGGCCATGACGCTAAAGATCATTAGTACGAGTCCAAGTCCATTGATAATTGTTTTTGTGAGGGAGATAAGAAGAGAACAATGACCACATAAATTAACAATGCCATTAAAGCAAAATATATAGAGAAGAATGGTCACACTTGTCATTTAGCTTACAAAATATATGGTGTTAGCTTTATAATTTTGTAATGAGCAAGTTTTGTGGGACCATGTTTATAGATAGACTGAAAGGAGTAAAGGGTATCTAGGTAATTTATCTAGAGACGGACCTATATTGTCAAGAAAATTATCGTTGTTATTAATCAAATCACCTATGTTATCAACAGTAGTGTTTTTTCATGTTACAAAAAGAATTATTTCGTTAACATTATAGACGTTTTGATTAATAACATTAATGATTTTATTAATCATATAATTCGTCTCTAAATAAATTAACTAAAGACCGTCTCTCATGACACTTTGTGTAATTAAAAAGTATATGTCGGTCATTTAAATCCATAAATCATTCCTCAACCAATACTTTGTGTTTAATTTGTAATCGGAGACTTGGAGTTAAGAAAACGACCTCACAATATTTGGTGAATCTCAGGAGTAGTTAATTGAATGATTAGGACATGGGGACGAGCAAAGTAGGATTAATTAATTAATTAAGATGTTGTTTAATTAGGAGTAGTGATATGATATTAGATAGTTGGGGTTCTCACATCTGGCTAGGGAGCTGAAGGACACGAGGCTTTCATGCAGCTAAGGGCCTGTGAGATTTGAAGACTGTGGTTGCATGTGTTACGTGTTTTCACGAGCTTAGTCTAAGGGACTTGGAAAATTGGCATGACGATTTCTCAAGGCCCAAACAACGTTTCTTGCTTGATTTCGGGTGAGTGTTTAATTGCCATGTGAATAGTACTAGACTTAATGAGCTGATGACTTCAGGTGTTAATTTCTAGACTATAAACCTAATTCTTCATCTCCAATCCGAACTTAAGAGCTTCATTATTTTCTCGAATTATATTTTCTTAATTCATAGATATTGTTTTTCCTAAGTTCACAGAGCAATAAAATGTCAAAATTTAGGGACATGTTTTCTTTTACGTTATGCTCAAACACGATGGATTTCGGTTTTAGATACCAGTTATCTGCTCAACAATTAAAAATTGAAAATTTTCACACTACGGTTTAAGAATAATTCGTTATCGAAGTTAAATTTTGTTGACTCTGAAAAAGTCTGAGGTGGACGAATGGATTATATTCATATCACCACGGGTTGACAAATACATTCAAAAGTATAAACTCAAGCACGAACCGCACAACGACCTTTTGACAAATACATTCCAAAGCAGATGTTTGTATTCAAGTTATATGAAGTGTCAAGTGTGTTTGCAGTTTGAGTTCTTACCCAATTACTGATATCACTTATCCAAGTTTCGGACCAGACGGGCCCATGTGTAATGTGGACTGGACCACTGAGAGATAATATCTAGACCGGACCATAACCGAGCCCTATATTAATTGACGTATATACCATCGCTTCTCATTTTATCACCTCCCTCCGTCCCGGAGAACTTCATACATTAAGGTTAGCGCACAGTTTTATGCGAAAAGTTAAAGTAATAATAGAATATAGAAAATGTGGGAAAAAAGTGTACTTTTAGTGGCAAGAGGTGTAATTTAAGTGTAAAGTTGAGATTGTTTATTATTTATTGGGTGTGGGGTAGTTTCCTTTTTTGGTAATGTATGAAGTTACGTTAAAAAGTAGAAATGTATGAAGCTTATGAGAATAACGAAGAAACCTATGAGTAGAAAAATATAATGGAACTGGGTAGTAAACTTCGAAAAATGTCAAGTCTTAACTAGTATCGAATAAAGGGATGAGCTCTCTAGCGGAACTAAATAAAATACAGATATTATCAAGAATAGAAAAATCCTTGACTTAAAGCAATATATCGTCTTTAACAGTTTACATTGATGCATATAAACTTTTCTAACTTCGAATTAATTATTAATCGAATGTAAAATGTTCAATTTTTATATAATGAAACTTTAGGACTAAATTTTCATTATATAAAAATGTAACATTTTACATTTAAGATTAATTAGAAAAGTTAAAAGTCAATCAAAAACAAAATAAAAAAACTTTTATTTTACACGTAAGATTAAATTATACCATGGTACACCCCAAAGATCTTAAAAACCCTCCTCGCTAGGGCAGAGCATAAAATGCCCCGAACCAAAAAACCGGACCGAACCAGCCCGAAAAATCGGTTTTCGGGTCGACCCTAAACCTATTCGGTCCGGTTCTCGGGTTGAAGAAATTGGAAATTTCGGTTTTCGGTCCGGGCCAGTCCAAAATCGAAAAAAACTGGGTTGGACCGACAAAACCGAAATTTACATAATAACTCAAAACCTAGCCTCAATTCCCAAATCACATTCCCAAAACCTAACTCCTACAGTCCAATCGCCATTCCTCCACACCCGCCTCCGCCGCTCATCTCCACCCAGTTCCACCTACGCCGCTCACCTCCACCCACCTCCAGTCCTCCACCTACGCCGCTCACCTCCAGTCCACACCCAACTCCACCTCCGCCTCCCTCTAATCCAATCTCTGATCTCCTTCTCCTTCTCTTTTGTCTTCATCCTTTCATCTGTGTTGCGTTTTATCCATTACGGAATTGGGTTTCACTTTGCTTTCTCTCGATCCAGAATCTGGGTAAGCAATTACTTACCAGGTGAAGTGAAGCAAAAAGAGGTTGAGTACAGCAAAAAAAAAGCTTCCAAAGTACTAAGCATTGAGGCTGTTTCTTTTCTGAGAATTGCAAATCTGATGTTTGTGTGCTCTTTCTTTGTGAGGCTGTTTCTTTTTTAACTCGGTCTTTTTCGGTCCTGACCCGGACCGACCATAATTCGGTTCGGTTTTCGGGCCATACAAAAATCCAAAATTTCGGGTCGGTCTTTTTCGGGTTCGGTCCGATTCGGACCGGTTCTGGACCGATGCTCAGCCCTACTCCTCGCTATTCACCTGCATTTGTCACGTTCCCCGAACTACAACAATGATAAGGGTTCGGGAATATGAACAAGTACTGGAGAATTATGCTAAACAACCATAATTATAATCCGTGAGAGAATAAATTCAATTGAAATATGTATAGTTTATTACTTGGAAATTCTGTATTTTTCAAATGTCAAATTATTTAGTGTGGATGTATTTCAAATAATTACTCACCATTCTCATTCTCTGCACATGTATAATAATGTATACATATATGCGGTGACTTGTTATATTACTTGGTAACTAAAATTAAATAAAATTTAGATGACCTGACATTGGTACTTGTTTTTTTTTTTTATTTTTTAATATGTAAAAAGACTTAGTTAGGCTTAAACGCAAATATCATAGACAAAAAAATGGAATTCCAGAACTTGGAGGAGAATGTCAAAATTAGCCCATCTTAATTAATTATCAGCACAAGCCTATCTATCTTTCTAAGATCAATCTCCCGAGGATTATGAAGTAAAATCCTTGCATCACTGCTCTAGTAACTCCATTATTTCCGGTGGAGCTGATTCTTTCCCAATCACCTAGATTTGATTGGAATCGACTTCCACCCCCAGTTTGGGAGTTCTCTTTTTCCCATGCCACTTCAAGTCCCTTCAACAATTCGTATATGAGACTCATTCACACTGGGTTACTCAACTTTGGCATTAAAACCCAATTCCCTTGGTCGTCTCACAGACTATGGTGCCGTGCGTGGTTTTAATTACTAGGACTGTAGAAATTAATTAATTAATTAATTATATATGTCTCACTTGACTACTTGCATCAAATTGTCTTATACACCCATAAGGGTTTCGTGCGTGTGAGTCCTCTCTCAAATCACCTGGAAATATCATACTGCATTTCAAATTAAAGTTGGCCATTTGAATTTTTAAAATTTATCTGAAACAATTTGAAGAATGAAAGCAATATATAGTATATTATTATTACCTATTAAATTAAAGAACAGAAGTGTGACCTTATCACGGCGTAAAGGGTGGGATTGTTTTGGACATAAATTTCCTCTTCATCATCAGTTCACCGACAGTGACAAATTAAAAATAAAAATCTCGTAATCTGAAACTCAGTTATCCCTCACCACATAATTATACTGTACACAAGTCAGATGGTTGAGTCAGTAGTCCATCACACACACATACACACCCACATGGGTGCGTGCGTGAGCTTTGTCCTTGAAGCATTAGGAAGCTGGCATGTGTCTTAGTGGGGGACATTACTACTACCATGAAATACTAACAATAACATAACTCCCCTCTTTCAACTAAACTAAAATACTATCCTAAAAAGTCTCTCTTTATTTCCAACAATTCCCTTTACCAAACTTTTATGTCTTCTAATCTATTGTCATCAATCATCATGATTCTAGTGTAGTAGTAGTAGTAGTATATACTTGCTTATGATCATTACCAATTATAGTTCATTTTGTAGTTGTTTTTGCTCAAGAAGAATAGAAGAAGATGCCAAGACCAGGACCAAGGCCCTATGAGTGTGTGAGAAGAGCTTGGCATAGTGATAGGCACCAGCCCATTAGGGGTTCCCTTATCAAACAAATTTTCAGGTGCTATACTCTTTTTCTTGATTTTCTTAGTCTTTTTGTTTTTGATATACTTATGGGGAAATTGTACGGATGGATAGGATTGCAAATGAGGTGCATAGCTCAAGTACTAGGAAGAACAGAGAGTGGCAAGATAAGTTGCCCATTGTTGTCTTAAAGGCTGAAGAAATCATCTACTCCAAAGCTAATTCTGAGGTTTGCTCAAGTCCTTAATTTGGTTAAGTTTCATCATCTACTCATGATTACTATTTGCTAGCTCTAGCTCTTGAGTTTGTTGTTGATATATTGTCTGTCATTGGATTTCTGTTTTGCTTAGGATCAGTACAGGGACCTAAATACACTCTGGGATAGGGTAAATGATGCAATTGATACTATAATTCGAAGGGATAAGGATGCCGAAAGTGGTGAATTTTTGCATCCTTGTATTGAAGGTATGCTGCTCCAATGTTTGCTCAATCTCCATTGTACCTACATTACTGGATTTTTTACATCATTTAGGGCTGCTTTAGCTACTTTACACTAAGCTAAAGGCAAAATCAGTTTCAGGAAGTTCTTGCAATTAAGCAACCTATTACTATTAGTTATAAAGAATCTGGTTATTTATACATCCACAAAGTGGCCTAATTGGTTAAACTGGACATAGTTTCAGCTCTCTTTGGGACGGATTCTATGCGTATTAGGTCTGATCAATGATCACTTCCATGTCCGATTTTTTTGAGCCTGTCACATGAGTAGCGTGGTTACCTAGCTTACTTGGTTACAGGCTGCCGAAGCCTATTTTCCCAGGACCCCAGGTCTTGTACTCCAAATAAAGTGTAGTGTGAGATCAAGAAATTCTCGATTCGATATATGAATTTGTTTGTAGTTAGCAGCCCTGTGTAGTTAGAATATGTTATCATGCTAGGATCTGTTTTCTACAATATAGAAATGAAAAATGTCAAGAATGTGCTTTGCGTTGTAGCCCGTTAGAATGCACGTGTTATAATATTGGGATCGTTTTTCTGTCAAATATATATGAAAGATGTCAAGATTGAGATTATAATTGAATTTCTTGATCCTGTGTGATTAGCTGCACTGCATTTGGGATGCACTCCAGTAAGATCATCGAGAAGTCAGCGAAACGAGTCAACAAGATGTTACCTCAAGCGGGAAAATCCAGTTCCTGCACCTGGTCCTCCCAGCAGTTCAACCAATTTTCAGTGCTTGCAATATTTGACGGTTTCTGGCTCAAAGGCTGATCATACTCATAATAACAGCATCAGAAAACGTAGTGCTCCGAACGAGGTACTAATCCCAAGTAAGGATCTTGTTCCAAATGATGACGGCCATGCATATGCTTCATCAACAAAATGGTCTGTTTATCCATTGTATTATGATAAACAAGTTCAACCTGATGGCTTGTATGCCACAAAACGTTCTGTCTCGTGCTCGAGTGGAAAACTTGTTGAACGTGATGCTATAGAGAACTTCTCTTTCCCATCCAGTAAAAGATGCGCTTCAAATGAAGAGAACGGAATCGAGTGTGATTTAACACTGAGGTTGGGGTCTCTTGTGGTTCCATGTGCTAGTGTTGGGAACAGTTCGCCTTTAGTAGCTGAAAATGGTCATTCGTGAGCTTCAGTAAGTGGTAGTAAAATCTGAGAGCTGAGGCGAAAAAGTCACAGCATCTTCAAGAATCGAATCTTTTATGGTGATAGACTGTTAGTAGATGGTAGAGGGTTATCAGGTAAGCGGAGGCAATGCAGTTTTGTAATCTGTCTATATGGTTAATTTCTCAACAACTGGTTAAGTGTTTTAGTTTGAGGGGTAAATATGGTTTCTAATTGCAAAGTGTCTGTACTAGTGTTTTGAGTCTTTTGACACTTTTACTTGCGGTGTTATAATAACACTACTGGTTACTGGTTAGACACCCAAGGATACTGATCCTCTGCACTTATATTATGTATATATATATATATACTTCAAATCTCAATTTCTCATAATGTTTTCATACTTTACAATCTCCACTTCTCATACCTTAATCTTAAATATGAAAAATCTAACTCTTGATTTATTCATTTTCCCTCATACTTTATTCGCTCTCTTTTATGCATTATTCACTATTTGTCTTGCTTTATGATTCGACTTACAATATCTAAAATCATAGGATTCTCATTTTTAGAGTTATCTCACTTCCCACATACCTGATATAAAGTTATTGATAATAGTTTTTGGTTGATTCCATATAAACCTAGAGACAAAGGATAACATTTCTAATAATAATAGTACTACATAATAAATACCAAATGAATAAAATTTTATCATAAATACCAAATGAATAAAATTTTATCATAGCCAACTCTTTAAACTAATTTTTACCCTAATATGTACAAACCTTAAAAGTATAATTCAGTAATAATGTTTATTAATTAAATACATATGGTTCTTAAATCATTATTTTGTAAACAAATTTGCATTGATCTCCTTAACTTAAAATACTGTTTTTAGCTGCTAGGGTGTAACCCATAGTACACCCGCTAATAGTGTAAAACCCATGTTCAGTGGTTAGTGGTCACGACTTACAACTCTAATAGAGTATCTAATAAACCATTCGGATGAGGATTCTAATATATTTATAAAGTAATTGAGTTATGGAAAAGATTATGAAGTTAAATAATGACCGTGGATGTCATCGTACGGTCGAAATTGGCATAGTTAAATAGAAAGCCCTAAAACCCCGGTACTCCCTTTTCGATCCCGCCAGAGCTATCTCCGCCGCTCCTCCGCCGCTCTCCGCTTCCACTTCTCCGGTAGCAGATCTGGCCGGTAAGTTCCCTTTCTACTTCCATCCCTTCCAGATTCCCTTATGCTCTAATATGTCTTACTAAAATTGATAATTTTCACTCTCACTGCAATTTTCACATTTTCACCTCATAGAAATTGAATCTCTACCTGAATTCATTACTCCTCAGTACTTCTATAGAGCTTATTAATGACTATGATCTGCCTTCCTGACTTGAAATTATATGCTCAACAGTTGTAGTGTTGTGAATTTGAAAATTGTAACTTGTAATTGAAATAGTGTATTTGATTTCTTCGATTTTGAGCTGTTTTGACACTTCAATTTCTTATGTTGCGGTATCATACTGTGTTCTCTCAATTAGTGGGGAACGAATAGTTTACGTTGTGCTTGCGATGTTGAATTTGTGGTAAAAAGCTTGAGTATTTTAATGGTACTGTACAAAACTGGATTTCAAGAGCTAATATTACTTTGTTTAGCTGAGTTCTACAGAATGTGAGTGTGCACTTCGTCGTAACTCGTCTCACAAGGAAAAAAGACGAGGGGAATTGGTGCTCTGCTTCCATTCATTTAAGTAGATTGTTAAACGATGCCAAGACCAGGGCCAAGGCCGTATGAATGTGTTAGGAGAGCTTGGCACAGTGATAGGCACCCTCCGATCAGGGGTTCTCTTATTCGAGAAACTTTCAGGTAGTCTTCGAGTGTGTTTGTTTGCTTGTTCTGTTGTCTTGTGTTTTTTTACATGTGTTTCTTGATGATTGTGTAGGATGATGAATGAGGTGCATAGCGCGACTACTAGAAAGAACAGAGAGTGGCAAGAGAAGCTTCCGGTTGTTGTTTTTAAAGCTGAAGAAATTATGTATTCCAAAGCAAACTCTGAGGTAGGTTTGCACTTGCAATCACATTGCTTTGGTATGGTTTCTTACATCGAGATGTATTTCCATGAAACAAAGGAAAACGTGCTGTCTCATTGATTTCCATTATTTTTTATTTTATCATGACTTAAACTTGATCTGCTTAGGCCGAGTATTCAGACCTTAATACTCTTTGGGATAGATTGAATGATGCAATTGACACGATAATCCGGAGAGATGAGACTACAGAATCAGGGCAACTTTTGCAGCCTTGCATTGAGGGTATGTACTGCTGTTGCCCTTATTGATTTTTATTAATTGTCATGGATTCTATTATACTAAGTGCAAATGAGCAACCATAGAAACATGGATTTTGAGTGATTGGGAATTTGTTGACTTAAAATGAGAAATAAATCGAATATCGTGAGTGGTATTAAATTACAACTTCATGTTTCAGCTGCTCTAATTCTGGGATGCACTCCAAGACGATCATCAAGAAGCCAGCGGAATGAGTCTCCTAGATGTTACCTTAAGCATCAGAAACCAGATGCTAGTTCTGTTCCCCCAAGCAGTTCACAGCCTCAAGTATGTGGAAACCGTACAAACAATAGTCCTGTTATGCTCCAGTCACCCCAAAATCGTATGAACAATACTCCTGTTATGCTCCAATCACCCCAAAATCCTACGAACAATACTCCTGTTATGCTCCAGTCGCCCTCTTTGAGTCCCAGCACCATTAATACCTCTAATTCCTTCCTCAAGGCTGAAAGGCAAAGTATCCAGAACAGAAACCAAATTGGAAAGAAACCTGCTGTCTTATCGCATAATTTTGCTCCTGATATAAACCAACCCGCATCAATAGAAACGGAAGACACGTTAAACAAATGGCCCACCTACCCCTTGTTCTATACCAATCAGACTCGACCTACTGACGTGAAATCGATGAAACCTTCAAACTCTTGCTCCCAGCTTATGGACTGTGATAACCAACGTAATTGTGATGCTTCTGACTTCATCCATCCATCAAAGCTCAACAGTTCACCAGACAGAAGACAGTTAGCCGAGTGTGATTTAACATTGCGTCTAGGATGCGTTGTGGCTCCATGTTCAAGTCTTGAGAATCCTTGGGCCACCAATGGAGAAACTTCAAGAGCTCTCCATACAAATGATGAAGCACTTCGCTTTCCATGTGGCCGATTTGGATGATACACTCATACCAATTCTAGAATTATGGTTCTCACAGGTATTGTGGACTATTCAGCTGAGAAATGTCAAATTATCTTCTCTGCATTAGAGGATTACTTATTAGAAGAAGAAAAGGGGGATTTTACATCTCCCGAGTGTTGAGAAGACCACCAGAGTTGTTGACATGTTGTATTTGCTGCTGTATTGCCATTATTTGGTCCTCGTGTTGTAACTTGTAAATATGCTATATTGATTTAGATTGTAGAAGTAACTTGTATATTGCCTCAGATCGATGATTTTGTTCTCGTACGTGCTTATGTGAGCTTTGACAGTCCATAAAATCTTTTTGTGTACTCCCTCCGTCCCATTAATAATATCTTATGCTGTTAGTTTGAATTCCCATTTGGACCATCTTAGCCCATACTAATAAACTTGGATCCGCAGACACTAAAGTTACATCTTTTACTGTAAACAAGTCAAAAGATATTTGACAACAAAAACATGGATGACCAATCAGGACAAGGTTGGAGTATTGCGACTACATGTAATTTGACTTGTACCTCAAAATATCAATCTTAATCTTAATAATACAAACACAAACAACCAAACATTCTAGGATTGCTTTTCTAAACCAAACACATTTCATTTTATATACAAATACCCAGAGGATAGAACATAATATATCATCAATCAGACTACTATTCTACTTAATCCAACTATCTGTTTAATTAAACATATAATTAATGTTGTAGTATTATACTTGCAAGTAGCAACATCAGGAAATCAACTTTCTGACCAGCTATTTGACAGTTGAAGGGAAATAGTGACACTTACCAAAAAGCAGCTTTTAACTTTATCTATAATTTTGTTTAACGAACTAACCATGGAAATTTTCTCCAATCTTTCTTTAGTGGGTTGCATTGGTTCGAAATGTTGAAGATAATCATCTATAACACGGCTGATTATATACTAAACTATAGCTCAAATCCACAATGGAAGGTTGACCAGTTGAGAATGATGTTTGAAAGTGGGAGAAAATTATAAATCTTTAATAGTTTCGGTTAACATATGAATTTAATTGTATGTTAGAAAATATCTTAGAGGGTCAAAATGAATTGGGATTTTAAGACGACTACACACATTTCAAGGGTCCAGAACAATTAGTTTCCAATCCCAATTTACATTTACATGTGCAAGTTTGTTGTTTCACACTGAGAGTAAGCATGCTTGATCAATTTATTCAATATATCACGAGTTAGAAATTATATTCATAACAAAGATGGTGATGTTTTAACACATTACAATTATATATGCCACAAGTAACTTGGAAAAAAACAATATTGTCTCTTGTGGTTGTTTTATTAGTGAACTTTTAATAGCTAATCACTTTGATAATCACAAACCAAAACAAGTGGATTATATTAGCAATATACTATCAGCCGATACATTTAAGAAAGTGTACGTTAATTTTAGTTTTGCTGACTATGCAAATGGATCTGTTTGTAAATCCCAAGATACGAGAATACAATCGCCAATCGGATTCCGCTTACTTTGTCAGTTCTAGAAGGTTTACTTTAATCATGCTTATCACTAGGGGTGTTCAAAAATACCGAAAAACCGAAAAAACCGAAAAACCGAACCGATAACAAAGGGTTCGGTTTTCGGTTTGCTATTTTTAAGCAAATCGGTTTTCGGTAATTTTCGGTACAATACCGAAAATTACCGAAACCGAACCGAAAACCGAAATTCTTAAAAAATTCAAATATTCTTACATTCTCGAAAAAGTATGGCCTTATTTCATTGAGTATTGCATTATTTATTAAAGCAAAAATTATACATTACTAACATAAAATAACAAGAATGCAATGTTTATGCATTGCTAACATGTTACAGTAATTAAGTTTGATAAAACAAACTACTACTTCTTCTAGTCTAACTACTGTGAGCTTATTTTCATACAAATATTTTCATGTAGGGAGGTTATTAAAACAAATATTGAAACGTAACGAGGTTATTTTTTCATTTTTAAAATGATTTTTCGGTATTTTCGGTTTTTACCGTACCGTTACCGAAATTTTCGGTATGGTACCGAACCGAAAAATAAATTCGGTTCGGTTTTCGGTTTTCATAATTTTTGCAATTTCGGTTTTCGGTTTTTCGGTTTCGGTTCGGTTCGGTATACCGAAACCGAAATGAACACCCCTACTTAGCACAGGCTTAGGTGTTAAATAATCTAATTTTTCATTATGTTTATACCGAACCTCAATGGGCACCATTAATGTTGGTCTGAAATATTTGTAATATTTAAATGTTGCTAGTATATTATATTTGTCGATGCCAAATGCATGTGTCATTCTATTTGCCACTAATCGGAATGAGTTATAATAATTTGATTTTGTTTCTGAAATGAAATCGCATCATGCTGCTTGCATGCATATTATTTGCAGTATCTTAGAGGACCAATCAAGCTAATACAACACTATCTTAGAGGACCAATCAAGCTAATACAACACTATGTCAAAGTAATAGATAATCTCACTGCTCCTTCAAAGTTCATACACCCCCTGCATTTAAATAGTTTTCTTTACCCATAATATTTGTTAAAAATAATCCAATCCCTTGTTTAATTTGGTACACACTATCTCAATTATCTATATGATGATATCAATCACTTTGAGCTAAGAATACCTCCTTAAAAAATTGCATTTGGAGGAGTAATTAGAAGATGTATTAATGAAATGTGTTTCTACGGCAATTTAGCAATTAGAAAAGGATCCATCAATAAAACTATCAATGTTATTAATTAAAACACTTATGTTCTCAACATTGATATTTTTTACATATTACAACAAGATTTATTTCATTAACAACATAGACGTTTTGATTAATAACATGGATGATTTTTTTGATAACATAAGTTGTCTCTAGATATGTTATTTAGAGACCATCTCTCATGAGACTTTGTGTTTATTTAATTTTATATGTTTAATTATTTCTTCACACTCTGCTAAAACAGTCTTAGATCATAATTATTCTGGTATTATATATCCTAGTATTGTTTTATTTTGAAATCTTTTTATGTGTTGTAAGATTCTAGAGGGGGTCAATTTTGTATCATGAGTGTGTGCATGACTAAGAGAAATAGAAAGTGTAGTATAATTGGATTGTATTGTATTCTATTGTATTGTATTTGACTATTTGACTATATTTCTTTCTCAATTCCATGGAAGACTATAGAAATTGGTCGCAATCGTCCAAAACCCAAAACCCTCTTCTGCAAGTTGTCCGAACGTCCCTACCGACATTCATTTCTCACCCGTCCACTGTATCTCCATCTTCAACCGACTATTAATCACGTAATTACTTCCTTTCTATTTTTAAAATCCATATTCCTGATTACATCTCATTAATGTAATCATATCACACGACACTTAATTTTCATGATTGATGTATGTACATTGGTATATATATACCATGTATGTAATCCCTTCGCACCAAAATAAATGTCACGTTTAAATTTTTCATAACATTTTAGGTATAAAGTCTCCTGAAAGATGGTTTCTATATGATTTTTCTAGAGGCCAGACTTATGTAATCAATAAAAGAGGGTGTTAAATGCATAACACCCCATGAGTTATTAATAATGTGCGCGAAACCCCCTGAGTTAACGAATTAGTACCAAACCCCATTTGAGTTATTAAAAATGGGCACAAAACCCCCTACCCTTTATTTTTAAAGTGTATGAGGTACACTCTCATTAGGTGTGACTATAGATGTTTGTTTATGTTATCTTACACCAAATCAATGCAAGAAAAAAAAAAGACCATAGTTATTAAAAATATGCGCAAAATCCCATGAAATTCTTATAAAATCATTGCAATACCCCTTTTACATAAATATTAAATATACATGATGAATTCGTATTGTGTGCAGTTTGATTCGTTAGTCCAAATTTTTGAAAATATTAAATAACTTAAATTTGAGCTATTAAAAATAGTAAAACTCTACTTTTTTCCTGGTTAAATGAACAACAAAATCGATCACACATTATTGGTTATATAGCATTGAAATATATAGATAACAACCATAGATAACACTAATTAAGATTGTCATTACATATCAACAACGTATACCAATTCATTATTAGTGTAAACGGAAAAAAAAAAAGTGAGGGGAAAAGATAATAAACTGAAACTGTGAATGTCCAGTCCACCTAGTCGCGTTAATTTGGAGTAAGAAAACCTAAAAGAACATCCATTGTCGCATCTAACATGAGGACGCCGTAAAAAAAAGGCTGAGGGGGTTCGACGCACATGTTTTAATAACTCGGGGGGTTTCGCGTACATTTTTTAATAACTCAGGGGGTTTTGTACTAATTTGTTAACTCAAAAGGGTTTCGCACACATTTACAATAATTTAGGGGTATTTTGCATTTAACCCATAAAAGAGGAGATTAGATGCAAGAAACAAAACTTCTCAGATTTGGGCAAACAACCCATCCCCAGTGTATTGAGTATAAGGCTCTTCGCGATTTGACGGGAAATTGACTAATCCACGTTAATTCTTATTGGTCGAAATTAATTAATGGATCCATTAATTCCGACAAATGAAGTACTAAAATTGGATGAGAAGTAAACAAAATGTACCAAACGACATAGGAAAGAGTATGTGTCTAGCTTTAGGTGGGACTGCAGGAGTCGTTGCAGGTTCCACCACATGTAGGAACCATTTAGAATTGAATCGCGCCTTATCGAGGGTTCGACTCGTTTGATAAGGAGTTCGAATCATTTCGAGCCAGTTTGAAATTTGTTGTTATCGAGTCATTTCTTCCGACTCGTTGATCTTCGACAATCTTTCGTTTAGGCTCGATTAAGCATGTATTTTCTGTTAACAAGCTAGAGCTCCACTCGAACTTGAAAAAAAAAACTTGGTTTTTTAACGAGGCGAGCCGAACTCAATCTCAATAAATGTTTGAACCGAGCTCGAGAAATGATATGTACTCGACTCAGCTCGGCTCATTTAGGAGCACTTAGAACCGTTGAACTCTAGCAACCAAAGGTACCATTTTCCATAATTTTCAACTTTGGTTTCTTCCTTTCTTCTCCCCATTTCCACACCATGCATGACGCAAGAAACATCAATGAGACTACCTAAATAGAAACAACCTAGATCAAGCCCACCTCATGTCTTCCCAATACTTTGACAGATGCAACAACAAACAAATTCATCTCTTGTTTCTTTCTTCCAAATATTTAAAACCTTTCATAAATCCAAAATCACACTTGTACACTCTTCTTCTCTCCAATCCCAAAACTACAATCATCATCACAAATATATAAACTAGTTCCTAGTATTAACAAACAGGGAGGAGAAAAATAGTTCAACTTTTGATAGCTACCTCTCAGTTTGAAACTCGTAGTATTACTTCCAACCCCTACACCTGTGAATCATTAATGTCCAAGAGGACTTTCCAATTCTCTTCCTAAACATTCACACACTCTTTATTTCTTCCTTCTGCCAATCCCACGTGATGGCTACACTTTCTTGTTTCCCACTGGATCATTTTCTGCTCTATCCAGCTTGGATTCATTGGTGAGAATTTTCTTGGCTGTGTGATTTGGCAGTATATTGTATTATTGGGTTTGGTTTCAAGTTTTCAACAATTCTGCTAGGTTACTTGTGCTGTAAAGTTAGCATTTGGGTGTAAAAGATTTGATCTTGGAAGTTTTAATTGTGGTTTTGTAGCCTTGTTTATGCTGTATCTTGTATGTGTATGTAGTTTCAGAACATTTGGGTTTGTTCAAAATTGGATCTTGGTGATTTGATTCTTCTGGGATTTGTGTATGGTGGGTGTATTGAATTCTGCTGGATATATAGTCATGGGGAATTGGGTGTTCTTGAAAGCAACTCGAGCTGTGTGTTTGTTTGTTCTGTTTCTGTTCCAATTATCCTATGCCAGTATTCAGAATGTTGGGACGTTGAATTTGGGGTTCACGGGGTCTCAAATGTATTGGATAGACAACGATGGGATGTTCTTGGTGTCCAATAATACGAATTTCGGTTTCGGGTTAACTGGAACACAGGATGTCACTAGATTTCTCCTTGTTGTTATGCATCAGCACAGCCAAACTATTGTTTGGGCGGCTAACAGAGACTCCCCTATTCAAAACTCGGAAAATTTCGAGTTTGATGACACGGGGAATGCTTACTTACAGAGAGGGGATAACACTGTATGGTCTACGGATACTGGTGGCAAAGGAGTTTCTCATATGGAGTTATTGGATTCTGGAAATTTGGTGTTGCGTGGGAAAGATGGGGGTATAGTTTGGCAAAGCTTTAGCCATCCCTCGGATACCCTTTTGTCGAACCAGGTGTTTTCTGAAGGGATGAGCCTAGTTAGCAATCCAGGGTCTAATAATTTGAGCTATTCGCTAGAGATGAAGTCTGGCAATACGATTCTTTCTGCAAATTTCCAGCCCCCGCAGACTTATTGGTCGATGAGAAATGACCATCGAATAACCATCAATAAAGATGGGGGCACAGTTACTTCCTCAATACTTAATGGGACTTCTTGGAGATTCTATGATGCACAAGAGGTGCTGCTTTGGCAATTCATTGTCCAAGGTGTTGATGAAAATACGACTTGGGTTGCAGTTCTGGGGGATAATGGTGTCCTTTCGTTTTCTACACTTGGAGACGGTCCCCCTGCTCCATCTTTAACAAAGATACCGCAAGACGAGTGCAGCAGTCCTGCATCTTGTGGACTGTATAGTGTGTGTGCTTCTCCTCCCATCAGATGCACTTGTCCGATTTCCTCTTGCAATTCTCTGACTTTCCCTAGTTGTGAGAATTCGACTAATGATTTGGAACTTGTAAGTGCTGGTGATGGTCTGACCTATCCGGCTCTTGGATTTGCACAACCATACAGCCGAACCACTTTAGATGGGTGTAAATCTTCTTGCCTTGCAAATTGCTCGTGCGGTGCTTTGTTCTTCCAGAACAATACAGGGAACTGCTTCTTCTTCAATGAGATAGGAAGCATGGAGCAATCGTCTAATGGTGTGGGCTATACTTCCTTTGTCAAAGTCTCTGCTTCTGGAGCTAGTGCCAGCAGTACTGGAGCTGTCAGCCACAGACGCCTCACGGTTATCATTATCGTTATCGTGATCGTGACGGTTATGGTTATTTCGGTTATGCTTTATCTTGGTTTCCGTTACTATCGGAGTGACAAGAAGGTGCCCGAGAGTCTTCATGAGAGCTCAGAAGAGGATAACTTTCTGGACAATTTTTCTGGCATGCCAGTCCGTTTCAGTTACAAGGATCTTGTAACTGCGACAGATAACTTCAGCGTGAAACTTGGGCAGGGAGGGTTTGGTTCAGTTTATAAGGGCACTCTTCCAGATGGGAGTCTCATTGCTGTGAAGCAATTGGAAGGCATCGGTCAGGGGAAGAAAGAGTTTCGAGCTGAAGTTAGCATCATAGGCAGCATTCATCATTTTCACTTGGTTCGGCTCAGAGGCTTCTGCGCGGAAGGAAGCCACCGACTTCTTGCATATGAGTTTATGGAGAACGGATCTTTGGACAAATGGCTCTTCAAGAAAGACAAAGGCGAGTTTATGTTGGATTGGGAGACAAGATACAATATCGCTGTGGATACAGCTAAAGGCCTAGCATACCTCCACGAGGATTGCGATGTGAAAATAGTGCATTGTGACATAAAACCTGAGAATGTGCTTCTTGATGGCCATTTCATGGCGAAAGTCTCAGATTTTGGCCTGGCGAAGCTCATGACAAGAGAACAAAGCCATGTCTTCACAACTTTAAGGGGCACAAGAGGGTACCTTGCTCCCGAATGGATCACGAACTATGCTATCTCGGAAAAGAGCGATGTGTATAGCTTCGGAATGGTTCTACTCGAATTAGTGGGTGGTCGGAAAAACTATGATCCAGCTGAGACTTCCGAAAAGTTGCACTTTCCATCGTACGCTTTCAAAATGCTCGAAGAAGGCAAGCTGAAAGACCTTATTGATTCCAAGCTGAAAGTGGGCGATGAAGACGAGAGGGTTGCTATAACGATAAAAGTAGCTTTGTGGTGCATACAGGACGATATGTGCCTTCGTCCTCCAATGACAAAAGTCGTACAGATGCTCGAAGGGCTAACTCCTGTTCCAGCGCCCCCAACCGCTTCTCAAATGGGGTCGCGCCTTTACTCAAGCTTCTATAAGTCAATGAGCGATGGAACTTCATCGGGGCCATCAGATTGTAACAGCGACGCGTACCTTTCGGCAGTTCGTCTTTCTGGCCCAAGATAACACCTTTAGATGAGTCATTTCTGTGTACACCGGTTTTTTCCCGTATTTTTGTGGTTTCTCTCTTCATTGTAAATCCATTAGATAGGTTCATTAGCAGCAGAGATTATATGTGAAACATGTTTTGTTCGAACCTGTTTTTGATCTGTAAATGAATGATTATCAGATTTCATATGCAGTTTAGATATGTTCTTTCATTTGCACTTTCCAAACACAGCTTAGAAGATTTGATCCATGTTTGCTGATTTTGATGCCATAAAAATGGTATACTTTCTCCTTAGTTGAGCAACAAAGATTAGTCCAAAAGCCTGGATTTTTTTCCAAGTTCTGTGCTTTCCAGCCAAATGACATGGACTTGTTGTCTGCAACAACTAAAGACAGTGAAATTTGTTGATTCTTGCAAGAAATAGTAAGCATAATAATATTATTTATGCAAAACAATGAGAAGTAGATAAATTTTGAACATTTCATGGAAAGCAACATTTCTCAAAGCTTTATATCTGCTGTACTTTGTAGCTGGTCACAGAGTAGGTGGTTTAATTCAACCAACCAGACGCATTTAACCCTTTGAGTCATAGTAATTGTGAATAATTAATTGATTAATTACATGGAAAAGTTATCTAGGAAGAAAATCTCAGTGGATCACCCAAAAACTTGCTTAGTCTTTCTTACCTTTTGATAGCAACCTGACTACATGAGATTTTTGCTGTACAGTGATAAGAAAGTAAGAAAACAAAGAGTTATATTGTTAACTCTCAACTGCCTAAATAACAACAATAATGTGATGCAACAAGTAGCAAGAAAACAAATGTTTGGACCCATGATATTAACGTACGTATCCATGACAGATACATATTTCCTACAATGCATGTGCAAAATGGTTGTGTTCTGAAAGATATAAATGCAAAGCATCCATACATTATCCAGACAAGATATCATATGTACAATTTGCCTGTTCTATAGTTAAATGGTCTACTCCCTTTCCAGAACATATGCTACATTTAATTTTGATCACGGCGATTAAGATATTGAATGAAATTTAGTTTGATAATATGGCGTTTATACTCCAATAAATAGAACATGTGATATTCGATTCGAGTCGGATGAAGAAGAAAATGACTTGGCACTGCAAATTGCAATGCCAATTGTCTTTATATTATGTACCTCTCGTACTCTTATTTGACAGCACAATAATGGATTTAAATTTTGTATGATGGACCACTGTCATATTAACCACTGTTTTTCACCAATGATACATCGATATTTAGCAAGGTCAAGTCTTTGCATTTCCGGGGTCTCAAATGATCATTCCATTACTGATACTTTTTCACCAGTCAAATATTTTCCAGTTAATTCAGATCGGTGTTTTACATAAACAATAATTGCAAGCACAATTAGAAATATGTGCATCGTGCACCGAAATGGTGAAATGCTTATTTCACCACCATAAGATAAACATTATCCATGCCCTTCACATTTAACCAATCTTCCACTATTCCAATAAATAATTATTTTTTCGGGAAAATTAGTGTCATAGATCAATTTTGCACCCAAGTTTACAAAAAAAAGCCTACAGTGTTTTGATGTTTTCAAATAAAGGCCAAATGTTACAGTCAACTGTATTGGTAATCGTATGTCTGATCCATTGTATTGGTAATACATATGTCTGATCCATTGTATTTGTAGAGTTATATGTCTGATCAGCATATGTCTGATCAAACGTATTAGTAGAGTTAAATAATACAGTCCGACTGTATTGGCAGTCTGTCTGATCCATTGTATTAGTAGAGTTAAATAATACAGTCCATTGTATTGGCGAGTTATAAATCTGATCGAATAAAAGTCTTGACTTTTATTAATAAAATTGTTTGG
Organism: Plantago major; assembly: GCA_026545765.1. Lineage (NCBI taxonomy): Eukaryota > Viridiplantae > Streptophyta > Magnoliopsida > Lamiales > Plantaginaceae > Plantago > Plantago major. The sequence goes on from CM048840.1 coordinate 9,491,956, forward strand.
TTGGTCTCTCCTTGTCTCTACCCTAATTTCTCTTTCATCCACATACTCACCCTTCCACCCACCCACTACCACATCAAAAATCAAGCAAAGTGTTTGGTTCTATACTTCAATTGAGTTAATACAACTCCAATTGAATTTGACCAATTTTTCTTATTTGGCTCCCAATTGCTATACTCAATTCCAATTTAGTTACTATTTAAATACACATTCTCATATTTAAATACCCTACAAAACATATAAATATTACAATTTAACACCAAACACAAAACACACAACTCAACTCGAATTTAGTTACTATTCATCAATTCCTAACACAATTCAAATTTAGTATTGAATATAGAACCAAACACCCTGAAGTTTATCCATGACCCCCACCCACCCACCCATTTCATTTAATATCATTACTTTTTATTATTATCATGAAATATTTATAATACACTAAATTAAATATAATATTATAATACTCAAAATAATTATAATAGTTGAGTATAATAATTAATTATAATTGACAAAACTCAAAATTAGATATAAAAATAAAATTTTAAATTGAAGTAGCAATTTAATACTACATAACATAATACAACTTTATATAAAAACACACATTTTACAATACTTCAAGTTCATTAAAAAATAACAGCATTGCAGGATATCTTGAGCGAGAATCGGAGGAAATTGGGCGTTCATATTTGATTCATACGAGAATTCTTGGGGGTTTTGGGTATTCTCAAAACTAGGATAATAATCGGATGAGTAGTGTGGGTAAAATGATCGTTTGGATTCATTTTGAGAAAAGTGATATGAGATATGTAATTGAGGTTTAAGGATGAATATGAAAGAGGAGTATTTTAGATGTGTGTAAAATATAGAAATATTGTTCTCCATATATAGATGGTAAAAATTGAAAATTTTAGTTATAATTTTTTTTATAAAAGATACTATTAAAGAAGATAAATAAAAGATAATTATAAAATCAAAAAAATAAATAACCAATAGGTTGGGGACAATCGGTGGTGGCTCCAAATGAGACCCAAGGTCTCATACTATACATCTCCATTTTTTTATTTTTTTTATTTTGCCTATGGGCCCACAGCCCTTGAAGGAAAAAAACATGGATAATGTTGGTCTAAACAGGAAATATCGTTGGAATTTTAATGAATGGGTCAGCTTTCAATTCGTTCGATGTATTGGTTAATTAGGCCTGGGATTTGTGCCAAACACGTTAGAAACAAGCATTTTATAGTGTATCTTTTCATAACACATCCCTTAAGTTGAATATTTGTCATTCTTTTCAACTTGTGTCTATTGGATGAAGAGTTAACAACTTTAATGGAAGTATATAATTCTTGGGAATGATTACAAATCAAGTATAAATATGTGGAGAACTTCTCCACATAAACACATAACACACGCCATACTTGCTCTGAAAATATCGTTCCCACTCGCAATTTTGTGCATCCTTACACACTCAGATTACAGTTCGTCAGACTCGACTATCGGAGTACAATCTAGGCGTTTCAGAGAGGTTTTATCCTGGAATACTATTGCATAAAAACCCGTATGCACCATAGCGGGGCAATAAAGTCTCAAGGAGTGGTAGTCTGACTATCGACTCTTCTCGACCTTTGTTGTTAATCTTCTCTAATTTATATCTTGCTTGCTATCCCACATTCCTTACAAATTTTGCACTAAAGAACGGTTTCTTTGCGACTTCTATTACAGATGAAGAACAATACATTACAGCGTTCAGATGCCGTAAATGTAGACTAATGTGAACAAATGGTGTAGCATTGAGGATGCACAACTTTCATTATACTACTTACATGCTTACAAGGCTCAATACTTATAGTGCACAGTTATAATGGTATATGGCAGCAATGAACTTCGTTCAGCAAGCAGATGAAATATCTCGCCAAATCTCAGCAATCTCGCTTATATTTTGCACAACTTCAAACGAAAACAAGATCAAGGTATTACTGATAACTGCAGGTATGTGCCTAAAAAGAACAGTCTAGCTTATTCTTAGTATATGATGTAGCAGAAATCATTATACTCACGATGTCAAGTAGTTTCCGGACAAGATAAAACAGCAGCTTAAGTATAATACTGGTCACATACATGAGGTTAAAAGAAGAGGCAGAAATTCAAGAATAACTTACCGTGTCACTTTCCTATAGATCTTAGCTGCATTAGGCATTAGCTCGTTCAACGTATGGATACTCAAGGGTATCTAGATTCAGCAAGCACAAACCAAACGCCGTAAATTCCTAGCATCAAGATCACATTAAGAAATCCGGCCAACCATTTAATCATCACTGGAAAACCAAACAGAGACTATAAAAACTTTACCCATGCGAGTCACCTGAGCTGCACGTACCTGCTACCTGCTCCAGCATACCAGAAATTGCAGATCACCAATTTATACTTCGCTTTGATTCACATTTTCAATTATATTATCTAATTGCAAGTCAAAACGACAAATGCATATACAAGATCGAAAGATTTCATTCAACACCACTGGATGCAATCACCATTCTTATAGGCCATAAGTCGTCAGAAAAATGGACTGCTAATGAGCAATTTATACACCATTAAAATATACCAACAGCATCAAGATACACAAGATCAATGGAACTATCTATCAGGGGCATATTCGGTTCTCCAACTCAAAAGTGCACCAGCATTCAACTCTAACGGACAAATATCCGCTGTTTAAGAACATTAAGCACAAGTAAACAGAATGACTACAGGTAGATCTAAAAAAGGAGTGGCAATCACAACAAATATGTTAATTGAAATGGATAAAAGAAAGAAGCCTTTTATAAAATTATCATAACATTGTTATTCTTAAGCTGTTCACTACACTAGTGCAAAAATTGAATCACCCTAGAAAACCCTGCTGCATCATATATTACAATTGGATGATCTTGCAGCCATAAGTTCAAAAATATGGCATAGATTCCAAAGTGAACTCCCGAATCAGCCGCCAGTATTACTCACTCGATGATTGACTGAATAACTCCAGCACCTACGGTCTTCCCTCCTTCCCTAATAGCAAACCTCATACCCTGTTCACAGGCAATAGGCATAATGAGCTCCACCTCCATCTTGACTCGGTCACCAGGCATGACCATCTTCGACTCCTCATCCTTGTCATTCATAATGGAGTTCACTTTTCCGGTCACATCCGTCGTCCTCATGTAAAACTGAGGCCTGTACCCTGCAAAGAACGGAGAATGTCTTCCACCCTCCTCCTTTTTCAACACATACACAATAGCTGTGAACTTCTTGTGTGGAGTAATAGTCCCTGGTTTGGCCAACACCATCCCTCTCTGAATATCAGCCTTCTGAATTCCTCTCAACAACAACCCCACGTTGTCACCGGCCAAAGCCTCATCCAGCGTCTTCTGGAACATCTCCACACCGGTAACTGTGGTGCTCCTTGTGTCCCCCAATCCCACAAGATCGACAACCTCACCAGTCCTAACCGTACCCCTCTCAACTCTCCCGGTAGCGACAGTCCCTCTACCAGTAATGGAGAAAACATCCTCAATAGCCATCAAGAAAGGCAAGTCAGTCTGTCTCTGGGGAATAGGAATGTACGAGTCCACCTCATCCATCAACTTATAGATCTTGTCCACCCAGTCATTCTCACCCCTCTTAATCTTAGGATTCTCCATTAAGGCCTCTAAAGCTTTCAAAGCAGAACCGGCAACAATAGGAATATCATCACCAGGGAACTCATATGAAGAAAGGAGTTCCCTTACCTCCAATTCAACCAATTCAAGCAACTCATCATCATCCACCTGATCAAGGGCAAACACAGAAATTATATCAAAGGGTAGCAAAATAAAGTGGCAAAACTCACTGGCCACAACAATTTCAAAACTCCAATTTTCAATTGACTCTTGACAATCTGAGATATATGTAAATTATCAACAATAGCTTTATTAGATGCATAACTTGAACATATTCTTTACCTGTTCAGTTCTAAAAATCAGTCCATCCTATAATTTAGAATATAACTTTTGCAAGCACAGTTTAAATTTTAGCATATTGCTACTATATTCAGTAAATACAGATCACTTGTATGCTACAATTGCATTAACTACTTCCTTTAGTACATCACCATTTCCTTCCCCTTATCTTTTTCCTACTGATATTGTCAAATTGTATTCGCTGCAGGACCAAAGTGAACAACGTTAATCTTACACAACTCTTGGAATTTTTATATGAGAAAACAAATTGTGTGTGTGTTTGCAAATGCTTAAAAAGGTGCTTTTGTGCTTTTGAAGTAGAGAAAATAGTTTTTTAGTGTTTTATATTACAACTTCTGCTGCAACTCCTCTAAAAAAAGCAGGCAATTGCCAGGAGCAGCGAAGCAATCTAATAGCTTCTTCTAACTGCTTCAAGCAGGTAGTAGGTTTTTTATTTCAATTAAAATCAACTAAATTAATTAATTTTTCCAAACACTAAAACTTCTGCTTTTACAACTTTAAAAGCTGCTTATTAAAAAATATAACAAACACTATTGACTTTTGCTTAAAATCAACTTTAATCCACTTTTAGCAAAAGCAAGTGAAAAATCACCAGTAAAAGCATTTGCAAACACACATTATGTCAACTTAGAGTTGGAATTTGAAGAGAGTATGATTTTCATTGTAATATTGTGGGAGTTTTAGGCTCTTTATAGCATCACCAACTTATCAACCAGCTTATAATCTCCATTAGCGTGTTTGAATAGACCAAGGATGGCCAGTAGCTTATAAGCTAGCTAAAACTCACTCCCGCTAAATTATTCTTAGCAAATTGGTTAAAGCTAACGTATCAGCTACCTTACTGGCTCCCGATTTTAGCCATATTATCAATAACCCAACTTAACAGCTATAGCCAGCCTATCAACTTATTTCACTAAACAAAGCCCTTAAATTCTCAAATGCAATACACAAAAAGTCACTTCAACAGATGAATAAACAGGATAAATAGCCAAGGGTAATCAATCACCTGATCCTGTTTGTTCAAGAAAACAACCATGTTAGGAACTCCAACTTGCTTAGCCAACAAAATGTGCTCTTTTGTCTGCGGCATCGGTCCATCCGCACCCGAACACACCAAAATAGCACCGTCCATTTGCGCAGCACCAGTAATCATGTTCTTGACGTAATCAGCATGACCTGGGCAATCAACGTGTGCATAATGGCGGTTCTCGGTCTCGTACTCCACGGTGGCAGTGTTAATGGTGATACCTCTGGCTCTCTCTTCCGGTGCAGCATCAATTTCATCATATTTCTTCGGTGCCGAGTTACCTACAGAAAACTAAACATAAGTACATCTGGCAACAGCAGGTACCTAATCTACATTCAATAATAGCTTATCTTTATCCTCAATAAGCTTTTCTCCTAGTTTATAAGCTACTTTCGCAAACACACCCCAAATCATCTTACAAACAACTATCACTACTAGAAGTTATCAACATAAGCACGTTAACATACGTTTAAGCTATTGCAGTGCAAACAACCAGAGGATTGACCATGAGTTAATCATTAACTAGGGCTAAAAATGGGAGGGCATAACATTATCAATTCATCATCTACCCTTATCCTCATTAAGCTGCAATAAGCTGAATTGGCTAAGCTCTAATAACCTAAGCCCCTATTTAACAAACAACTTTCACTACTAACAGTTATCAACTTGAGCACCTCAACATAAGTTGGAATCTACTGCAGTGCAAACAACCAGAGTACTACTGACAGTCAATTAATCAAGTCAACTAGTGCTAAAAATGGGACGAATAGGTGAAATTAAGCATAAGTGCATAACATTATCAAATTATCATCAATTTAGCAGGCAAGTAATCGAAAACTGAAAAACATAGATGAGGAAGAAGCAATTAGGCATCAATCATATACCTAGAGAGGCCAAGGCCATGGTTAGGGCAGCAGTGAGAGTAGTCTTCCCATGGTCAACATGGCCAATAGTACCAATGTTAACATGGGGCTTCTTACGCTCGAACTTGCCTCTGGCTGCTTGAACGGAGAATCGGCGAGGAGATTTGTAGGTGGTGGTGGCACGGTGGAAGATGGTGACGGAGCTTCTCGGAGTGAAGGAAGAAGATAGGTTGACATTTACGCCATTGGTGGGCTTTGAGGATAGACTAGGAGTGGAGTAAGCGAGCTTTGCTGTGACGGCTGCGGCTGAGGTGATTGTAGCCATTGGCCGGCCGGCAATAGGTGTAGAGAGAGAGAGAGGGTTAGGAGATTATGGTGAATTGGTAGGGAGTTATCCGAATGAAGAAGAAGAAGAAGAAGCTGCAATATAGATTAGATAGGAGATGGATAGAATTGGGGAAGAAGAAAACAGGACCTCTCGTATTTGTTCTATCCACAGACTTCATTTTTCATTTTTCTCTGGCATCTTGTTTTTTGGGCACTGCTGAGCTGACTTGCACACATCGTGTGTCTTGTGTTGTGACACGTGTATGGTCATGGTTTTGAGGCATTTTTGTTTTTCTTTTTGTCTAATTGCAGATATGGTACTTCGTTTTCAATGAAAATGCAACGTTATTTATGAGTTCCGGAATTGTTTACATTGGTGTGGATCCATAGAGGTGCTGGTGTTGACTGTGGAGTAGGGATGCAATCTATCTTGATCCTTCCACAACAACATGATAACATACATAATACTAGGGAAAGAATGATTTTTTAGGTTTTTTTTTAAATTCACTACTATGATTTATAGGTGACAAATCGTTAAATTTTAAATTTAGTGCGGCATTGTACATATGACAATCAAATGGGGAAAATCGCATTAAAGTTCAACTCGGTTACTTGAGCGTCAATGAAAACAGTTTTTCTCAGTCACATGAACGATCAACTGGGTCATTTGAGCGTCAATGAAACAGTTTTCAGCTCTACATCATTTTAGGTGTAATACTTGCTTTATGAGAGACTTATTCAAACTTTAGTGGTCAAGTTACATGCATAAATAAAATATTAATAGTTGAGAATTCAATCCACAATTCAACGAATTAATACGCTATGATTCGGTGGTGGAAAATTAGCATTTTGTTTTGTAATTTTTTTTTTTTTTTTTTTTTTTTTTTTTTTTGTGATATAAAGGAATAACATATCCATGCTATCTAAAGTGTATGGCACAATAACCCTTCATGTACTAAAGTAAGCTGATTTTTTGGTGGGAGAATTATACAACTCGGTATGTGGAAATTATCTAAATACACATATGATGCATTGCATGCTCAAAACAAGCCCCACTTATATGGGACTCCTATGGGAATGAGTGTTTAATATAAAACTCAAAACTATGTGAGTCGATGAACAACAACTTAACTGACATACAAAAAATACTTGTTTTAGCGACGGAATTATCCGTCGCTAAAACAGTGCCGATCCGTCACTAAATCCTTAGCGACGGATAATCCCCCGTCCCCAAACAACACGTTAATATTTTTATTGGCGACGGATAAGTATTTCGTCGCTAAATAACGACGAACTGGTATAGAGCACTCTTCGGCTGTCCTCTATTGGCCTAAAAAAAAATATGTGCAAACAAGTAGTTAGTTGATTGAAATGAAAGCAAAAAAACTGTTATGTATCATATTCCAAGTCATAAACAACATATTTACTAACCTCCATCACGTGATCTGTAACAACAGCTCGCGACCCATAGTAATGTATGGCAGTGCCCGTACCATCTCGCGGCTCAGACAAACGGTTTTGTTTGTTCTTGTAAGCTTGATCTTGGACAAAGGGATCATTCCAGTACGCCTCCCAAAGTGCCCACTCGTCATCCCCACCCAAGTTGGTTGTCTGCGTGTCTCCTTCATTTTGTAAACCATTTTCCTATAGATGTCTGACCCTAAAGTCTCGAAAACAGAGTACAACTGGGACACCAAAGCATTGGGAATGTAGTAGTCCTTCTACAACAATTCCATTCAAAGTAAAAATTACACAAGTTTAAAGAAAGATAACAATTTAAATATAACACCAAGTTTAGTGGCTAACATACCACTCAAATTGTGTGCAATAAGTTCATGAATAAATACCAACATATCACCCAAGTTTAGTGGCATACCACTCAAATGACACAACAAGTTCATGAATGGTGACTAACACATCAAAACAAGCTTAGTGGTAACATACCACTCAAATTGTCCTAAAATTGACTAACACAATGGTGACTAACATATCACCCAAGTTCAGTGGCTAACATACCACTCAAATAACACAACAAGTTCATGAATGGTGACTAACACATCAAAACAAGCTTAGTGGTAACATACCACTCAAATTGTCCTAAAATTGACTAACACAATGGTGACTAACATATCACCCAAGTTCAGTGGCTAACATACCACTCACAGATATAGTGGCTAACATACCACACACATTAACACAATAATTAAAAGAACAAATAAAGCATTCATTGTAACATTTAAGCTTACCCGCAGCTCGTCGAAGTAAAAGTGCTTCATCCGGTCCGGGACGTTTGTCCACTTCTCGCCTCCCTGTCCCGGCATCTCCCTCCCCCCCCCCCAAAAGATTTTGCCTAGTTTGTCCGAGGCATCCGGTGGCCAAAACTTGTTACCAATGAGACAAACAAGAAACGAATGTTCATTAGTAAAATCATGTAACATATATTTATCTTAAGTGTATGTTCTACGAATGCATAATACTTACTTGTTCCTGACGTTGGGGAACAACACCGGCTTCCCCTGGAATATAGCACCGTCAGTCAACGTCAGATAGGGACACCCGTCAGAGGGGTAGTCACCAGGAGCATGTGACGTGTAGGCCGGTGGAGTCTCTGGAACCTGAGACTGGCTGTTGTTCCCACCAATGTCGTATCCAACGAGAGGACTAGTAGCATGACTCGCTGGTGTACTACTAGAACCCGATTGACTCCCCCATTAACTATGCGACGGTACATCCATGAATGATCGGGATTCATAATTATATTGTTAGCCTGACACGTCTACAATTATTAGATTTATAACATGCATTTTACATTTTACGTTAATATAATCACCAAATAGTCTCAAACAATTAATTAAATCTTCATAATCTAATGTATATATATGAATTTATCGAATCAAAATTATTACGTACTTACAAACATCCTAACATTATACTAATTAACAATACAAATTCACAATCAATATATCAATTGCACAAAATTAACTAGCTAGTATACTATAGCTCCCATAAACATACAATTGATCTAATTAATCGAAATTAACAAAATTTCCAAATTTATCAACAAGTAAGGGTTCCAAAACACTCAACTAAATCTTCCTAATCCTACTACATATACGAAAATATCAAATTAACAACCCTACACACTTCCAAACATACTAACATTATACTAAAAATCCAAATTCACAATCAATATATCAATTGAACATCTCAAAGTTAACACACTACGTAATATAAGCTAAACTAACTACTACATACTTACAATAAATATGCAATTGCTCAAATTAGTCGAAATTAACAAAATCCCCAAATTTGGCAAAGTTAGGTTTTTAGCCAAAATACCTTCGATTAAGCTGAAAAAAGATGAAATTGGTTGACCACACGGGCTCCTTGTCCCACGAGCTTCGAGAAGACTCCAAAATTCGCCGGAACGGTCTAGTTTTGGTCGGAAATTGGAAATGGCGAAATGAAGAAGGAAGAAAACAAGCTGCTGAAACGGAAATGGGGAAGAAAATGGCTTATGCCCGATAGTAGACATATTTTAGCGACGGATCGCTATCCGTCGCTAAAATCGATTTTCTTTATTTTTTTTATTTTGGTCAACTTATTTAGGGACGGATATAATATCCGTCCCTAAATAACGACGGATAAAAATATCCGGCGTTATTTAGCGACGGGAAAATATCCGTCGCAAAACCTAGCGATTCGTCGCTAGGTAGCGACGGATACAATCCGTCGCTATCCCCCGTCGCTAAACTCGGGATTTCTTGTAGTGTGAAGTTGAGTTTTAAAATTTTGTATTTTATATTGAATTTTGATCTTGTTGGAGTTTCTGTATTTATTAGGCTGTTCAATAATTTGTAAGAGTTTGCTCAACTCGATGAATAGTAACTAAATTCGAGTAGCATAGTGTTGAGTTTAATATATAATTTTTTTTTTTTTTTTTTTTTTTTTTGCAATCCAACTGAAAGAAAGTGATCTCGAGTTAAATACAACCAAAGATTATATAGACACGTAGGTTAGAAAAAAAATGTGTGGTTCTATATCATTGCACTGCAGACATGTATCTTCAATTGCCTTTTCGAAGGATTCGACTACAGGGGTGCTACTGCTAATACCACCACAGAGTGTAAAGAAGACACTATTCATTGTATACGTACTTATAAGAAATGTCGGCGTTTGTGTTTAATGTTCGAACTAATTCAACACAAGTTTCGGCTAGAGGACCCATTGTAATCATTACAAGGATGTTTTAAATCCGCGTTGTTTTAATTGAGTTTTAACGGATAAATAGTAACTAATTTTAGAATTGTAAAAAATTATGTTTAAAATAGAGTTAAAATTTTATGAAGTGATGTGTGTACGATTTTTAATACTATTTGATTGGTTTAAGGTTGTTATAGAAAAGTATAATAAATGAAAACGATGAAGTGAGATAAAAATAGTATGTATGGAGATGAAATTTAAGACCACTCACAATGGGAGTGATCGTGAGGCCGGTCGTGAGGCACGGCCAACCCCGAAATCAGCCTTAACAAAGCTGCTGATTAGGGTTGTCATCAGGCCCAACCTAACGGGTTGGGCCAACAGCCCCCATTTTTAATTTTTTTTTAAAAATTAATTTATAAAGTAATATTAAATAAAAATACACCAACGACTATATTTTTTCGAGATCTATAAATACAACTCATTCACAACGGCTAAATGTGTTGTTGTTGTTTATTTCATTTTTATGCATGTGTGATGTTGGTTTGTTTCCTATGATTTGCATTGTAATGTCATTATCCAATTTTGTATTAGATTTATTCTTTTTTTTTCCTCATTTTTTCATTCTGTCTCAATAAATTATAAAACGAGTTTTAAGAATCCAATTTGAGTAATTTCAACTTCTAAACACTCTTATAATATGTTAAGCAAGTTAAAAAAATATTTAAAAAATACGAAAAAAATTAAAAACAACTATTCACGGCCTTAGCACGACCTGTTGGACTTTTTTTTCCTGCAGTACTCGTTAAATCAGCCTTAGCTCACGACCGCCACTATTTACGACCTTAGGTACGACTCATTGGGAGTGGTCTAATTGAGTTGTGAATAGTAGTTTGATTAAAAAGGATAGTAGTTTGATTAAAAAGGGTATTGTGATCTGCCTGGATTAAAGTAACTAGGGAAACATGATGAAAAGGCAATTGGATTAAACTCGGGTTTTAATCCTTAGCGAACCAGCAACTAAAACTTTTTATTAGTTAATTTCATGTTTTTAGTTTAAAAGTAACAATAAAATATTCAACACGAGTTTTGAACTTTTGACTTTCGACAACTAAACTGATTGAACTTGCAACCCAATATTTGAAGGAAAAAATTCTACCAGAGAACCTTTTGAAATCAATAATTCAAATAAAGGACAAAAATTGTATATTAGAGTGAAAATATACAGTATGAAGAAAAATAAAGGTAAAAAAATTGTATATTTAGTGTGACGAAATACAATATTAACTGTATGTTTAGTGTAATGAAATACATATGTCGTTTTTTGAATTATTGATTCTGAAAGGGTACCGGTCTGATCTATTCCCATATTTGAACATGCCCTTCTCAGACCCCGCACACATGGCCCAATAATTTTAAGGGCCCAAACTTCTTATAAGTTTACACTTCAAGTGGCCTGCTGGTGATGGAGTATTGCCTCTACAACTCTTGTTTCATTCAGGTCACCTATGAAGATGAAGATTTTCAGGGTGGCGGCCACATTATTATATTCTTTCGGGGAAACTTATGTTTTAAAAAATATGAGAGCGAAATGGTTATGTTTGTCGTGTCACTTTTAATCTAGTCGTTCAGGTTACACCAGAATATACGTTACGAGAATACACTTCAAATTTGATCCATGCATGTTTGCTGATCATGGTGTGATGAAACATGATTAGCTTTGCTGCCAAGTTAAGCTGTGTAATTAGGCAACAAGGGTTAGTCCTAAAAAAAGTATGGATTAGGTGCTAAGTTTAGATTATGTGAATGTAAATGACATGGACTTGTGCAACAACTATAAAGGCAGTATAATTTGTTAATTCTTGCAAGAAATAGCAAACACAACAATTTATTATTACCAAAAGCTTGCATTGGATGGTCTAATATGAAGACAATGTAGTTTTACTACAATCCCTCCACCCCAAATATAAGTGTATGACACACTTATATATCCTGTTCTTATTAATGTAGTTTTTACTAGTCTTTCACTTAGGAAAACCAAGCACTTATGCTCAATGATTTTGGGCCCATGATAATTACATAAGTATATGTTTGCCTACAAGTACAAGTCATGTGCAATATATGGTTATGTTGTGCAAGTACTAGTAGTAAATACAAAGCATCCATATACATTGTCCGCACAAGATAGAGATATCAATATGATTGATTGATGTGTGTGTGTCTTCTGTTAGTTAATGATCGATATGATGATACATTCAAATTGCAGTGCCACTGGTCTTCTAGTTTTTACCTACTTCCCTGGCCCCTGGTCCTGGTAATTGCTCGAAGCTAACAACTATTCCCATTTCGTGTTGTCACCGGCGTATGTTTCGTGAAATTTGTCTTTTATGTTTTAAAAATATCACATATCACATATTTAGATAGTGTTCGATAAACCATCCCCTCTCAATTAAGTCGCTGCGATTTTGCATATCATAATTTCACTCAAGAGGGGTTGTACAATTATCAATTGTGTTAGACTGAATAACAGTGAACGAAACTTTATTGATGACAACATCATCTCATGGATGTAGACAAGTGAGAACATTATTGAGTTGATAAATGTTTAAGAGTTGGAGAAGTATATATTAAAAGTTAATCTTGTTTCTGCAGGAAAATTAAGTGTGAGATGATCGAGCACACTATACACACACAACAATTACAAATTCAATGGGATGTCAAAGGAGGTCCCCTACACCCCTCAAATGCAGGAGATTATGTCCCCCACCACTTCTTGAAATAAAATATGTATCCTTGTAGTATATTACTCTTAATCAGGCCAAATCCTATTTTATTATCAAGAAGATCCATACTGAGTGCAATATTAAACAATCATAATCATGTCATTAGTTATAGTAAACAATATATATAGTATTGTAAGGATGCTATGGTAGTGGCATCATGTACCTACTGGCTTCATCTCTTGTTTTGTTTTGGCAATTTTAGAATTAAATGGTTCCCTTTCCAAACTTCCAATTTATTCCCAAGCAAACAATAATTGTGATTTATGAGGAGCTAGCTTGTAAAGAGGCAGGGGATCAGTATATATCATTTCCAGCTAATGATTTGAAATGAAAGATAATATATCTCTATCCAAATTCCAACGTACATGTCCATGTTTATGAAACTCATAAAAGAGTATATAAACGGACAATCCCCTTCCACGACCATCAAGAGAAAAGTGTAATTTTTTTAAACAGTTAAGTTTACAATATACTTCATCCAAAGCTACAAATACTCGCATGAATGTGTTCCGTTCATTTTTTTTAATATTTGTGTGAGGACATTCATGTGTAATGGAGAATGAGATTTGATGGTCAATATTAAAATCGCATTGTTTGTTAGGTGTTAGAAAACCTCTGTTGTTAGGGTAACTCCATAGCAAATGTATCTTAAATGGGAGGTGAACTTGACTACTTGAGTAATGGGTCTTGAACACTGGGTGGTGAAATGAAAAATAAGAGGGAATGGGATAGAGTTTAGAAAATGATCAGGTAGGATAATCAAACTCAGGTTTGGTCCTATTGTGAAATATTGCAGGTGGTTTATTACCTTCAAATGGAGTCAATGTTTTTCTAATTATATGATAAAATTGATGGAACAAGACTTGGACTAACTGGAAGCTTATCGACCCAAAGACACATGTGTTCGGAGAGAGGTGGCGCGTTCGGGTCACACACTTCATATTGCATACGTCAGATAGGGACCACATTTTAGTGTAAGAGAGTTCCTTATGGTTGGGTTCTCTAAGGTTGGACCCACTGTTATTGGCTTTGCACTTGTAATCCCAACCCCTTATTGTAACTCTCCTTTGTAGATGAGGTCGAACCTCATGGGTTAAGACCAACGAGGTCGGACCCTACTTCGGGAGGGGAGTTCAACTTGGAAGCTCAAGTTTGAATCATTGGTTCGAGGTCGGTGTCGTACGATTTTCCTGTAGTATATCTCTTTTGACTCTGTATTCTTTGAGATTATGCCTCGTGACTTGGTTAGTTAAGGCCGGACTTATTTACACAAAACTGTTGCAAAACACGCAGAAGATTTAGTACTTTTGTTTATGAAAATGGAGGACCCTAGTGAGTTACTTAAGAATGTTATGGTTGGCAATAAGGCAAGTAGGGGCATATTAGTAGCTCGCTAGTCTACACGGGTCCGGTCCTTATACTCCCATCCTACCCTTTGGTGGGTACCCCTACACATGTAGGACAACATGCATGTCATGTGATATTGTGATGTGTTAGACATAGTAAATATATTATTCTATTCTAATTTCTAAGTCTACTGTATACACTACAGCATCATCAATCCAATTTTATCCTATGATGATGCTATAAGTTTAAGTGTGTGTGTTCATTATCATCCCGTGGGGTGGGCCCACCGACAATTTCTCATCTTACGATTTCTTCTTAGCTGCCTTTACAACCAGTGGCAGTAAGCTGACGTGGATTCTTTTAACTACCATCTCCACTAAAGACACTAATGAATATAATTGTCAGACTAACTATGGTTAATAAGGACGTGTCAACTATTCTGGTTAGATTAATTAGTACTCATTCTAATCATGAAATTTTCTTTTACACATTTTTATCTCTATACATTATGTATAATTTTTGTTAAAGAATCGATACTTATTATACATTATTTGAACAGTGTAGATGTTGGATGATTTTTATTCTTTATTTGTTTAATTTTTATCAAAGAATGTACATAAAGTCTCATGAGAAACGGACACTAAATAATTTATTCAGAGACGATCTATGTTATGAATAAAATCATCAATATTATTAATTAAATGTTTATGTTGTTAACGAAATAAGTGTTGTTGCAATATGAAAAAACATCAATGTTGAGAATATAAGTGTTTTGATTAATAATATCGATGATCTTTTTAATAAAGAAGCCCTTTTAATAACATAAATATGTATTTAGATAAATTATCTGGATACCATCTATGAGATACTTACTCAAGAATGTATACTCACTTTGTTCCACAACAAATGTCACATATTCCGTTCAACAAACTCTTATAACATCAATATATAACTTGATTATTTTTGAAGTATATCATTTCCATATATATTTATTACGAGGAATCTTGTAGGAAACCACATACTCTAAATTTAAATATACTTTTTTAGATTTAGTTATACACTATAATCTCTGTCCACTTAAATCGTACGCACATATAATACCGTATGAGTTTGCTTACGTAATACGTTGATCACGAATTACTCATAAACGATATTAAATTATCAAAAATATATACTTAGAATTATCAAAATTGTTTTCACAATATATAAATTTTTTTAGAAAAAATCTGACGTAATTAAAATTCAGTGTACACAAAGTTACATATATGAGCTCGTACTTCAGACGGATAAGAAGTTAGAATTAATTTTTCCTTAACCATCCTTGTATATTTAAGTTAAGAACCTCATAACTTTAACTTCAACTTGTTTTGTAGAAGTATATTACAAAACAGATGGGTAAAATTTATTTTTGTTACTTTATGAAACATTTTCAATATTAGTACTCTAGAGTGGTCGTGTCCAATTGAGGTAATAAATATCAATGATCAATTACAATTAAGGTATTAATTGTAAATTAGATGGTGGACATACCAATCGTTCCCAAATTAGAATTATTATAACCCCAATTTTACGTGAATTTGATCAATTGAAGGTCAATCGAGGCAAAAATAATGAAATCGTACGAAAAAAATATGACAATGAAGAATTTGACGAGTGTGAGTGGGACGAAGTCCACGATGCCTTGCGAACGATCGATTTTCCAGATTTTTCATGTCTATCTTCCGACATTTGGTATTTGCTCGTGCGTGAATGACACATCCCACATTCTAAATGCAATTAGTACCTTAATTGTAAATAGTCATTGATATTTAGTACATCAATTGGACACAACCACTTTAGAGTATCAAAATTGAAAATGACTTACACTAGAGTATCAAAAATGAATTTTACCCAGAAGAGAAGTATGTTAACTATGGTTATTATGGAATATAATAAAATACTAGATTTGTGTTAGTGGGGTTAGTAAAGAAGAGATTGTTTTGTCAGCTTATGCAACGTGTCAATGAAATCATGTTTACTGCCACTGGCTGTATAGGTAGCTAAGAAGAAATCCTTACGAAACGGGATTTTTACAATACAACACTTGTACTGTCACTCACCATGGAATGAATGGATCAAAGCCAACCTTAAAATAACAATGGTTGTTAGCCGCTAAAATAAGCTAAACTAATTTTCCTTATTGCTCCTGTACAAACTTAATTATTTTTCCGTCACACAATCTATAAACAAATTGAATAAGACGATAAATCAACTCAGCCAACTTGTAGTTGTAGTAGCTAGCTTTGATTAATTTCTCAGATCAATCCAAGTTTACCGATTTTAACCCATCAGACAACATAATGTAGTAGTAACTATTAGAATATGTAATATCTTAGTATTCCTAAGTATTTCAGATGTCTACTATTATTGTGTTTAGATTCCTAGTTTAACAGGTATTTGGATTCCTAGTTTAGCATAGCTATATGATTACTCTTGTATAAATAGACATGATGGTGGTAATGAGAAGGATACGGAATAATATTCTATCATGGTATCAGAGCCATGTAAGTCTCCATACGAGCATTGGTCCTCTCTTCCGCTGCCATATTATTTTCCGTCTTACTTCTTTCTTTTTTTTTTTCTTTTTCTTTCTCCTACCCAATAAACCAAACTCGTTTGCACATCCTCCTGCTGATCGATCCCACGCAAGTTTGCTCCTTCTCACGCAAACCAGCACCATCGATTGCTAGCAGCTCCTGCAACTCGAGTTTTACATATATATATTTCCCACCTTATTCGATCACCTGCCTCACGCAAGTAGATCGCTTCCACCACGCCTTCTTGCTTCACGCGGAAGACGTCGTCAGGCCCCTGCAGATTGCACATCCGTCCTTCGCATAACAGCCACCGCTTCCGCTGTTTTGCTCCCTGCCGTGTGCTTCCTCCAAGCTTACTCACGTTAGCTATCTGAGTTCTTAGCCGGCATCATGACTGGATCCTCTGAAGCAGCCTCTTCTTCCAATTTGACCCCGGCACGATCTTCTTTTCATCCCGCTTGGTCGAACATCCGGAACCACATCTCCGTGACTCTGGAACTCGAGAACTCCCAATACGGAACGTGGGCTGAGCTTTTCAAAATTCACGCTCGCTCGCATGACGTTCTTGATCACATCATCGCCCCTCCGCCTTCTCCCGAAGCTACGGAGACGACTACCCCTAAGGTGACGAACAGGAACTATGGGACACATGGGCTGCATCAGCCCGGTATCTTGGGCTCGCGACCCCACTGTTAGGAAATTTTGTTAGGAAATTTGTTTAGATATTTTGTTAGAAATATCTGTTTAAGATTTTGATCAGCAACATGATGACTTATCTTAGTCTCAGAAAGGTGATTAGTACTCTTGGTTCACTTGAACATTGTAAAAGAGGAAACCCACTAAGTATGATAGTTTAGTTAATCTTGTATAGGATGTTAGGTCTCAAAATGTAATTTTTATTTATGAAGAGAAGACCAAGAAGAAGACATCCAAGCAGAAGAAGCTCAACGACATTGAAGACTTGATGAAACTGCACAAGGTTACTGAAACAGTTTTCCAGATACCTTGTCCAGATATCTTGGAGACACGATTAGTTTTTGACAAACTGTGTCACAAGAGATATCTGAGCAATGGAAGGTCTATCTGAAAACAAGGAAAGTTTCCACAGATATCTATTCTCAGATACCTTGGGCTTTAACAACATTTCTGAAAGAGAAATATATTGCAAACAAAGTTGTTTCAATAAAAGTGGTATCTGAAGATTGAAGATAAGGACGTGCAAAGAATCAGAGAAATCTGATTAATGTAGTCTCAGATACAAAGCACAGTTCCGTTGACACTACAGGACAAAAAGTATAGTACAATGCATTTAATGCACGGACAGAAATGTCTGAACAAAAGCAACTAAGCTTCAAGAAGAAGACAAAGCTTCTTTCTGATCAGACACAGATATCAATAGTTTGAATTTGAGCCTAACGGATACTATTCAACGGCACTCAAATTCACCTATAAATATCAACACTTAGACTACTTGAGAAGACACACATCACAGAACCTCAGATACCTTGTACTCTGATATACGATCTCTCTCCAAGCAAACTACTTACCTTCAAGCTTTCTGTTGCGACCAAAGCCTCTGATTCTTAAGTAGGACTGAAGTTCTAAGTGTCCTGATCCTAAACAAGCAAAGCTATCTGTGAAAGAGTTGAATCGAAAGATCAACTATCTGAGATTCATTCTCTTGAACAGATATCATAAGACTAGGGTCAGTAAAAACGAACAAGATACCATACGCTGAAAAGTGTATTAAGTAACTTGATTCACAGAGCTATCTAATTAACTGAAAAGTTATTAAGAAGCTCATCCGACAACTCAAACCGAAACCAACACAAAAACCGGTGTGGAGTACAGGAAGTACCTAGTTTGAAAATCAAGGAATAACTCCAAGGTTACCGAAGTATAGGAAGTACTTGATTTGAGAAACTAAGGAATAACTCCAAGGTTATTGAGTATAGGAAGTACTTAGCTTGGGAAGCTAGGGAATAACTCAAAAAGGTTTCTGAGTATAGGAAGTACTTGGCTGAAGAAGCTAGGGAATCACTCAGGGGGAAAATTTGGTTGGGAACCATTTATTCCAAGGATTTCTTAGAATAGGATTATTGTAAGGTGAACTCAATTATCTGTTCTAGTGAATTCTAGGTCTTTGGAAGACCGAAGTGGATTAGTTGGAGGATTACGCCACCTCCAGATACCACTATACTTGCTGAGTTTTTAATCTTTCTGTATTTATATTTCAGCAACACACACACACACACACAAATTTAACTGTTTCTGCACTTATCTATCTTAAGTCTTCCGCGCTCTGTTTCTAAGTATCATATATCAACTCAGATATCTGTGAAATTGTTTTTATCGACAAAAGTTTAAAAGACTATTCACCCCCCCCCCCTCCTAGTCTTTTACGTTGTCGTTATCTGGACCAACAAGTGGTATCAGAGCAGGAGGTTCACAAGCCTTCTGCACTGAACCTAGATCCCCAGATAGGTGAAGAAAACTTTGTCCATTGTTGAGGACTATTTAATTTGTGTGTTAAGTGTGCAGGAATGTCTCTGAGTGATGCACCTGTTCTCAAACCAGAGAACTACGAGAAATGGAAAAATAACATGCTGCTCCACCTTGAAGCCATAAGTGACGAAATGATCGAAGTAATAAAGAATGGTCCAATAGTCATTCAACAACTCAAACAAGTCATGGAGGTTTCTAATGGTAGGGACAGAGATCAATGCGAAGGATCTTCACAAACCGATGCGTCAACAAGTGGGAGATCTACAAGTCAAGCTATTTACGAACTAAAGCCCAGAGAACTCTGGACATCAAAAGATGCCAAGAGGAATCGTCTGGATGGTCAAGCTCGTAATATCATCATCAGATCAACACCTGAGCACATACGATTAAAGCGTAGGGTGCTAAAACGGCGAAAGTTGCCTGGCAACTGATTGAAGAAATCTGTGCCGGAACTGAGAAAACCAAGAAAACAAGTTTGAAGTTCTCAAGTTGAAATTTAAAAATTTCAAACAAGGACCCACTGAAACTCTGGAAGAACTTGATTTCAGGTTTACCACTCTCATGAGTGATATGGCAGCACTTGGGGAAAGCAACAGATACTCCCAGTCAGAAAAGATTAAGACTATAGTCAGAAGTCTTAACCACAACTGGGAGCACACCAAATTCTTTTATTTTAACCAAGGAATGACAAATATCACTCCAGTGGAACTTTTCTCACATCTTACTACAGTTGACTATGAGACAACACAAAGAGAACAAACAACTGAAAAGTTGCAGAACATTGCTCTAGTTGCTCAAGGAACTTCTGAAAAGAAGAAAATCAAGGAAGAGACTGAGGATGCTCTTGCTGCAAAGCAAATGAGTAAATATGTCAGTCGAGAAATTGAGAGAAGAAAAGCCAAAGAGAAGCTGAAAAAGCATCTAGGCTCAAACTATCACTAGTACAAAAATATGCAAAGCTCGCTGAACAAGCCAGCTCAGAAAGCATCATGTACTGAGGAAGCAGAAATTGGAAACGATATATGTTTCTATTGTCAGAAACCTGGCCACTTCAAGAAGAATTGCCCTGCCTTCAACAAACTTAGGACAGGTGACAAGAAAGATAGAAGAATCTTCAGAAGAAGCCAGAAAGCCTTGTTAACTGAAGAAAGAAAGAAAATCTAAATTCAATTGGATGCTCTAGACGCTGAGACAGATTCTGAAGATGATTCAGATGACTCAACTTTACCTTCACCAGAATTATGTGGAGTTACTCACGATGTGATCGACTTCGGCCTCAAGAAAAATGAAATGTGTGGAGTTGCTGAGATTGACGGTCCAGACATCTCTAACATTGAAAATTGTCTTATGGCTGATGAGGTAATACATGCTTCTTGTTACACTTATGAAAGTGATGAAGAAGAAATCAAGGATCTAGAAAATCTCAGAAAGGAACTTGATATCTATGAAAGAGAATTTCTAATGATCCGAGGAAGAGTCGAAAATCTTGAAGAAGAAAAGAATTCTCTTGCAAAGGAAAATTCTCAATTAGTTAAGATATCTGAGAAAAAGGATGCTGAAAATGCATTTCTCAAAGCTCAGATATCTGAGACTGAAAAGTCACATAATAAAGCAATGGCTGAGCTACTAAAGAAATATGAAGATCTTCTTTCTGAGAACAAGGAACTCAAGAAGAAAGAAGTATCTTTTCAATCTTATGCCAAAGCTAGTGACACTCGTTCTGAAGTACAATCTTACTTAAGAGATCCTTCAGAAAAGAAAGGACTTGGGCTGATTACACAGACAGATTGTTCTACCATTCTGAATAAAAGTGAGGAAAGAAGAACATTTGTGAGTACTCAGCAAGATGGTTCACATGCAATCTATAATATCGGACACAAGACAAAGATTGTAGACAAAGGAAAGGCAGTTGCGACTAAACCTTTGTGGGAAAAACAAGTAAAAAACAAAACTGTTGGGCATATCTCTGAAAAGAGACACGACACTGAAAAGTGTAAACACCCACAGTGCTATGTCTCTTAAAAAGGTAGAATTGCAAGAGCTGGCAAATTCTCCCATGTCACATTTGCTGGAAATAAAATAGACCAACCAGAGACTAGCAAAGCTGCTGAGAAAAGATCTCAGATAGCTTCAAGTGCTCGAAACGGTATTGGCTACAAAGGCATCGGAAAACAACTTGCTCATGAGCACAAACAGGAGCAAGAACGATGGCTGAAAGCTAGAATTGCTCAAAGCAATTATCAGAAGTGGAAGTTAAATCAAGCCACTGAAAATCTGAATGCCAGGGCTAGAAGAAATCTGGCAAGGAAAGCAAAGTTTGCTGAAAAGCAAACTCAGAAACCTGACAGGTATCTGAAAGCACCAAAAGGAGCACCTAGGAACACACCAAGGAAGAAAATAATTCTTAACAATGATAATCATTATATTAGAATTCCTCCTTATGTTCCTGTCAGACGAAAGAATGTTCCTAGGAAATTCATTCAAAAATGGATCCCTACTGGAGGATTGTTTAGTTCTGACGGTTCCAATTGTAAATTGAGAACCTAATCTCACATTTCTGTTGTGCGTAATGCTTCTGGACTAAAGCACAATGGCTATTTGATAGTGGATGCGAAAGCACATGACAGAGACAAAGCAAATCAGTCAATTACAAAGCTTGCAACACAGACCGGATATCAGATTTGGAGGAGAATTAAATCCTCTCTACGGATTTGCAACGTCAAATTGGGTTCTTTAACAATCAGCGGCGTACATATGTTAAGGATTTGAAATATAATCTATTTAGCATGAGCCGGTTTGCGAATGAGGGTTTTACTATAAAATTCAAAGCAAAATACTGCAAACTTATTGACAATGAGTCAAAGCAGACAGTCTTGGTTGCTCGGCGGAAAGGTAGTCTTTATGTTGCCGACTGGGCATCTGCCACAACTGAAGAATGTCTCATGGTGAGTCAATCTGGTCACACAGAAGAGCACTGGTTATGGCACAAAAGGATGAGTCACTTGAACTTCAAAACTCTGAACAAACTTGCCAAGAAAGAGTTAGTGGTTGGCCTTCCCAGAAACATCTTTCAGAAAGGATGGTATCTATTCCGCCTGTCAAATGGGAAAACAATCTAAGATCTCTTTCAAGTCCAAAATCAGACACTCTAGTGTTAGACCATTGCAACTATTACACATGGATCTTTTTGAATCATCTGTAACTAGTTATGCAGGAAAGAAGTATGGTCTGGTTGTTGTAGATGACTTCTCAAGATTCACTTGGGTTGTCTTTCTGAAACACAAGTCTGATGTCAGGCTGGAGATACCAAACTTGCTGAAAAAGCTTGAAGTCATGAAAAATGACAAGGTATCTGCAATCAGAACAGACCATGGTACTGAGTTTGTCAACCAGTACATAAAGGAGTTTTGTACCTGCAAAGGTATACAACACCAACTTTCCTCTGTAAGAACACCTCAACAAAACGGTGTTGCAGAAAGGAAAAACAGAACCCTTAAAGAAGCTGCAAGAACAATGCTAGCTGACACTGAAATAAGTGAAATTTATTGGGTTGAAGCTGTAAACACAGCCTGCTACACTCAGAACAGATGTTTGATAAACAAACACCATGACAAGACCCCCTATGAAATCTTGGTTGGTAGACCCCCTAATATCAGACATCTGAGAGTATTTGGTTGTAGATGTTTTGTTCTAAACAATGGGAAAGACTATCTGAGAACATTTCAACCAAAGGCAGATGAAGGTGTATTTCTTGGTTATTCCACGAATAGCAAAGCCTATAGAATTTACAACAAAAGAACAAAGAAAATTGAAGAATCAGTTCATGTTGTATTCTATGAAGGAAGTAAGAAAACACCTCCTAATGATGAACTCTCAGAAAAGTTCAAAGAACTATCTTGAGGATTAAGAAGAATCCTCAGAAAGGAGAAACATCATTATGGAAAGTGAGGATGACTCTGACGTAGAAAAGCTTGATAAGCCTAGTAACAACAAGATGACTCACAGACATGATGAAGAATTTCCTATGAGACTTCCAGAAATGGAAAATGTTACTGAGAACCTTCATCATGAAGAGGTATCTGAAAATGAGACTGCTGAAATGCAAGTTCCAGATATCTCTAACACTGAAAAAGTGTCAGATATCAATGATATTTCCCATATGTCAGATATCTCAGATACTGAAAAAGTATCAAATCAAAATCTTAGTGATTCACATTCAAATCACTTGGATATTGATCCTACTAGCACTAAACCTATGAAGAAATGGATTAAAGATCATCCTGCAAAAGATGTAAATTGGACCAATTAATCAAGGTGTTAAGACTAGGAGAGCAATAGCTGAAAATGCTAATTCTCTTTTTGGATGTTTCATCTCAAATATTGAACCTAAAAATGTAGAAGAAGCACTAGGAGACCAAGACTGGATCTCTGCAATGCAAGAAGTGTTGGATCAATTTGAGAGAAACAAAGTCTGGAAACTAGTTCCATTTGTAGAAGGAATATCTGTGATTGGAACTAAATGGGTTTTCAGAAACAAGATGAATGAATCTGGTGAAATAACCAGAAACAAAGCAAGATTGGTTGTCAAGGGATTTACCCAAACTGAAGGCTTAGACTTTGATGAGTCATATGCACCAGTTGCTAGATTGGATGCAATAAGACTCTTTCTAGCCTTTGCAGCTCATAAAGATTTTAAAGTTTATCAGATGGATGTCAAAAGTGCATTCTTGAACGGTGAACTTGCAGAAGAAGTTTATGTTGAGCAACCACCTGGCTTTGAAGTTTCCTCAGAAAGTATAATGGTCTATAAACTACAGAAAGCTCTGTATGGACTGAAACAGGCTCCAAGAGCGTGGTATGACACTTTGGCCAAATACCTTCTGGAAAATGGTTTCAAGAAAGGTGAAGTTGATAAAACTTTATTTACCTTAAATCATGATGGGAAACTGCTCTTAGTTCAAGTATATGTAGATGACATTATATTTGGATCTAAGGACAAGCAACTTTGTGATGACTTTGCAAATCTCATGAAAAACAAATTTGAGATGAGCATGATGGGCGAATTGAATTATTTCCTAGGATTGCAAGTCAAGCAACTCAATGATGGAATATTCATTAGTCAAACAAAGTAGAGATACTCAAGATTGGGACTGAAGACCAACTTGCAGATATCTTCACTAAGCCACTACAAGAAAGTAGATTCTTACTCTTAAGACACAGTTTTGGATTAATGGAACTACCAAAGAACTGAAAAAGTTCAGGTATCTGGAACGGGCATCCAGGCGGTATCGAGCGGGCATCGGAAAGAGAAAGAGAAATGCAGAGCGGGTATCCAGAAGTCATAAAGGGCTTAAAGAGCAAAAAGGCGACTTAAGATCCTTTGAGGCGGAACTCAGATATCTGAATCAATCTATAAACAGGGAACACAAAGGGGAATAGTACAACTATCTGCAGTCAACTACTCTCTTGAAATTCGCATTGTTTCTATGTTGATGAAAAACTTGAAAAATTCTAAGTGTAAGACAGATTCAGATGCAAAGAGTGTTCTTGGTCATACAAAGATGTGATTCAGATAGCTAATAGCCAAAATTCATTAATGGGCACAATTACACTTGTTGATTGTGATCATTGCTGAAGAAGCAATGGTGACCCTTGATGAAAATAAGCGATTGATCTTAACGGACGAAATTAATTCTCTGAAAGTAGTGGAATTTCGAAATTGGGCGTGGCCCACTTTGCATTTAATCTTGAACTAACTTTTGCTCACGCTGCTTGCAATTCACGGATACTTACACACAAAATCAATTTGTATGTATTTATGCATTGAGATTCTATTGCTATATATATAGGATTTTGGCAAATGAAATCACTTTTGCCTAATCCGAAAACTCATCTTGCATAGAAATAGCAAATCCTTCTCTTAATTCTCTGCAAACTTTCTACAAACTCTGCAAATCCAGATTAAGTTTTTCTGCAAAGAATTACTAAATCAAATCTCTTTCAAACACCAAACTACTACACTATATAAAGAGATGGTTGCCATGAATTCAACCACACAGAAATCCCAATCCTCCACTGGTATTGCTGAAAAGCAAGCACCAGAGTTGGTTATTGTGAACAATACCGGTAGGAAATTTTAATCCTGACCATTGGACCACAAATCACAGAATGATTTGGGGTGGTGCCATGATTGAGGAATACCTCTCTGCTGCAATAGAGAACCAAACCGATAGAAAACTGATTCTTGACATGCTTGAAAAGGCACAAATCAAGGGTTTTCTATCTGCTCGCCCAAGTGGAATTTCACCACTCGATGTGTTGGAATTTTACAACAACTCCAGGATAATTTCCTGTGTTTATGAAGGCAGTGAAATAGTGTCTATCAAAACCTCAGTCCAAGGAAAGGAAATCCTTCTGGACTTAACAACTTTCTGTAAGTTGTTTGAGGTTCAAAATCTTGGAAAGGATTTTGAAATAAACACCAAGGATGACGATCTCCTTGAAGGTGTTAAACAGTTGTACAGTGACGTGTGCGATCTTGAAAAATCAGATACACCCACTGAGTTCAAACTTGCTGACATCCGAACCAGACATTTGATGGTTCACTGGGATGTATTGGCTTGCATTCTTCACAGATGCTTTGATGGTCTACAAGGAGGTCTTGACGGATAAGCGAAGCGATGGATCATGATGTTCTTCTTTGAATCGACAAGACGGAAAATTTGGAAAACCCTTTCAAGCTGGGAAAATGCGCCTTCATGAAATTCGTGAAGAAGATTCAAGGCTTTGAGCCTAAGATTGTCAAAGGACTAGCTGAGCGAAGGCCACGATGGGTTATGGTGCGAAGATATGCTACTTCTTTGGAAAAGCTTGGCATTGAGCTCGGAGAGGCAATTTGAAATAGCATGACGAACCTACTCTATAAATATGAGTATACAAATTTGATGAAAAAGGTTCTTGGGTCTCGGAAAGGTCCTAAGAAGCGAAAGTCGAAAAGATATCGAAGAAAAGGTTGCGACAAGAAGCAGAACTTGAAAGAAGGCTATGGCAAATCAAAAGACATACCCAAAGAGGTTGTCAATTCTCAGTTATCTGCAAGCATGGCAGATGAACTCATCAATGCTGCAAAAGAGTTATCAACTACTGAACAAGTAGACTCAGCAAGAGAAAGTGCTTTCAGAAATGTGAAGACTATTACAGAAAGCCTTGCTGATGAACTCATAAATGCTGCCAAAGAAGGTGAAAAGCACCAAGCCCATGCGAAATCGCAGGAGTAATGGACCAATCAGTTCCCAATGCTGATGAGAGTTCTGACGATGAAGATGATGAACTAGTCATCTCTCAAGTCCTAGAAAGAACAAAGAGGGCTAAGGTTACTGAACAAGTAACTGTTGATAAGGTATCTGAAGAAGAACCTACACCACAGGTTGTTGAACCTATAGCAAAGGTTGTTGGTGCAAACACTTTATCAGGGAATGTTTCCTATGCACAACTTCAAGAAGCCCTGATGAGTGGTAATTTAGTACTGGCTGATAATGATGAGAATGCCACATCTAAAAGTCTGGAAGAACATTCAAGTGATCAATCTTCTGCTTCCAGACAACCACAACAACCACAACCACAACAGCCACAAGTGGTTGATGAAATGGTAAATGAACTCCATTTGGACTTACCAGCAATGCAGTATGCTGAAGAAAATCCTGCAAAAGAGCAGGTTCCCCAATTCACTGAGAGGGATCAAACTGAGACATCTACTCAGAATGATCAACCAGGGGAGGCAACTGAGTTGCATACTCAGGAAAGGTGTGAAGTACCAAAAACTTCAAGCAAAGAAACTGCACTGGGACAAGATGACCAATGTATAGAAAAGTCACAAGTTCCAGAGACCAATCAGCCTGAAACTGCTCAGGTAGCTGACTGGTTTAACTCTTACCTTGTGAAAATTTTTATGCTTATAAATCTTGTCACTCATAGAATTTCTTTGTTACAGGCTGAGTTAGAAACACAGAAACAAGTGGAAGCTGAAAAGCTTACCTCATAAACTGAGAAGGAGGTTTCCTCAACCTCGCCTCTTAAGATATCTGAGCCTGTACCACAGGTAATAATTGATTCTTAAGATAACACTTCTTCAGTTATCTGTTTATGTGCTTAACCATTAAGTAAATGTTTCTAACAGGCTCCAACTGAGATGGAAGAAGATAAGGCAGTAATGCCAGAGACAAACCCAGAGACCAACAAGGTTTCTGAAGAACACATCACTGATCCTTCTAACGTGAAGGTATATATATGACAAATCAAGTGATAAGTTTTCTTCATCTTGGGTTATCTTATATCTCTTCTAAAAATGTTCAATACTTTCTACTTACATGATCAATCAGAAGTAGAAATGCACGGGGACAAAGTTGCGACTTCCCCTGCATCAATGGAAATTGATGAAGCCCCCAAGGCAGCATCACCTGAAAGAACACCAGAGACTGCGAAAGTTTCTGAGAAAAATGACTCTGAGTTTCCTATTGAGGAAGTAAGTAACTCAGAACTCATTAAAGCATATATGTGCACAGTTTCTTTCAAAACAATTTCCTAAGTATTGGATTATTTCTCAGGTTCAAGAAAGAAAGGTTGATGAGGACCTGACTTCCAAGTCTCCACCTCACAACAAGATATCTGAGACACCCATCTCAGTAGTTCAAGTATCTGAGCCTGATGTTCATACTCAGGTAACTCAGAAACTAAACTACATTTCTACTCAGATATCTACAAAAGTTTTGAAACTCACTCAAAACTCTTTCTTTCAGGCTCAAACAGATGCAAAGCAGGTTCCCATTGATGAAACAAGGGACCTACTTCCCTTCTTCAAGGCTCACACCCTGCCAAAACATATTCAATGCTTCAAGAAATGGCAGAGGTTAAGGTTCTCTGATCTCTCTGAAATATTGAGAATCACAGATCAACCAAACAGACGAGCACGAGCTCTTGACTTGGAGACATATATCCATGCAATGTTCCCTACCGAACAATACACAGTTGCGACCTTATTGGATAAGGATTTCTCCAAAGAAGTGGCGCACAGTTTGATACATGCCTTCGAACAGGCAGATGGTCAGACAAGATTACAGATGGCATTCAAGCGATCCGCCTTGACTACGCAATTTATACCTTCTGAACAAGAAGAAGTTAATGGGCAAAAAATCACTATCCCGGAAGTGATCAATCTTGTATCTGAAGATGATGAGGAGGAAGAAATGAATGAAAATTACTTCGATGAACCTCCCACTGACCATCACCAAAAGGATGATAATGACAAGAAGGATGATGATGATGCCCCTGCACCAGGGACCGGAGGAATTTCACTAAGAAATAATACCTCAGCTGCTGAAAAGCACACTGAGAAGACTTCACAGAAATCTCCGTCTCCATCTCCTCAGAAATCTACTCATCCCTCTTCTCACCAACACGCAGTTACTACTGAACAAGTAGTTGAGCTTTCTGACGAAATCAATCAGAAAATTTTGAATACTCAAAACAGAACTGCTCAACTCAGACAACTGTTGGAAGAAGAACAACAGCTCCATCTTCAACTGGAAGATCAAATAGCTCAATCCAGAGACAAGCTTGATCAACTAGAAGATCAATACCTCAAAGAAATGAATGCTTACTCTGCGGTTGAAGAACTAAAGGATGCTGTTAATGCTAAAAGACAAACACTTGGTACTGCAGAAGTATCTGAAGACAAGCATGATGCTAAGGCTGCATCATCTTCAAAAGATGTACCATCCTCCTCCCAGAAAGTGAAGAAACCAATCTCTGAAATGGTTGCTGGACTTGACACAATCGATGAGAATGTCCAAGAGGATGAAGATCACTGGGATGATTACTCAGATGATGAAGAAGACAAGACTTTGGTAGAACACCGCAATGAACATTTAGCGGTTTCTCACTTGAAAAGGAAGTTGATTGCTCCTGCAATATTCAACAAACTGCCAAACGTCCACTCCAATGAATACATGAGCGGATGCAATCTTGTCTCATCTCGGAAAGGAGTTGTCTTCACGAACAAGGAAGTAATTGCCTCGTCCCTCTGAATTGAAAAAGTTCACGGTGATGACTCGAGAACAACCGACATAATCATTGCTCGAAAGATGCAGGAATGACAAGGGACGATGATGTGACTTTAGTGAAAAAGCTTTTCAAGAGGCAAGTTACTTTGCTAGACAATGGATGCTATCCTAGGCCCATTGGCGAGCTCCTTTGATAAGGACAAAGGACTTATCAAACAAAATCAGGAGCTCAAAGCCGAACTTCAGAAGTTGGTCACTGCCCACAATTATTTACAAGGGCATTTTGACTCTCTCTCAGATTCCTTTATAAGACTGAGTCAGCCAACAATGACTAAGGGGGAAAGAGCATACAAATCTGGACCTCAAAGTCAGGGGGAATGGGAAGAAGGAGAAGAAAACAAGAAGAAATCTGGAGCTGGTGCGGCTCAGAGAGGAAGAAGAAATATGAAAACTTCCCAGCCACCACTCAGAATCAATGAACCCTCCTCAAGCCAAGCTGCTTTGCAAATAGTAGCTACTTCCCAGAAACCTACTGAAGGAACCAAAATGATAACAAGGGCCATGGCACAGAAATCTCCAAGGAGTACCAAGGCTCCAAGGAGAAGACAGGTTAAAGGGATTGATGAAACTTCTGAAGAAGAAGAAGAAGGTCAAGTCAAGTCCCTGGGCAATGAAGAAGGCTGTAAAACTCTCACAAGATTTAATCTTGATGATGATGAGGAAACTGATGAAGATGAAGCTCCTCTTCACAAGAAAAGGAAAATTGAAAGCCTAAGCGAGCCACACAAGCAAGCCCTAGCGACTAAAACACCCTCGGAAATTCCAAGTCTATCCGGTGGTTCTTCAAGCAACAACCCCAAAGAGAATTCAAGAGAGAAGGAAAGGACTAAGAGTGAGCAAAGACAAAGTCAACTTCCACTCGGGCGAAGAAGCGAAATAGAGTATGTGAAGCATGTGATGATTCCTCTGTCTGAGTGCATCAAGCAGAAAAATGGCTATTGGATTACGGAACTTAAGCATCTCTTGGTAAATTCAAGATTTCCGAACCAATCCATAAACAACTTATGGCATGGAGAAAAGATAAGCCAACCTTGATCAACACCAATCACATTAAAGCACTGGTTGGATTTGAAGTTGTCGAGAAGCTGAAGCCATGAGAAAGGACCTCTCGATGAATGTCCATATGGAAAGCCGGATGATGTGCGAATTACGAACATCACGAGAAGGCACAAGAGCAAGACTCGCAGTGGAACCCTATGAGTCGTTCTATCTAACTGAAGATCAATACAAGGGTGACATCAGATATCTGAAGATTATCTATGAATATTTCAAGTTGTCAGATATCAGAATAGAGCATGCCTGGAAGTGGGGAAAGTATCTGTGGGTCAAGCATTTTGTCAAGAAAAACCCTACCAAAACCTACAAAGAGGTCTGTGGATTTGCCAGAGACACAGAGATGCTCGTCAGAACTCTTCTCTATGACTATTCTGATGACATCAAAAGGTTTGGAGATAGGAAATTTGCAGACTGATCCATAGAATTATTTGTTGAAGACTTGAAGAGTTGAAGACTTGAAGACTAGTTCTTTAGGATGTTTACTTGGAGCTTGGTTACTCCTGTTGTCCTAATTTACTATGTATTTTGCTGTATTTTTACTGACTGAGCTTAAACTATTTTATGCATTAAAGTTATCTGTAATCTTACATTATAACTTATCTGATGAACTTACTCTCAGATAGTATTCTATAAAAGATAACTTGTCAGCAAAGATCACACCTTGTGATTTGGTTGATGTTTACTTTCTGCACTTAATTGAATGAATTGAAAAATCTTAAGAAAAGATTAAGTGTTGGATTGTTCACTCTTCCAGATTTGTAATAGGTCAGATAGTCATCGTTGACTGATCAAAAAGGGGGAAATTTGTTAGGAAATTTGTTTAGATATTTTGTTAGAAATATCTGTTTACAGATACCTTGGCCAGTTATCTTGAAGACACGAATGGTTTTAAACAAACTGTGTCACAAGAGATATCTGAGAAATAAAAGGTCTATCTGAAAACAAGGAAAGTGTCCACAGATATCTATTCTCAGATACCTTGAGCTTTAACAACATTTCTGAAAGAGAAATATATTGCAAACAAAGTTGTTTCAATAAAAGTGGTATCTGAAGATTGAAGATAAGGACGTGCAAAGAATCAGAGAAATCTGATTAATGTAGTCTCGAATCTAAAGCAGTTCCGATTGACACTCGAGGACAAAAGTATAGTCTGATGCATTTAATGCACGGACGAAATGTCGAACAAAAAGCAAGCATTTACGAAGAAGAAGACAAAGCACCTCTGATCTTGTCTGAGATATCAATAGTTTGAATTTGAGCCTAACGGATACTATTCAACGGCACTCAAATTCACCTATAAATATCAACACTTAGACTACTTGAGAAGACACACATCACAGAACCTCAGATACCTTGTACTCTGATATACGATCTCTCTCCAAGCAAACTACTTACCTTCAAGCTTTCTGTTGCGACCAAAGCCTCTGATTCTTAAGTAGGACTGAAGTTCTAAGTGTCCTGATCCTAAACAAGCAAAGCTATCTGTGAAAGAGTTGAATCGAAAGATCAACTATCTGAGATTCATTCTCTTGAACATATATCATAAGACTTGGGTCAGTAAAAACGAACAAGATACCATACACTGAAAAGTGTATTAAGTAACTTGATTCACAGAGCTATCTAATTAACTGAAAAGTTATTAAGAAGCTCATCTGACAACTCAAACCGAAACCAACACAAAAATCGGCGTGGAGTACAGGAAGTACTTAGTTTGAAAATCAGGGAATAACTCCAAGGTTACCGTAGTATAGGAAGTACTTGATTTGAGAAACTAAGGAATAACTCCAAGGTTATTGAGTATAGGAAGTACTTAGCTTGGGAAGCTAGGGAATAACTCAAAAAGGTTTCTGAGTATAGGAAGTACTTGGCTGAAGAAGCTAGGGAATAACTCAGGGGGAACATTTGGTTGGGAACCATTTATTCCAAGGATTTCTTAGAATAGGATTATTGTAAGGTGAACTCAATTATATGTTCTAGTGAATTCTAGGTCTTTGGAAGACCGAAGTGGATTAGTTGGAGGATTACGCCACCTCCAGATACCACTATACTTGCTGAGTTTTTAATCTTTCTGTATTTATATTTCAGCAACACACACACACACAAATTTAACTGTTTCTGCACTTATCTATCTTAAGTCTTCCGCGCTCTGTTTCTAAGTATCAGATATCTACTCAGATATCTGAGAAATTGTTTTTATCGACAAAAGTTTAAAAGACTATTCACCCCCCCCCCCCCCTCTAGTCTTTTACGTTGCCGTTATCTGGACCAACACCCACCAACAACAGCAACATGCGTATGACATCCACTCCAGACAGGACCCGTCTCATGCGATGTGATAGTACTAGTCTTAATGTTCGTGAACCTACAATTTCGACTGCGGGGGAGTATTAGAATATGGAATATCTTAGTATTCCTAAGTATTTCAGATGTTTACTATTATTGTATTTAGATTCCTAGTTTAGCAAGTATTTGGATTCCTAGTTTAGCATAGCTATAGGATTACTCTTGTATAAATAGACATGATGGTGGTAATGAGAAGGATACAGAATAATATTCTATCAGTAACCCATTGTGTTGTACAGTACTGTACTCTTTAAAACATTTTATACACTAATAATATAAAAACATTAAAATATCTTTGAACATTATAACGTGTTGTTGTATGATAGAGAAAATTTCAATGCAAATTTCAATACTAGCATGACTGAAATCGTGTTTGAGTAATGGAACTTTTATAAAGAACTAACTTTAAAGATAAAACATAAAATTACATACTGTAAATAATTTAATAAAGTGTAATTTTACCTGCATGATTTAAGAGTAACATGGAAAAATTCAAACAAGACATGTGTTCCGGAACAGAGGGTATATATAGTAATTATGTTACGAAAAATATCGATATTGTTAACTACTCCCACTCTTTATGTGTGTGTGTATATATAAATGTGTGTGTGTACATACATACATACACACACTCTAATTTTGGATTACAACGATTGTATTTGTCCTTTTTTTTTCGATCTTTTATTAATATTAGCAAAATTTACTCATAGTTAAAGGGATAAATTAATGGTAAAAGATCAAACGTTGACTATACGTTGATCCTTCTCATCACAGTTCATATATTTGTAAAGATGAAGCACCGAATTCCAGAATGTAAATTTCACCGATTCACTACATTTGTATCATTTGAACAATATGGCAAGAGAAACTTTACGACTGACACAATCAACATCTAAAATACATGTTCTCTTGCAAATATATATTCGTAATATGACAATGATTTTTTGACTTGCAAGAGACTAGCACTCGTACTCGAATAATTTGATGAGTGGTGTTAATTGTTAAATTTGAGCTTGATGACAAAATTCAAAACAAATAGACGAGACGTTCCAACTCCTTTTATATGGTCTCTTTCATTCTTGTATCCGTTTAGATAAGAATAAAATAAGTATGTAGTATATATAGTCTATGCATGATTATGAAAGCAATCTTTAGAGTGTAGTATACGAAAATTTCCACCCGTTGAAATTAACGTGACAAAACATGTACATCTCATCTAATTCCATCTTTGAATATTAACGTTCTAACTAATCCCTCCAGTTTAATTTATGCTAGCTCCACTAATTCTTTCGCCAATAGATCCGATCATTACAATATTAGAGCCATAAGTCAAATTAGCCTCTTTAGAAAAATTAGCTAAAAGCTAACTGGTAGCTGATTAACTAGTTGAATGAAAAGTAAATGAATAGAATGATTAAGCTAATTGAAAAATTTGGTGATTTTAATGTAGGTGTTTATGAATTAGGTGATAAAAATTGGTATTTTATAAAATGACATAAAAGAGCATTACTCTTATTTTTCTAAATAATAGTACATCACATTTTTGTCTAATTATTTTAATATATATTTAATGTACTTTTCACCGCCACTTTAATAACATCATTGAAAATTATCAGAAGTTGAAAATAAATATTCGTTGAGTATTCTAATTTATTACGAAAAAAAAATTCCCTAAAATCTCAACTAATCCAAGAAACATATGTTGAATAGTAAAAGAAATATTAATTTAAGCAGGACTAGAAATGCACTAAGCATAATTAAATTCAAGCTAATTAAACAGCATCAAAACTATAGCAGAAGCATAATAGATTGAATAGTATTATCATCAGACCATATCATTGCTCAATCACAAGGATCATTCTTCATGATATATGCATAAACAAGAACTTACGCACTCAACGAATCAAAAATATACAACTAGCGCTGAAAATAAACAACTCACAAAGGAACACAAAACGCTGGCAACGAGAATTCACAACTCGAGAAATTCATATTATGTAATTAAAGAAGAGCAGGAGCAGTAGCAGATTACCTGGAGCGCTGGCAAGGAGAGGCGATTGAACACGAGCAGCCGCATGATAAAAGATAGAACACGAGAATAATACTAACGATTGGTTTTACTTTATTTAATTTAGATTAGGGATATTTTCGGAATAAAAAAATAACAAGTTTTTTTTTTTTTGAAAAAAAACTAATCTGGGTAGCTTCTTCAACTAGCTAGCTGATTTAAAAAGCTGCGCGTTCACGTAACAAACTTTTTACTAGTCAATTATTAAAAAAAGCTAATGGAACTGGAAAGCTAGTGGTAAACAGGGCCTAAATGACTTGTTTAAGTTTATAGAAGTCCAAGTTAGAAGATAAAAACAAAGGAAAACATAAATGGTTATTCGTCACTGTCATTTTTTCCCAATAGTTATAAATCTGCTAAAATCCGACTTTCGTGACCAGAAGAGTAATTAACGTCGATGAATTGAACTTGCATGTGAACTTCCTTTTTTAAGTCTAGCGAAAAATCATAATAAACAAAAAAAATTGGGGCATAGAGTAAAACAAACACATACTTATATTTTAGTGGTCAACATGGATATATACCCTGCATTATGCTCCAATTATAGATTCATACCTACTGTTTGAACAATTACATCTACACCCAAAATCGTTGACCAACATTAAAGTTTCATTTTCCATAAAAAAGAAAAGATAAAATAGATAGTAAAACAAAAAAATAATGAAAAATTAAAATTACAGTTGTAAGTTTTATTACAGTATAGCCCCTTATGTTTTAAACTTAACAAAATATACTCAATTTTAAATTTTGTTCATACTATCATAAAAAAACATAACTAAAATCAACCCTCATTTTTTTTTAAAAATTCAGGAAACTTCCACATTTAATTATTTAGAAAAGAAAAGCAATAAACCATTTAACTTTTTTTTTTTAAAAAGGCCGAACTCAGTCAGGATCTCAGGCAGGCTTCCATAGAAGCTACATTACGACTTCCATGGAAATCTGAGCAGGCTTCAATGGAAGTTCGAGCTTCCATGGAAGTTCAAATTTTTTTAAAATTCAGGAAACTCCCATATTTAATTTTTTAGAAAAGAAAAGCAAGAAAACATTTAAAATTAAAAATAAAAAAAGACTGGAGCTCTGGTCACCGAATCTCCGGATCTCCGGCCAAAGCTTCCATAGAAGCTCTGTTCGCAGCTTCCATGGAAGTGCAAACAAAGTTTCCATGGAAGTTACCCACCACGCAGCACCACCACCACCTCACCTCTACCTCCACCGCTGCACCACCCACCACCGCACACCTTCTACTCTGCTCCGCACTTCCGATCTATCTCCACCGCACCACCACCGCACTTCCGATCTGCTTCGTTTGTCTCCTTACTCTGCTCCGTCACCACACCACCACCGCACCTCCACCTCCACCACCACCGTCCTTCGAGCTTCTTCCATTTAAAAATAATAAATTAAAAGATGTAGGAGAAGATGGGAGCTTCAATGGAAGGTCAAATCGAGCATCCATGGATGATTGCTCCCGAGCAGCTCTAATGGAGTTTCGTGGTGGTGGTGAAGTTTCCATGGTTGTTCTTCGTGTTGGAGGTTTGTGGCGGTGGAGAAGAAGGGTGGGGGAGATGGTGGTGGAAGTAAAGTGGGGAGTTTTGGAGAAGAAGGTAAAATTGGGGGTTAAAATGTAAAGTAAAGAAATTAATTAGATGGAATGATTAAAATGAAATGATAAAATAGAAAAAAGTTTAAAGATAATGATAAAATAAATTAAAAAGAGGGAATCTTTGATTTTTTGGGTTTACATGTAATTAATTTGAAAACGTAAGGGAGGATTTTGTAATTGTTCAAACAACGGGTATGAATCTGTAAAGTGGACATCTTGGAGGGGTGGGTTTTGTAATTATCTGATGGTGCATATTAAAACCGTGATGTTACTTATTTAGGCTCTGTTATCTTCATCTGCAACTCTATTCAGTTCAGTGCAAATTTGCTTAGTTGAATTTTATACTACACTTCACTTCAGTTCAGACGAAGAAAACATAGTTAGTAGTAGTAGAAGTTAGCAAATGGGGAACTATATCAGATTTAACTCAGCTGCATGTTATCAAATGAAATTGTGTAAACCACAAGTGGAATTTTTTTCCAACTCTCGTATCATTGAGGGAAGAAACATTCGACCGTTATTATCCGCAAACCTCAAGTTTGATTGTTGCTATGCCGATTGAATCATGTCATTCGTTTAAATGGAGCAATAAAAGTATGTGATTAAGGATATAGTTATATTTTATAATATAATTCAATTCAGTTTAATTCAGTACAGACGAAGAGAACACATACAAAATAGTCATACTCCCTGCATTCCAAGCTAAACTTCTCATGATCTGGATACATATTTTAAGAGTGAAATAAATAAATAATTATAATAATGAAAAATTGTAGGGTTGAATAAATTAGTAAGGCTATGTTCTCTTTACCTGAAAAATTATTAATTTCAGTTCAGTTCAGATAAGTTCTGTTCCGTTCAGACGGAGGGAACAACTAAAGCCTAGGAGGAATAATGAATGAAGTAATAAGTAGAACGAATAAAATATACGAGATAGTGGTTAAAGCATGCAAATTACTTTCCATTTAAGGTATGAGAATATAAGACTGGAATAAACCAAAATGGAATGTATGAAGTTAGTATTCGGACGGAGGAGTATATACTCAGTAATGTCTCGTCCCTTTGTAGGCTGAGATTTGATCATTCGAGTCGTTAGTAGTACTCTGAATTGCTATATGGATAGTATGATAGCCCTATAAATCAATACATGTCCTCCTTCGTTGACTTTTGCACTCGCTCAGACGCACTTGGATCACTCATACTAAGATTGTTGCAGAGCAAACACGATATCTTAGAAATTCTTCTTAATGGGTGGGTTTAAAATGAAGTGCCCCTTGTTAGTATGACTAACGTTCTCAATCCATTCAAACTCTCAAAAATTTTGGAGCGTTACATTTACCTCTTTTCAATTGCACAGTGTGGTCGCCGTCCATACTAGCCAACCACACCCTTGGTGGATTTAGATTGGTTGGGCTCGAATACTACATATAACGCCCCATACTCGACTATGTTACCAAAGCCTCGTTCACTTCGGTCATGAGCGGTTACTACTTGACTAATCAATGAAATATTCTAGCCTCACAAATCAACACTTATCACCATGTCATCACTCGTGCGCGTGCACTGGAATGCTTCCTAGTGGATCGCCAATAATAAAGTTGTTTTAAAACAAACACGCTTAAACATTGAGTTCTTATAAATTAATATCTGAAAAAAAGTATGGACCTTATTAGCACGAGCATTGTTCTAAATCATTTAAACTTTATGAATTACCGAAGCGTTATATTCACGCTCAAAATTTTTAATCCGTCCATCAGATTAACAATGTAAATATTACGAGCACCTGAAGCAATCTAAATACGAGTGATCCATTATCAAGGTTATCGAGTACGTGTACGGGTGAGAAGAAACTGTGCAAGAAAGCACTTGCATTGGTACTATGAGTAAATGGTACTCCCTCCATTTCGGAGAAAGTGTTACAATTTGGATTTGCACCAATTTTAAGAAAAAGTAGAAAGTACAAGTGGGCAATGAGTGGCATATTGTAATAAAAGTGAAAGGTAGGGAGTTTTATTATTTAATTAGTTTCCATAAATGAAAATTGTAATAATTTTAGTGAAACGCCGGAAACGGAAAGTTGTAACATTTTTTCTGAAATAGAGGGAGTATTACCTAAAACATCGTGTATCGGTCCACAACGAGACGGATTGTTAATATTAACTGTAAGTGTTTTATTTATCATTCATAAATCCCATTACAAAATTTCTTTTTGTGTGGTCTTAGTTGAAAATGACCTGGAATGAAGTTGAACAGCGGTGATAGAAAACAACACAGATGAGAATAAAAAGAAAATGGAAAAGAAAAAAAAATTTCTTCTCTCCCTACTGTTTGTTCCTTTATTTTAAGTTAGATTCCCAAAATCATATTTTCAATTTCGAGAATGATAAAATACTAATATCCCAAAAACTGAAAAATAAGGAAACAAGATTAACAAAAAGAAAACATTTCAAAAATATTTCAAGATCATTTCCAAACGTTTCAGACCAACTGAGAGAGCTTGCTTTGCTTGACTACACGAGACTAGCCTCCTGCCTCCTTCAACAACATTCTCCCAGATCTTTCCCAATCCCTTTTCTCTTCGAATCAATGTCTCTCTAATTCTTCTTTCTCCTGCAAATGCTTCACAGAGGTGTGCTTTCTGTTTACTTGATGATGTTTACTAGGTTTTGTTTTACTGTTTGTCATTGATTTAGGTGCACCCGTGAAAATGTGAGCATTTATTTCGATGTAATTCTACTACAGGACAAATGGGTTTTTTTCGGTTTTTCCTAAATCTGAATCTTGGTGAGGTAAAGTTGGGATTTTTTGCAGGGGGTTTGAGGGATTTGAAGATCCGGTTTGTTTTCTATTATATTCTTTTGTGGTTTTTTGGATTCTTGTGTTCTGTTTGCTTTTTTGTGGCTATAGCCTTCTTGGAGTAGGGTTTGTATGAATCTGTGGTAATGCAATGTGATTGATACGAGATTTGTTGCTCTTTGCTGTTTGTGAGATTGTTGGTGTTAAGGGTTTTTGGGTTTCAAGGGAAGTG
The DNA here is from genome assembly GCA_026545765.1 of Plantago major. NCBI lineage: Eukaryota > Viridiplantae > Streptophyta > Magnoliopsida > Lamiales > Plantaginaceae > Plantago > Plantago major. The sequence goes on from CM048840.1 coordinate 9,531,801, forward strand.
GTATGTTTAGTGAAGACTTATGTTGCAATATTCGTTCGATTTGGATTCTGCAAATGTGGGTTAGAGATTTATTGTAGGTTTATCTTCGATTATGTACTCGCGTGATGCATTATGCCTGTGATGGTTCTAAGTTTAGACTCCGCATTCTCATTAAATATGAGATGCTCTGTTTGTCATAATGATTATGAAATGCATATGCCAATTATATGGATTCTATGAAATTGATTTGAGGTTCTACGCTAGAGTTTAAACTTTAAAGGGGTCATAAGAAATGACTGCTTGTTTTCTTTTATTACGTGACATGTGGTGTTAATTGTATATTTTGTTAGATAAATGAGCATGATGGATGCTGATAACATCATTGCCACATCTGCAAACGGGATGGAGTTCGACAATGGCCTTCACCAGTCAATCTGTATCTCTGAGGATATGAACCCAACTTCCAATGGCAGCGTGGAAATTGAAGGATTAGCTGAGAATCTTGAAGATGTGGTAAAGTTGAATGACCCAGCAGCTATTCCTACATCCAAAGTACTGTTTCCTTTCATGCCTACTGCGTGTCCATACTATCTATGTTGAAGACAGGCGTATAATTTACTTGTGTGTGTCTAGGAAATTGAAGACGAGGATGCTGGCAGTTCGAAAAATTCAAAACCAGCAAAGGCTGTCAGTGGGAAAGCCAAGAATGGGAAACCTTTTGTTGCTTCAAATGGTACTGTGGCTCCAGAATCACGCAGCAGACAGCCGGTTGCTCCTAAAGCTAAAACTAAATCTATAAATGAGAAGCAAGCTGCTGAGAAATCAAAAGCACCATCTGTTCGAAGTGATAAGAAGGTAAATGATAGTGTACGAATTTGTTTCAGCTGCTTATCCCTTTCTGCATTACTATAGTTTGAGACATATTACTCATGACTCCATTTCACAGCCTGGGCATTCCGATGCAACATCTTCTTCCACAAGTGGTGCACATTCCGAAGAGCTCCCGTACGTACCTCTTCACTGGTTTTCAATAACCTTGCATTTATGCTCCTCATTAGTTCTTATAATACGTCTAACCATTTTGTAATCTTTGCTTTTACACATGCTTGTAAATTCAAAATATATTCTGAAGTGATTTATGCACTCTGATTTTATGAATACAGCGAGAAGAACAAGTTGAAGGCCCTTAAGAAAGACCCTGCTACAAAAGTTGAAGAACCGACAGAGTCTTCACCGTAAATTTTTACATTTTAGGAAATGGTGCTATTTGCATTACTTGGTTCTTTTATCTTTTGTTGTGATGTAAGATTGTGTTTGGTTTATCCTTGATGACTTCACAGAAGTCCTACCTCGGCTGATGCTAAGGCTCGCAAATCCGGTGCTCTTCCCACTTATGGTTTCAGCTTTAAATGCAATGAAAGGGCTGAGAAAAGAAGGGAGGTTAGTGTTCTGTTGTTTTTGCAGCAGTAACAGGCTCTTTCAATTGTTTCTTGTTTGACCAATGGCCTTAAGGGTTCTGTTTATCAACTATTCAATAGTTTTACTCGAAACTCGAGGAGAAGATTCACGCCAAGGAAGCAGAGCAGAATGATTTGCAAGCCAAGACTAAGGTTCTAACTTAGTTTATCTCGGTCTTGGTTTTATATTGAAGGGTGTTGGCCTGAGGTTGATTTATGCATCTCTGTGCTCTGTTTTAAACAGGAAACACAGGAAGCGGAAATCAGAAGGTTGAGAAAGAGTTTAGGATTCAAAGCAACTCCCATGCCAAGCTTCTATCAGGAACCTGCACCTCCAAAGGTGGAACTAAAGAAGGTAATTGGCTATATACCACGCATCGAAGGAAGTATTCCTTATCTGAAAAGTTGGCTCATGTGAGCTGTTGCTGGTAATTTTTGTATGCCGGCTTTATATTTCCTTTCTAAAGACAACGCGTCAGTTATTTGCGGTAGAGTTACACCCACGGCCACACGCACATGCTCAAAAGATTTCTCACTGGCGTAATGCCTTTACCTTATGCTTATGTTGGTGATGAGATTTATACTGGATATGATATTTAGCATACGCTTTAGAATTGTGATAGAAGCCAGAAAGTGATTCTGGCCCATGCAAGCCTAAAAATATTAGGCAGAGTAATCTATAAGGTAGCAGGCGGTTCAGCCAGCATAGTGTCATGGTTGCTTTATTAAAGTACCTGACAGTACCACAAACAACATAGTCAAATAGGTGGTGGTTTTCCTTCTGATTGGTGTTGATTTTCGTTACAGACTGTTAATGTAGATTTTTAATTTTATCAGCAGAGCGACTTAATTTAGTCTGACGTATCTCATTTAGTTGTGGAATTTCTCAAATAAAAATGCATCATAAATTTAATCTGATGGACCTGAAATTCGTTTGGTACTTTTACATAGAGTGGTTCCTGCAACTAAGAGACTATATTTCTTCTGTTTGGTTTTGTCTAAATCCCATGGTTTCCTGTCAAAATTTTTGCTGAGACAGTACATATTTTGTACATGTTTTAGTTGCATTGAGTAATGAGTTTGGTGCACTAGTTTTACAGGCCTTCTAATAACTTTTGCATAACGAGGTAAGCATATTTTTAATGTAGATACCAACTACAAGGGCAAAGTCTCCCAAGCTCGGTCGTAAAAAGACTGATTCTGAAGAAAATGGTGCTCCCAAAGCTCGCCCAACTAGGTTAAGCTTAGACGAGAGGGTCTCGCATACAAACGTTGCCGCCAAAGTACCTGTTGTCAATGCTAAGAAGCCACTAAGGAAGTCGCTCCCTAAGTTGCCTTCAGAGAATACCCCTTTATTAAATGAGAAGAAAAAAGCTGCCATCCGTAAGATCACCACTTCCAAAGAAACTGGTGAATCCACAATTCAGCCTGAGAACTTGTCCAAGGAACTATCTGATGCCATATCAGATCCAACTGAGGCAACCACCGTTCAGTCTAACATTGAAGATGAATGCGTTCTTGAAGCCCAAGAACAAAACACAATGCAGCAACAACCCATAAGCGTGTGAATTTTGTGAAAGCATCTTCATCCCCAAGTTTGGCACGATCTACACTTAGAATTACGGAGATGTTGGAAATAAAACTTGATTCATCGACGCTTGAAGGACCAGTGTATTAAGGATTGGTGTGTCATTTTATCATCCATAGTCAGCGACAGTTATGATGTTTATTCGATATGATTTTTCTCAAGTTTGCTGGGTGTGGTGAATATTTCTGTTTCTACTTTATGTCAAGATGTATGGTTGGTTGCCACCAAAATTCTGGAAATTTTGCGGGAAATTGCGCCTCTCGAATTCTTGAACCAGTGTTCAAGATTTAAAAGTGTTGGCTGCTAAATATGTTTTAGTTTGGGGAAAAAAACTACTTTGGGCTTTGTATTGCTTTAATTGTTCAGATCAACAGATACATTATCCATCCTTGTTAATTAAGTCTACTACTATTGTCTGTTATTGTACCATATGTTATTGTGATACTTAATCTGTTAAGTCATTATTTGGCATGAATTGTTTGTAGTTGCTATTTAGGTCATCAGTTTGTTTTTCTGAAACTAAGATCTTATCTTCACATTGATGTACTATTATTCTAGAAGTATATGATGTAAGCTGTTTGAGTCTGTATACTCTGAAAGGGTACTGAGTTTTTTGCTACTGTATGGATGGCTAGATACAAGTCATGTGGCATTTGACTCTGTAGTTTCTGAAGGGTTTTTAGTTTTCTTTATTTCTCCTTTTTTTATAAAATAAATTGGTGGTTAATAAAATTCTTCAAGTAATAAAATTAGTCTTAGAATTGACCTGAAGTAATAGTAAAAACTATCTAATATTTCTGACTATGATGGCAGTGTTTGTTGATTCTTTAGTGGGATACTTACTCATAAAATTGTGTTCTACATGTAGATTCTGAATACCTGAGTGACCTGTTCTTTTTACTCAGTTCTACTACTTCATAATACAGCCGAATCTGGACATGAAGAATCTTTATTTTCTCTCTACGAATCTTTCTGGCAAGAAATATATTTAAAATAAGCAATTTGCTTGCTCCAATATCTAGTTGCATTATTTTTATTGAAAAGTTGTACAGAAACCTTTTCTTTTCTTTTATTTTCATTCCCTCGTTGATTGTCACTGCTAATTTCATTTTTTCTTTTCTTGCTTCTATGTTCATCGGATAAGATTTGTTTTGGCTTAATGTTGAAGAACAAGTTTTGGTGTTGGGTGAGCTCATCATATTTTTAGGGAACTCTGAAAAAAAATATTGGTGATTGTTATAATCCTCAACCAACTACTTTATACAAATGCAACAATTTCATTCTGAAAAAGAAAAGAAAAGAGTAACAAAAGTTGAATATCTATGCAACTAAGAACACCTAAAAAAATTCATTCCATGCAGAATAACTTTATACATTAATGTTTACGAATAGTTTTATGTGAAAAATTAAAATAATAATATAATATAAAAATATGTGAAAAGTGTAATTTCAGTTGTAAAATGTTTAATTTGGATGTGAAGTTGACATTTTTTATTATTTGTTGAATGTTGGACAGTTTACTTTTTTAATAATATATGAAATTATACGGGACGGTTAAAAATGACAAAAATTAACATTACTTGAAATCAAAATAAATTTTGGCCTTGTATGATTACACACCACTTGACTCTTGCAGATGCCTTAGCCGCCCAACATGAATTGCCAAATTTGGAAGTGGTTAATGTACGGATCAGTTCTCTAGTTTACACTCACGTCACGAATTATTCAAGAGTCATGACTAATTATATATACTCTAGGATTTGAGTTCAAGAAACACTGCACCTCACGAGAAACAGAGAGATTGCGTTGATCATTAGTTAATCCCTCCATCCGTATTCTCCATTTTCAAGTGCCTAACTTGTTGGGAATTCTAGATATTCGATGTATTGCATAAACATTTGGAACTCTGCGTCGGAAATAAACATTCCTATACTGCGTCTCATATGTATATGAAACGATTTACACTGACTGTTTTTAAAGTCAATATAACTCATGTTTAAGTGAAAGAGTATTTAATGTACGTAGAATGTTGATAAATCATAAATGCATGAATGAGTTGAGTTTTACATGAGTATATGTTTCAGTGTACTAAAACTCATGAGAAATAAGTAAATAGTAAATAGTAAATGAGATTTTGTTGTGCAATCAAAACGCATGTAGCAGTGTTGGAATGATTATTCACTTGTGTTTAGAGTACTTGATTGTTTAAAAATAAACCACTTAAATTAATGATCCATGATAAATGTTAAAAAAAGGAAAGAAAAACAGTAAATTTGTCCCGAGGATTCAGAAACCAAAAAATGATACCTGCAGGAAGTTTCTTTCCACTGGACCAAATTGCCTGCTAATGAATGGTTGTCTGAATTCACACTTGGATGATGATTCGGACGTTCTTTTCTTTCCCCACATGTTAGTGAATAGTGATTGGCTGAGAGTAATATGTAGATGTACTATATATATATATATATATATATATATATATATATATATATATAAAGAATACATTTTCAAGCCCTCTAAGACCACTCCCAATAGATCGTCGTGACGATCGTGAATAATTCTTGATGCGTGACGACGGTGATTTAACAAGCTGCGAGAAAAAAAAGCGTCAGGTAAGGTGTCGGATGACCGTGAATAGTGTTTATTTATTTTCGTATTTTTTTAAATATTTTTTAACTTGCTTCACATATTATAAGAGTGTTTAGAAGTTGAAATTACTCAAATTGGATTCTTAAAACTCGTTTTATAATTTATTGAGATTGAAATCAGAATGAAAAAAATGAGGAAAAAAACAGAATAAATCTAGTACAAGATATGGATAATGACATTGAAGGATTGCTGTCTGCACTTTATGAGGATAGGTACCATTGGAACTAGATGATGATAAGTTGTTGATGTAGTGATTAATTGCAAACATGTTTGGATATGTGTTTGAGTTTAAAGACATTTTGAGTTTAAGAAATGGAAGATGAGAGGAAATTGAGGTGTGGTGAAATGAGTTGTATTTATAGATCTCGAAAAAATATAGCCGTTGGGGGTATTTTTTATTTAATATTACTTTATAAATTAATTTTAAAAAATAAAAATAAAAAAAGGGGTGGGGCCCACCCGGTCGTCCGGTCCGTTGGATTGGGGCCCAATAGCGGACGGACGACCCCAAAATTGACCTTATTGGCCGAATTTTGAATGGCCGTCCTGATCATTTGTGGTGCTCGATTCCATTAGACAAGGCGGTAAGCGTGAGCTGTCAAATCGACCACTCCCATTGGGAGTGGTCTAGAATGCCATGTCGTCTTTGGCGTGACACTATCGAACATTTCTATTGGTCAGTTTTTTCCCAAAGTGTATTTTGATTGGTTGTTAGAAGTTTAAATTTGGTATGTTGGATGTGGAACATTTTAATTAGTTAAGATGTAGTGCACCATATAACTCCCATAATTTATTTTTAGGATTTTGAACCCATATGTATTTTTTATTTACTCATATATATTTATCTACAAAACTCCGAAAATTATTTTGAACATATATATAGATATCACCGCGACAAGACGAATCCATAGACAGCAAACTTGAATATTTTATTAATGGAAAATTACACCAGCTCCCTTGATAAACACCCCTAACTCATCTGGGACCCTAACATTTCATCAATAACATATTGGTCCCAAAACAATCACATATTGGTCCAAAAAATGGATCTTTAGGGACAAATATGTAATTGTTTAGGGACCAATATGTTATTGTTGAAATGTCAGGGCCCCCGATGTTATTACGAAATTTATTAGGGGCATCAAATGTAATTAAATTATTTATTTATTAAATTAAACATTATGTAGGTTTGTTAAATGATATAAATTGAAATAATAAAATTTTAAAAATAGAGAATTTATGAAAATACTCCCTCCAATATTTATTTAGGTGTCCAGTTACAAATGGACACTGTAAAAATTAGCAATAAAATAACGTATTGGATTAAATAAAAACTATCATCTTATCAACATTTACGTGAATTCTCACACGTTTTCTACTTTTTACTCATTATTTATTCAAATATTACCTTCTATCTTGTATGGAACATTTTGAATATAAATTTCAATTTATATATATATATATATATATATATATATATATATATATATATATATATATATATATATATATATATATATATATATGTATATATATATATTGAATTTGTCATGATTGAAAGTTAACTTTATTAGATTATTGTTGCATTAATATTTTAAGAATAAAATAAGTAGAGTCAGTAAAAGATCTTTAGGTGTTGCATACACTACAAGAAATCCCCCGTTTAGCGACGGGGGATAGCGACAAATCGCTAGGTTTAGCGACGGATTGGAGACGGATTGAGCGAATTCGCTCAATTTGTCTCAAATATGTCGCTAATCCGTCGCCAAATTAGCGACGGATATTTTCCCGTCGCTATTTAGGGACGGATATTATATCCGTCCCTAAATAAGTTGACCAAAATAAAAAAAAAGAAAAAAAATAAAGAAAATCGATTAGTGACGGATAGTCTATCTGTCGCTACATCCGTCGCTAAAATATGTATACTATCGGGGCAGAAGCCCTTTTCTTCTCCATTTCCGTTTCAGCAGCTTGTTTCTTCCTCCTTTCTTCTTCATTCCTTCCAATTTCCGACCAAAACTCGACCATTCCGGCCAATTTTGGAGACTTCTTGAAGCTCGTGGGACAAGGAGCTCGTGTGGTCAACCAATTTCATCTTTTTTCAGCTTAATAGAAGGTATTTTGGCTAAAACCCTAACTTTGCAAAATTTGGGGATTTTGTTAATTTCGACTAATTTGAGCAATTGCATGTTTATTGTAAGTATGTAGTAGTTAGTTTAGCTTATATTACGTAGTGTGTTAACTTTGAGATGTTCAATTGATATATTGATTGTGAATTTGGATTTTTAGTATAATGTTAGGATGTTTGGAAGTATGTAGGGTTGTTAATTTGATATTTTCGTATATGTAGTAGGATTAGGAAGATTTAGTTGAGTGTTTTGGAACCCTTACTTGTTGACAAATTTGGGAATTTTGTTAATTTCGACTAATTAGATCAATTGTATGTTTATGGGAGCTATAGTATACTAGCTAGTTAACTTTGTGCAATTGATATATTGATTGTGAATTTGTATTGTTAATTAGTATAATGTTAGGATGTTTGTAAGTACGTAGTAATTTTGATTCGATAAATTCGTATATATACACTAGATTATGAAGATTTAATTAAGTGTTTTGAGACTATTTGGTGATTATATTAACGTAAAATGCATGTTATAAATCTAATAATTGTATGTCAAATGTATATGTTTTACATGCATATTCATGTATTCTTTACTAACACATTTTTTTCTGCAATTTCTTATATGCTCTTGCAGATGCAGCATGAAGGAAGTCTACATACCTTCCTCCCGGGTGTAGGGTACTAGGGAGTCCATCGGGATCAGTAGTACACCAATGAGTGGAGCTACTAGTCCTCGGTTGGATATGACATTGGTGGGGCGGCGACCGATCTCGTTCCAGAGACTCCACGGCCTACCGTCACATGCTCTGGTGACTACCCCTCGGCAGGTGTCCCTATTTGGCGTTGTTGTGGTGCTACATTCGAGAAGCGGTGTTGTTCCCAATGCGAGAACAAGTAAGTATTATGCATTTGTAGAACATATACTTAAGATAAATATATGTTACATGATTTTACTAATGAATATTCGTTTCTTGTTTGTCTCATTGATATGAGTTTTGGCCACGGATGCTTGGATAAACTAGGCAAAATCTTTGGGGAGGAGGAGATGCCGGACGGGGAGGCGAAGTGGGCGCCACGTCTTGGACCGGATGAAACACTTTTACTTCGACGAGTTGCGGGTAAGCTTAAATGTTACAATGAATGCTTTATTTGTTATTTTAATCATTGTGTTAATGTGTGTGGTACGTTAGCCACTATATCTGTGAGTGGTATATTGCCTTTGAACTTGGGTGATATGTTAGTCACCATTGTGTTAGTCAATTTTAGGAAAATTTGAGTGGTATGTTACCACTAAGCTTGTTTTGATGTGTTAGTCACCATTCATGAACTTGTTGTGTCATTTGAGTGGTATGTTAGCCACTAAACTTGGGTGATATGTTGGTATTTATTCATGAACTTATTGCACATAATTTGAATGGTATGTTAGCCACTAAACTTGGTGTTATATTTAAATTGTTATATTTCTTTAAACTTGTGTAATTTTTACTTTGAATGGAATTGTTATAGAAGGACTACTACATTCCCAATGCCCTGGTGTCCCAGTTGTACTCTGTTTTCGAAACTTTAGGGTCAGACATCTATAGGAAAATGGTTTACAAAATGAAGGAGACACGCATGCAACCAACTTGGGTGGGGGATGACGAGTGGGCACTTTGGGAGGCGTATTGGAATGATCCCTTTGTCCAGGATCAAGCTTACAAGAACAGACAAAACTGTTTGTTTGAGCCGCGAGATGGTACGGGCACTACCAGACATCACTATGGGTCGCGAGATGTTGTTACAGATCACGTGATGGAGGTTAGTAAATATGTTGTTTATGACTTGGAATATGATACATAACAGTTTTTTGCTTTCATTTCAATCAACTAACTACTTGTTTGCACATATGTTTTTTTAGGCCAATAGAGGACGTAGAGAGTGCTCTATACCACTTCAAGAAGGCTAAGTGAAGAATGGCATTTGGGTGGCGTGAGGCAAGGCGTGTTGATGCGTTTCGTTCTTAAGGTTAACATTTGTATTTGAGTATTTTAAAGTGATTCCTAAAATTGCATCTCATTTCGTATGCAATTTACAATTGCAGAGTGAGGTGGAGAGGAGGATGGATGAGAGGATGATCGACGGTCATGAGTTATCAATTGAAGAGCAAGACTAGATCTTCTTCGAGGTCAACCCAATGGACAACAAGGGTCGAACATATGGATTGGGAAGTTTGGGCCCTTCTATGAGTTCTGGTAGCTTCTCATTGTCCCAGGGATCAGGATCGCGATCTAATCTCTTCACACAGGACCAGGTTCAAGAGATGATGACTCCTCTCCACCAGGAAATAGCTGCGACCAAGGCAGCTTACCAGCAAGTGCTTGAGGAACAGGCTCGTATGGCTCAGCGGATGGACGCTTTGACCCAGATGTTCAACACTTCTTCCCAGTCTCACCCACCGCCTCCTCCCGATTCTTAGTTACATAAGTATTATATTGTTTATGCTATATATATACTTTGACACTATTTCACCTTCTTGTGCTTGCATACTTTAGACATTGTTATGGATAATTTATATTGTTTCGGGTATATTAATGCAATTTAATTGTTTCGGGTATATTATCTATGATTATATTATGTGAAAAAACAGGTGAAATGTGAAACAGAAATATAAAAAAACAATTTTTTTTTTAAACAGTGAATTTAGCGACGGAAAAAATCTGTCGCTAAATTCACGAACTAAGGGCGAATTAGCCCATTGAATTTATCCGTTGCTAAATATCAAGCGAACTAAGGGCGGATTAGTGGTGGGATTTAGCGATGGATTTTAATCAGTCGCTAAATTCCGTCGCTAATTGGCGACGAATAAGTAATCCGTCGCCAATTCGGACGGACTGGTCAACGAATTAATCCGTCGCCGATTAAATGCGTTATTTTGGCGGAATACTTATCCGTCGCCAAAAAAAATAGTGACGCGTTGTTTGGGGACGGGGGATTATCCGTCACTAAATCCGTCGCTACGGATTTAGCGACGGATAATTCCATCGCTAAAACAGGTATTTTTTGTAGTGATAGCCAACTGTTGCAGCAGGTTGGTTGCCGCCTGATCTTGGTATCATATTAGCTAATTTTGACGCTATGGTTGAATACGTAGAGTCTACATAGGGGTGGTATTGGTGGTGTTGTTAGGGATCAACGGGGCCAATGTTATTGCTTGGCATCAAAATTTGGGTCTTATGATTTTTTCTAGAAGGTGCGGAAGGTTTAACTAATAAATTAATAATTGAATTGGTTCAAAATTCAGAGTGGCAACATGTAGTAATTAATTAAAGGGGACTTCTCTTTGGTGTTTAAATCTTTAAGTCTACATATTATAGATTTGCGTCTTTTTTTTACTTTATAAAAGAAACCGAGGCATTTGTGTAGAATTTTGTTCATTATTAGTAGCTATGCTGTAATTTTATTTTTGATTTTTTTCATGATCAATTTTAATTACATATTTGATTTCAAACAACAACACCTCGATGTTGAAATTTTTCCTATATTCTCAACTGTTACTTTTAGTTGTGAAACGCGACGCATGATTGTAATTTTTTTTATTTGATAAACATGCATATTTCTTGCTTGGAATTGGTTACATTAAAAAATTCATGATGGATAACAAATCGTTTAAATCGAATAAGCCTTTACGGTCTCAAGATCAGACTTCACGAGATGGAATAAATTTGAATGACATCGGAAAGGTTCAAAACTATACTATTTTGAAAATATATTCTACATATATTAGTTGTTTATCCAGTAGGTACTCAGTTCATATAACTGTTCTGTCATCCGTGCATACAATAAAATCTTCACATTACTTCAATGGATGGAAAATAGACAAGGAAGTCAATAAACGAAAAGGTCCTTATTGATTTAAAATAGGTGGCTAAAATGATAAAAAAAAAAAAATTGGCTCGCTCTTGGCCAACGAAAGACAAACTCCAAATATTCGCCCAATGTTACATATATGACATTGAACACGGAATTGACAACATGATCAATGCTCTCGGGTGAGTTTCTTTAAACCTCTACACTCAATTTTATGTATTTTTCACATATTTCGTTTCAAACAAATTATTCGTTATACATCATTTAGTACTCATTAGAATTATAGATACTCGACAGTAAATAATATTTTATTTTATTATTATGGTAAAGCAAAACCAATGAAGCTGGTGTGAAAGCTGCTACTGCGACATTGATCAAAACTAAGGTGGAAGAGTACAATCCATATGCAAAAGTATACAAGATGGTCAGAGATCGCATCTCCCTTGATAATGCCTGTGAGGTAGGCCTTCAACTTATTGCAAGGCCTTGAGGATGGGCGAACTTACAATTTGCCTATTGCATCAGAAGTAACTGCTATAGTAGAGGAGGGTGATGTCGACAACTTACATGTTTCTTCGATGCTACCTTATTTTTCAATACATACTACTTTTCGTCCATGTAGAAGACAGATGGTATATCGATATTCAGATAACTATTGTGAGTAAGATGCCAAATCTTATTCTAAGGAAAATTTTATCTTTCAAGATATAAGATAGGGAGAATCAAGGTCATCAACTCATACTTAGCAGGACGTCATTATTACAATTCATTGTTGATTTTAGAGGATATATTATACTTGGATGACTTTATGCTCCGTTTTTTA